>MU228436.1:88349-116382 GCA_018584345.1 Thuja plicata | reverse complement strand
ATATATATATATCTCATTATCCTCTTCTCTCTCCCTATCTATCTCTTCTTCCCTCCCTATCTCTCTCTCCTCACTTCCTCTATGATTCATAGTTCTACATATCCCATGTAGATTATGTAGAACTAAAGCCATAAGTTTTAGTCCCACATAATCCATATGGGTTATGAGGAAATATAGAAGGTATGTTTAGGTCCTCAGAACCTGTACGAGTTATGCAATAATCTCTCTCTCTCTCTCTCTCTCTCTCTCATTCCTAGATCTACATAACCCGTGTAGGTTATGTAGAACTAAAGCCACAAGTTTAGTCCTACATAACTCACACGGGTTATGAGAAAATATGGACGTTATGTTTAAGTCCTCACAACCCATACGGTTTATGAGGAAATCTAAATATATATCACTCCTAATGGCCTAAAAACCAGTCTTGCAACTTTCTCCAAGGGCCAACTGTTGTTTCACATGTGTTTCTGCGATAGTAGCAGTCAAGTTTTCATTTTTTGTCACATTTTATTTGAAATGATTATTTTTTCATGTTTTTTGGTTTGTTCTTGAAGTTATTTTAGCGTTATTGCTTGGTATTATAATAAAATGATGCTAATTTATTATTTTCTTAGTATTTGATCATGTATGTTCATCATGATGTTATGTTTAGGACAATTATTATTGAAACAATGAGAAAGAATATGAGAGGAATGATTGAACAATAAGAGGTAGCAAAGGAAAGACAAAGGGAGCGTGTGAGGAGATTACATGAAGGTACGTCATCTTATACACCTAAAGAAAATAATGAACATGAAACAACTCAAGTTGACATGAATGTACCTAATGCACCAAATCAAAATGATCAGCGTATACCAATTGAAATGCATGTGACAAATGCACCTAATTCACCAAATGAAAATGATCAACATACACCAATTCAAATGCATTTGACGAATGCACCTAATGGATTCAATTAACATAATCCATTTGAAATTGATGTGATAAATGCACCTAATGCACCTAATGAATTTCAAGAAGATGCACCATTTCATTTTGATGTGATTAATGCATGTAATGCACCTAATGAAAATGAAGAGCATGCACCAATCTTAACACCTCTTAGAATAATTCGTAGAAAAGAAAAGTTTCTAATTACCATTGATGAAAATATTGTGAAGCCAAAGCGTGAAAAAATTTCTGAAAGAACTTGTAGAAGAGATAGAATAATTTGGATTAACTATTTAGAAAATTTAAATCAAAGTGGAAGATGCCAATTAGTTGTTAAAATGATTAACAATCTGAAATTTAGAGAGAATGAAAATTATGGGGTTAATACCATTGGAAAATAGTAGTGAAAGAACCATTGTGAGAAATTTATTTGATGCATACCAAGCCATTGGTTTGAAATCACACACTAAAGATGCTAATGAAGGCATTATATTTTTCCATTAGTATACGCAAGGAAAAACATGATCTACACCATCGGTTTTCACTACACCGGCAGACAGGGCACAACACTACCCGATGCCAAGGTTGCCCAATACTGCCAAGTTGAAAGCATCCCAACAAACACTATTTAGTGTTACTCGATGACAAAAAGGTTAAAGGAACCCGACAAGTAACAACAGTGCAACCCGACAGAACATCAAAGAGAGGAACCTGACAGATGAAGGGAACCCGATGATCAGTTCAACAAAGGAATGCTGACAGACTTTCAGTTCAAACTGACAACCAAGAATCGACTGCCAGTTACATCCCGCAAAAAGTGGATCTGACTTTCCACGTCAGATAAATCACTGAATTTGTATATATATAGCTTCTTGATTTGTTTTAAAACCATTATGTGCGGAGGAAGTAATGTATTTATTATTGTTTTCATTAATTTTACTGATTTAAAATATGCAAACTAAAGATTAAGGTCAAGTTGTAAACCTTGGATCTAAGAGTTAACATTGTAATGCATGATTCTAAGATAGGTCAAATACTTGTATAAATAGATACTCAATCTATTGTGAACATGTTGTTGTTCGATAAAGATTGTAGCCACAGAGAGCATCTAAGGACCAGACAAGAGATTTCATGCAGAAGGATAGAAAAGAATCAAATCAGTTTCAAGAACAAGAACACAGGCTACCGACGAGAAGAGAAAGGTATTAATCAATCACTTAAGGTGACATTATTATTATGAGAGCTTTAATGGATCTATAATCAGAAATTGTAGATTGCATATAGTCAGGTCAAACATTTGTACTCATTCTAACAAGTGTAGTACACTTAAGAAATCCTTTCAAGAAAGGTGGACCTAACAGTCCTATTGTAAATCTCTTAACCAAGTGCACACTTAAGTCAGTGTTGCTAAAACTCTTAATAGAGTAGATCTTAACAGGTCTCCACTTTAATACTCCTAACAGGGTAGATCATCAGAAGTGATCAATTGTAAGCCTTTACCGACTCCCTTCCATTCTGCAGATAGTGAATTTTTGTGGGTGCCATCCCCACCATAGTTTTTACTTCCTAACAGGAGTTTTATGCGATATCATATCTTGTGTTATGTGTTTATTACTTTCATGAATGTTTCTATGAATATTGCAAATAATTAAATATTATGAATTAATGTTACATGCATAAGAATGAACAACAATAATGGTCGGTAATACAGTAAAGAATGATTGCTAATGATGAATGGTGAAAAGGGTTAAAAGTTTTAGAGGTACGGATTCACCCCTCCCCTCTCAGTACTACTTCCCATTATTCCCAACAATTGGTATCAGAGCTAAGTCTCTTCTTGGAAAAGCTTAAAGGCTTAAGAGCAAAGATCATACAATGGAGAAGTACAAGCTTGATAAGAATATTGAGAATAAAAATCTTGAGATACAGATGTTCTATGAACAGTATAAAGAAGCGAGAATCAAGATGAGAGAGCTACTGGATGAGAGGAAAGGTATGGAAACCCGGAGTGATGAAAAATATTATCAAGAAGAAGAGATTTCAGATTTATTTGAATCTTTAGGATCAAATACAAGTATTGCATCAGAAACTTTAGAAGAGAACATCACAAATCTAAAGGAGATCAATCAACATCTGAAAGAAAAAATAAAGATGCTGCAAATCGGTCAAGAGACCTAGATGGTAAGAATGATTGATGTGATGATTTCTTCTAGACAAGCTGAAATAAAGAGAACAATTTCTATTGATGAAAAAAGGAAGATTACATAAAAGCTGCAAGAGAAGGAGTTAGAAATTCAAAGACATGCTGAGCATCACCATGAGATTACAAATTAGATTATACTAATGAGTCAAGAAGTAAAAAGAATGAATATATAACTCATTGAAAGAGTACAGGCTATCAGTGAACTAAGAGAAGAGAATGAAAAACTAAAGTATGAGGTTAGAATTCAACAACAACACATTGAAGTTATCAGAAAGGCTAAAGAGAGAAATAAAAGAATGAATGATTTTCTTGAAGGACAACGAAGAGTCAACAAAAACAATGATTTAGGCTTTACCAAAAATGGAGAATTGTCAAATTAAGCAAATCCAAAGAATGTATATGAAAATCCAAGACCAAGAAAGCTGACATGTAAGCACTGTGAAAAGCAAGGGCACACATCAAATGTGTGTAGAGGCAAAATGAAAGGTATTCCTAAATCTACATCTTCATTCATAGGAGTCTATTATAAATGTAACAAGAAAGGACATAAAGCATATGAATTTAAGTCTAAGATGGATCAACCAAAGAAGGAAAACTACATGGAAAAATACTGTACTACATGCAAGATCAATGGGCACACAAGTCTTGAATGCTGGAAGACGAAAAGGCAAGCATGGAAGCCTAAAGGTCAAGAAAATCCCTATCAAACAAAGAGAATTGGTAATCAATATGCATGGGACTACAATAGTTGGAAAAATTGTATAGCATGTGGTAGATATGGTCACATTTCTAAAAAATGCATGAGGGCATGAACCAAAAGGTCTAGAGGCTCGTCAAACCCCAGAATGGCATACTTACACTATCACAAAGTTGGTCATCTAAAGAAGTATTGAAAAATTGAATGACAGAGAAAAGCACATATCCCAATGGAAACACCATTGAAGATATCCTGAGGGCTAAAGACAAAATGTGGAGAAAAGATTCAAGCAATGATGAAGCTGGACCAAGCAATGCAAATGGTGACACCTCATCCAATGGATCTGATGACATCACCACCACCACTTAAGCTAAACAAGTAATAATGGAACTGCACTAAACCAAGTCATATTTCACATTAGTTCCATTATAGAATTGATACATAGTCAAAATCTGCATAAATAAAGATGCATATTATGTTACTTGTTACAATGCTAAGAAAACAACCCCGTCAGTATACACATACTGAAAATCAGTGGTGAACACAATGGATGAGTTGTTTACACTAACCATAATTTTTTGGTCAACGCATAAAATGATTAAGTTACCAATGTAACCCGACACTCATCGGTAAGGAAGAAAAGTTACAAAGTTGTCATGATAGAATACTGATATCCATCGGTAAAATAAAAATTCTTAACAGCCATCCCGAGCACCCTGACAACATCAACGATGATTTTGAAAGTCTTCCCGATGAACCCCATCTTCTTGTCCCAACGAGTCGTTGAGAATTTATGACAAATACTTAGGGGAAAAATTCTATAAATAGACGATGAGAGCACTTTATTTTGCACCCGCAATTTGAAGAGAAAGCGGAGCAAAAAATAGAGCGATTAAAGAGCATTTAACAGAGCTACCTCAACTCGATCCAAGCACATAGGAAATAGATTATTCACCATTATCACGGATTGAAGTAAGTATCAAGGGCACTGAAAGATCTCTGTCATTATTTTACAAGAAAGTCCTAAATTTCAAGAAAGCCCTAAAACTTGAAAAATGATGGCAATCACCTCAAGAACCACTAAGATCAAGAGTGATAAGAAGAATGTAGTTAAGTTAATCAAGACCAACACCTGTGTAGAACCCAAATACAAGATATTCTTGGAGATTGCATTGCAACCCGATGAAACTGGCGCGTTTTCTAAAATTCCACCTAGGGTTTTGCTGATAGAGGACGTAAGGTCCTACATTCACTGCAAGATCACTGAAATAGGTGATCTGGAGATGGATGAAGCTTACAAGAATCTTTGTGATGCAGAAGGGAACCTAAAGGAAGAGCACAAACACTTAGAGGTTAAAGGGATTACTAATGCCCTATATTTCCTAAGGGACTTCAAGAATGACTGGATTAGGTTGGTACTTAGTAGAATGCACGATCAGAAGTTGTGGTTGGATCAACCCAAACAAATCACTAACAATGTCCTTCATGCTGTCACTAGTTATCTGATAACCAAAAAACCTAAGGCTCAAAAGCATACTTCCAGGCCAGAAGTTGAAAAGCTTACACAAGATGAATGGGATAACAGAGATCTGAAAGTGAACACCATCACCGACAAAGAACTGAGATTCGGTGCATATGGGATTAGGTACAAGATATTTCAAGCAAGCAAGCTGAATAACATATCATCAACATTTGTAAGCACAACTTACAAAATAGTTACCAAGGGCATATAGATGGATCTATGTGAGATCTTTTTGAAACAACTTGATGAGAACATGAACAAAATCAGGTCTGCAAAGAATAACACATGTAAGTTTGGCTCACTTATCATGTGTATATCTTTCTAATTTCAAGAATACTTTCCTTCAGTAGGAAAAGTGAAATGGGACACCACAAAACTGATCACATTATAGATTAGTGAACTAATTAAGTCACTAGGAGATAATTTTAAATCTATTATGACTGCATACTTCCTTGAATTGAAGGAAAAGATGATGGAAAGAACAAGGATCCCTAAGAAACTTATTGAAAAACATAGGGATGAAATATGTTTTATGGTGGATACAAATTTCACCCACATAAAACCAGTTGTACCAATGACAACTTGGTTAGCACCATTGGATTATGAAATCAACATAGATCAAACAACCAATGTTATTGATGCATTAACCAATGAGCCTATTGACAACAAAAAACCAAGGTTTGGAACCTATAAAGAGGCCAGGTCAAAGATAAAAAGAGGCCTAGAAATCAAGAATACTATCAAAAAGAAAAATAAAATGGTCAAGAATCTTAAAAAGATTCTATTGATAAATGAGGAGGAACTAGAACAAATTGAGAAAACCGATGAACAGGGTACCATCGGTGAAGGGCACGATGAGCAGAGATCGGACTTTGAGGAAACAGAATCGGATACACCTCCACCTCCTACAAATAAATAGAGGACAAGGAGTCAAATTTCTGAGACCGATACAACACCTCTTAAGAAAGGTCAAGTAAGGACCTATAAGAGGAAGCAACCAACAAAGCCATCAAAGCAAACAAAGGAATAGACTATGAAGACAAAACCTACAAAGAGGAGAAAATGACTGGTTAGGACAAAAGATGACATAGAAGATACAAAAGATGATGAGCCCGATAAAGTAAAGAAGAATTTCATAAATCTAACAATTGATGAGGCAGCTGAATCTATTGTTGCATCTGGCACAATGCATGACAAGAGAATCAGAAAATGGGATACACTCAAACTAGAGGACCAAAATAAGATACAAGATGCCATAGTAAGGGAAATGGTCAAATACAAATATGTACCAGCTGAATTTGTCAACAAGATATCCAAGGAGCTAGGTAAGAAAATATCTCAACAATGGTCATATGCTCTACAAATTAAAAGAGAAATAAGGGAGAGGGTACTAGTAACACTTATGCCTCCCGAATCTAAGGTTGAAGAAATCAAAGAAATTATGAAGAAGCACTCAGGAAATTTTGTAGCGAAGATAAAGGCTTACAAAGTGCTTGAAGATAAGTTTATAGAGATGGATACAATGACCGAGACAACTCCTAGATCTGCCAGCACAGTCAACAAGTCATGAGGAATAATTACTTCTCACCGACACACCTCATAAAGAGGAGGAGAAACACAAGGAAAGTCCTTAGCACATTGCTTTGAATAATGTTGAAGATATGGAGCCAATAGATTTGGACAAGATAATGGATGATCTTGAAATTCAAGACATCACCAATTATGACTCTGATAAAGATTCGCAGAAGAAAGATGATGTAATATTCATAACACTTAAGGATCAGGGAAGGAAAAAATAATTTAAGAAATTAGAGGATAAAGAAATGAATGTTGCTGATGAGACATGGAAGGACACATCAGTCATGGACATAACAAAACCAAACCCTATAGAGCAAGTACAAAAAGATGAGGATGTCATTGCTCAAAAAGACCAAACCGACAAGCAGGACACCACTCTAGATACAACCCAAGCTAATACTCAAAGCAATATGCCAGTATTAATGAAGAAAATCAATATACTAGAGGGTAATGATGGATCTACTATAGAGGACACAAGCACACCCGAGGACAAGGGTGATGCTAAAGCAAAATACACAACAGATAATACAAAGGACACAACTTTAGAACAAGCTGCAACTGATGATCAGAAAGATAATTCTACTGATCAAAATAAAGAAGAAACACAAAAGGTAGAAGAGGACAAGTAGAAAGATAAGAGTGAAGAAGCAAAGAAAGATGAGATAGAGAAGAAAATAGAAGAAAAATCTATAGTCACCCAAGGTTGATGGAGAGACGTCTTCACCAAACTGACAGGTGCACACCAAGTAGAAAACACAAGAAGCTTCATCAATAAAGCCTTCACCAAGCACTTTAGAGAGGACAAATGAACTAGTAATGGTAGCTCATACATCTGCATCCCCACAGATCTCAAAGAATAAGAAGAGAAAGCATAAGAATCCAGTAACTATGCATGAAATCATAGAGATTCCAGTTTGTGATACCAGGACATTGGATCCAACTGAATTGACCAAGTATGCAAGACTCTGTGAGAGAAAATAAATACAAGACAAATTAAGAAAATTCACAAAATAGGCAAAGGTACTTGAAGTAGCACGAAGCATACTTCAATAAATAGTACCTGAGCTAGATGATGATAAAACAACCCCAATGCTTGATCAATTAGTAGTACTCACAGATGCAATCACATCTTAGAACATAGATGCTGAGAAGGTCATGGAAGAAAGAATTGAATAGGAATATGAGTTCAAGCTAGTAGAAAAGATAAGCCAGGAAGTGGCATTGCAGAAGGTAAAGCTTTCTGAATTGGTTAGCACAATTGATCCAATAATCTCAGAAGCTATTACTTTGATACAGAAATTGTGCATACTTGATCAACAGAGGAGTATACAGACAAGATAGCACAGATAGATGTTGATCTTCAGACAACTGCACAAAGTCTCACGAATAGTATAGAGGCAATAAAATTGCACAATGAGAAACTCAAACTGTCTCAAAATTTGAGATAGAACATACAGATTGCAGAGACCAAATTTAGAGATGAGGTAAATGAGATACAAGAAAAACTCTTACCGACACTCTCACTAATGCAAAAACATATGACAAAGGCAAGAACGCTAATTGCCACCCTAGAAATGTCTGTATTAGACAAAATTTATGATATGCATGCAAGGCTAGAGCTAGAGTACATGACACTAGAACTCCTGAAAGCAAAATGGGAGAAATTTCTCAAAGACATCAAGAACACCCATTCACATATTCTTGACACATTGTAAGTTACACATTTTTTGGCATATTATAAATTGTACATTTTTGTCATGAGTATCAAATAAAGGGGGAAGTGATATGTATAATCACATTAAAAGAAGGGGGAAGTGAAAGGAGGAAATGATGTGTACAGTCAAATAATTGAAAGAGAAAAGAATAGGGAATGTATAGTATAGAGGCAAGCCTACATGTACATATATACTTATACTATACTGATGCATACAGTTAGGGGGAGTCATATAATGACAAGGATATAAACATAGTGTACATACTAATCACTTTAGTATTATGCACATATTATTTTTTTGATACTAATGTCAAAGGGGGGATTGAAGGCATTATATTTTTCCATTAGTATACACAAGGAAAAACATCATCTACACCATCAGTTTTCACTACACCGACAGACAGGGCACAACACTACCCGATGCCAAGGTTACCCGATACTGCCAAGTTCAAAGCATCTCGACAAACACTATTCAGTGTTACTCGATGACAAAAAGGTTAAAGGAACCCAACGAGTAACAACAGTGCAACCCGGCAGAACATCAAAGAGAGAAAACTGAAAGATGAAGGGAACCCAACGATCAGTTCAACAAAGGGAGGCCGATAGACTTTCAGTTCAAACATTCCATATAAATTTTTCAATCATTCATGAACAATCAAGCAAAAATTGGAGTTCAAGATCTCTTCTTCAATCAAGCATCCAAGTCTTCAATCCTTCTTCTTCATCAAGTGTTGTAGCTAACTACAACATTAATCATTTAAATCTTTGGTTTCATGATTTTCCTATTAGGTTTTTGTGGATTTATATTGCATCAACACTTGTGATCGCATCCGAAGAGGCATTGCATCATCAAGGTATAAGGTGATTTATATTTCAGATCTAGCTTCTATTTCATCTTTCCTTATGCATTTTCAATTCAATTTAAATGTTGATTCATAAATAGAGTTTTGACCAATGAAAACTCCTTTCCACAACCTTTTCCTCCATTTTCTATGTGTAGGAACATGTTTCAAAGCTGCAATTCTGGATCTGGGTAGTATAGGTACAATTGCAGAATCTAGGAAAGTTTTATTAGATTTTGCAAGGAACAAATTGACTAGTCAAATTGTTCCCAAATAGTTGAGTTGTCCCTATTATTTTTCAGTGAAAATTTTAGGACAAACATATTCATATCCCTGTCTTCCAGATCTGAAGTTACAACAAGATCCAAGTTTCTGACGATATTCAAATTCAAATTCATAGTTCAGTTTTCCTCATACCATTTCTAGGTCCACTTACTCTTCTTTCTTTTCCCCTGCACTTACTTTTATAGATCATATCTATTCTTAATACCTTATCAGATCATATCTCTTAAGGAATCAAATCCCAATTGAGCATAGATCGTGCATTAGCACTCGTCCTCCTTTTGATTGTGTTAATCAGATTCGCTTTGTATTCCAATATTTGTTGGAATAGGTAAGTAATCTAAACCTTAGAGTTTCTCACCATTTTATATTATACATTTTGGTGAACCCAACTCATAACATTTCCTCCTTTTTTATATTTTTGTAGTTATATATTCCTTGCATTATGTTTCCACTTTGGTATAGTGTATAGATCTACTTGTATGCATTGCATTAATTAATCTTTACAACATAACTTTACTACATTATATGTATTTAGATCTTATTTTTAAATGCATTGCATTTTTACATAGATCCATTGCATTGTTGCATGATTACACATTTCAGAACAATAAAAAATTTAAATATTTTATTTCATGCATTAGTTAGTAATCATTGCATTTCATAAAGACAAAAACAAAAATTTGTCATTCCATGCATATTTTTCTTTTATATTAGTCTTAAAATGCATCTATTTTCTCAAGGTGATAGTGGCTTAGCCTCCCTTTTATCACTTTACTCCTCTCTTATGGATCTCCCTCTCTCCATGAGGCCATATCAGTGCAAGAAGATGTTTTTAACCCTTCTTTCAATAATCTCTCTCTTTCGAGAGAAATGTTGAAGATTGATGTTAACTCTTCTCTTGATATGTGCTTTCCCCATGAGAATACCTTGCTAAATTTTGATAATTCCCCTTGTGACACCTTACCTTCTATCTAGTTCCATGATTTCCCCTTTAGGAAAGAATCTTTGATGAATTATGATTATATTTCTCCTAAATTTTGCAATGATCTCCCTATTTGGGATGAATCACTAGACAACAATGTTGATTATTCTCTTCCCCATGAAATAAATTTCATAAAAGAAGATGATACAATGGTTGAGATTTATTCTACTCCTAGAGATGACACATTTATATATGATGGTGATCCTTCCCCTAATAGGTACCCTCTTTATGAGGATATTTTGGAGCAAGAGGAGGACATTATAAATACCTCTCTTGATATCACCCTACCTTCATTTGGTATCCCTTTTAGAGATGAAGCATTAATGGACATCCCTCGTCTCTATTCTTAAGATTGTCTTGTTAGAAATAATATTCCACCAAAACAACTGAGAAGGGGGGGTGAATCAGTTGTGTGCCAATAATTTAAAACTTTAACCTTTAACAATCAAAAGATAAATGCAATTCTAAACATATTATCAACAACAACATAACACAACCATTTGTTGATGAGGAAACCCTATTAAGGGAAAAACCCTGGTGGGAATTAGCACCTACAAATAATGCACTAAAAGTATAGTAACCATGTTAGGAGATTTAGCCCCGTTAGGAGCTGATTATTACATACGTACACAGTCCCTGTTAAAGGATAGACCATGTTAGGATTCATGAGAAACAATAGGCTCACTGCTGAAAGAATTTTAAATCCACCCTCAAGACATATTGTCTGAAATACAAATGTATATAAGATATACAATTCAATGAACCAACTGATAGCAACAGCTTTGCTAAAATAGTTCCAATTAAGTTCTTCAGCCACAACCACGGCTCTACATCTAGAAGACTTCACAAATACAAGCTCATAGCTTCCACACTTCATTATCTGATCACTCTCCTCCATAAAATAAAATAACTTTCTTTTATACAAGATTACAATAAGCAATTAGGTTGGCCAATTAAGACTTTCCCAATGCATAAATGATTACATAACCCCTTGCTAAGATACACACGGTACCTATAACAAGTAAACATCAATTAAAATCCATCAAATATAATCCAAGATCCATAATCCTCGCTTGTCATCCATAATACACGCTACAACTCTGAAGTTGGCCCCAAATATGTCTTCTCCAGAACACACACCACAACTGATGTCACCAAGAGTCTTGCAACCCAAGAATCATAAAAAAAATTCCTCAACATGTCTTCTGCCATTCCTCAAGATCACATAACATGAATCTATCTCACACTCAAGTTATCCTCAAAACTCAGAGGCTAACTTTGTAACAATTCTCTACCACTGTTCAACAAACAGTCTTCACCAAAATCGTTGTAACTCAAAAAAATAGAAACATAAACTCAAGCGACCTTAGATATAAGATTAAAACTCATCCCAGTACACATCCCCATCTTTTCCTATAATGAAACATTTATACAGTTCCCGTACACTTTTGTCAGTCATCTATGCACAAATGATAACCAGTTTGTTTGTCTCATCAGAAACATGTGTTGACATCAGTGACAAAACATGAATGTCAACAACTACAACAGAACCCAATTCCAACATGTCTTACTCACGAGGACACCTTGCAAGAATAGGATAATAGTATTTCTAATTTCCTTAATTCTCTCCCTTCTAATGATGAACCCATGAACAATAATGAATTTGATCAAGTTAATGGTGTCATTGTTTTGAGTAATGGAAAACCTAAGGTTGTTGTTCATCTTTGTCAAAACAACCCTCAACCTTAAAAAACACTGATCATTGTGGTGAAAGGTTCTCAACAACCTAACTATCATGTGGTTACCCAACCTTATAACACAAGAAAAAACTGACAACCTACATGTTCAATTGTTCCTCCTTCTCTTCCTCCTCAATCAGTGCTTCCCCCTCTACCTTGTCTTCCTCAAAATCTTGGAAAGTTGTATGATTTAGTAGAACAACTGTGTGCTACTCTTTCCAATATATCCCTTTCAGAGGTTCTTCAAACTTCATCTACTTATCATGAAGCATTACAACAAGCATCACGCAATGTGGTTGTCCTACCTCCTAGGCCAGAAAATATCACTTCCATCTTGGAAATACATGAATATGACTAATAAAAAAAATCAAATTATGTTTTCTCAAGATGAATTTCCTTATAAATAAATCCAATATCAACATGATTCTCTCATGGTTTTTGTCCTTATTAATGGTAATATTATTCGAATAAATTTAATTGATAATGACTCTAGACTTAATGTTTGTAGCATTAAATTTTTACACTAGATAAAGGTTGATACTTCATTAATTAAACCTTATTCTATCCCTATCTATGGATTTGAAAATTTTTCTAAACAATCCTTGGGTTTTGTCACTTTTCCTATTAAGGTAGGTCTTGTTATTTTACCCACACATATTCATGTCATGCCCACTACTCTTAATTATAATATTTTCTTAGGGTGGTCATGGTTACATGTTATGCATGTTGTTCCTTCAACACTCCATCACAAAGTAAACTGTATATACAACTTGATGTATACCCTTCTTGTTGATGATAATCCCAATAATTTCTTAGAAACTAAACTTGATTCTCCTTCTATCTCTACAACATTTAAACACAACACATCTCCTCCTAATGATACTTCTTCTAATACAAGTTCCCTTTTAGATGATGATTAGGGGTAATTATACTTTACGCTATCTTTTTCTGGTGAATATAAAATTTCTCATGTCAACACAGGATCTAGTGTGTCATTGGCTCAACTTGATTCTCAAAACAATTCAACTCACACCCTCAAATATGGTGTAGGATGTCCATGATAAAGCATTGAGAATAGTGAGAAACCTATTAAAGAATTTGGTTCCAAGTCCCCTCCTTTGTCAACATCCTCTCCTCTATTATCTAAAACTCATTATATCTAACTTTAATCAAGAGATCATTTTGTGTAACCTTCTTCATGCTAAGGTAATTAATCAACCTATACGAAAGAAGAAGCATAGTCAAAACCTTATGAATCTTCCTTTCTGCATGTATCACTGATATCATGATCACTCTAGTTATGAATTTAAAGCCTTACATTACAAGATTCAACAACTCATTTATAATGACATTATTCACATAACATGTAGCAATGAGTTATTTTTCAATCATGATTTCTTTGAATAACATTTAAGTCCCTATTATGTTGCTCCACATTATGTGACATTGTTAGCCTATCCTTTGTGGGCTCATTTTCATGCATGGTGTGATCAGACTTTGAGATTATCATAATAGGTCTTGTTTCTCCTTATCCTTGTCTCCACGCTTGGGGAGAAAAGGTATTATATCAATCTCTCTCA
The DNA here is from genome assembly GCA_018584345.1 of Thuja plicata. NCBI lineage: Eukaryota > Viridiplantae > Streptophyta > Pinopsida > Cupressales > Cupressaceae > Thuja > Thuja plicata. Next base: position 102,310 of record MU228436.1, on the reverse strand, counting down.
TCCTCCCCAAGGATCCACTTTTCCCTTGGTTAAGTGATATTTTTCTATTATGTGATATCCAATATTACATAGATATGTTGGTTTACATTAAGGATTATCTTCTATACAAATAAGATATACATCCTTGATCATAACCTCTTCATTGTTTGCAATTGGGTTTCCGTGATAAACAAATCCCTAACCTTCAAGACTAAAAGTGTGTCATCTTGTAGATGCCTAAAATCGTCCCTTGACATTATAATTATTTAATTACATTTGTTATTTTCTCCTACCTATTTAATTAGATTTATTTAATTAAATATGGTTCATTTCCCATAGTATTTAAATTTAATTAAAAAAATCTCCCTCTTGAGTGTATTAATTTATATTTAATACCTTCCCTCCATTAAATCCCCCTTTAAAAAAATTGTAATTTATTTATTCCCCTCGCATACTAATATTCTTCTAAACTAAGATTAATCTAAATTTAATTTAGATTAATCCTAAATCTATACCTAGATCCTACTCTACCTCACATCACTCTCACCAAATAGACCTATTTTCTAATTAACTAAGGTTTATTAGGCTAATTTTAGGATTCCTATGTACCCATTAGTCAAATTATTTGCTCACACGTGTGAGCAAATTTCCAAAATTTGCCTTTTCAAAGAATTCCAATTTTTCTCAAACAAGGTTTCTTAAAACCTTGATGACATTTTATAACCTTTTCTAAAAGTGTTCATTGGACCAAATATATGACTTTCTCTTACATATCTATGACAAATCTCTTACATGTGTACTTAAAGTACACATTGACCCATCACATCTCAATTTTCTCACACATGTGTGAGAAAAATTGGACTCTTGTATGACTTATGTGTCCTTCATGTGGCACCTATGTGGATGCCACATGTGATCCACCTCACCCAAGCCCTCCAAAATCCTATAAATAGGAGCCTTTCCAAGAGTAAATCACACATCATTTTGCATTAGAGTTATTATGCTAGTTTGTGTCTAGAGATCTTTATGCATTTAGAGCTTTTATACTAACTTATTTGGTAGTTGTCTTGCATTCATTATGATAGTTGTATTCCATTCTAAGTTCTTATTTGTTTCATTCATTACTAGATATTTGCATTTAGTTTGTCATATCTACTTTCATCTCACTCATCTAATGCTTGAGACTAGTTTTGCATAACTAGCTCTTGTGTTGTTTAATACCATGTTACATGGTAGTTTGCATTTACATTACATTCATCTTATCATTTTGAATCAAGTAGGATTGATACATTGTGTTGAGAAAGCACACCCACAACTCTCTTTAATAACAAATCAACAAGGCTTGGGTGCCCGTGTTTGGCTCATCGGAGGTTATGGTGGAAAGCTTTATTTTGGAGTATACTTTTGATATGTTAGTGTAGTTCATATGCTCTTTATCTCTAACATTTGCATGTCTAATCTTGTTCCACACATGTAGGTTTTCATCATACCCACATCCTTCCTTAAAGAATCACCTTACCTAGAAATGGGGAAGACATGTATTCTTCCCTGCTTGATCTCTTTTAAACATCATTCAAAATGATCCCTTTTACACTCCTTGCATGGTATCTCTTCTCATTCATACCTTCCTTGACCTCATAGGAATTGTGACATGTTTGGCTTGGATTGGGTGTTGCTTGTGGATACCTTCTTGGTGTTAAAAGTGCTTTATCCTTGTTCATCTTTTCCTTAAGATGTCAAAACAATACTTTTTCCATCTTAATGGGGGCATACATGACCTCCTTATTAGAAATATTTTGTTTACTTTAAACATGACAAGTAGAGTACACTAAGATAACACAACTTGCTAGGGCCAGATCAATCTCCTTTTCACATATTTAGTATTTTTTGAACTAGCATAACATAACTTTCTATAGCCCATTTGACCTCTTCTTTGCATACATTTTAAGGATTGGCTAACTGGCCTGACACAATTCGCTAGACCATTTGAACTATCATTTTATGGGTTGACTAGCATAGCACACTATGATAGATCATTTAACATCTCATTTACACTAATATTTATGAGTTTACTAGCATGTCCTAGACCATCAACTCCCTCTTTACACTCTCTTTGATGTGTGGAACTAGCATAATAAAATTTGCTAGACCATTTCCCCCTCTTGTTTCTTTCTTCTATCTCTCATGGATCATCAAGCGCAACATGATTGCCTAGCTCATGCCATCCATGATTGTCTTATTCTCCTTTATGATTTCATATCATAACACTTTTCTATTTTATTGAATCATGGAGTCTTATCGTATCTTTGATGTGTGCTCTTTCTCTTTTCAGGTGACCGCTTGTGCTCTTGCATATTAGCTTTCTGAGTATGATGCTAGTGGTTGAGGCATTTTCTTTAACAAGGTCTCTTCAACTAGTTGAGTTGGAATCTTAGTAAGATCTAGGATTATTTTTTTGTGTCCTTGCATATGGATGTACGAGTTAAGATTCTAGGTTTGGGGGTTTGTGTCCTTAAACTTGGCAATGTCTTATCTCCTTGCAGTTTTCCCATGATCTTCATCTTTCTCTCTCTTTCTACAACTTTACCTTGAGCATGAGGTGGACTCATAATCCCACTAAAGTGGGGGATAAATGTATCATCCTAAAAGTAAGCACCATTAATTAGGTGCTCATTTTAACCCCATTTTAGTATTTATGAGTTCCCACATTGATTTGACATTCTTTTAGCACTTGTTGGACCTTCAAATTAACATTACAAGTCCTATATTGACTCAAAACTCAAGGTTATCCCTTATTTCTAAGTGTGATCCTCTATTTTCCCTCCAATTAAATAATTCATTTCCTCACCTAGGACCCATTCATTTAGTTTTATTTTTTGGGATCTGTCTTGACCTCATAGCAACCTACATTTTCTTCTCATGCTTCATTTCACCTTCCCTGACATCACTATAAAATTTGAGCTAATTTTTCCTACGACAAGTTGACTAGCGAACTTGTCCTCGGGATAAGTCGAGTACCTGACTTGTCCCTGGGCTTTTGGGCCCAAATTTTCCCCAAAGCCTGATGATAGGGTTTTCCTCCAAGATATAGATTTGTGGTCGACCTGCTTGAGTTTTAATCCCTGAGATGAGGCATTTAGTATATAAACCCCATACCTCTCTTCATTTTGGGATCTATGATCAAGTGCAAGAATTTCATATCAAGTTTTCAAGCATTGATGTACACAATCAAGCAAAAATTGGAGTTCAAGATCTCTTCTTCAATCAATCATCCAAGTCTTTAATCCTTCTTCTTCATCAAGCATTGTAGCAAGCTACAACATTCATAATTCAAGGCTTTGGTTTCATAATTTTATATTAGAATTTTGTGAAGTTCAAGCTATTGAATCAACAATTGTGATCACATCAAAAGAGGCATTGCATCATCAAGGTATAAGGTGATTTATGTTTTTGATCTAGCTTTCATTTCATCTCTCCTTATGTAATTTCAATTCAATTTCAAGGTTGATTCCTAATTAAACATGGGTTTGACCAAGGAAAACCCCTTTCCACAACCTTTTCCCCTATTTTTTTGTGTGCAGGAACATGTTGCGAAGCTGCAATTCTAGATCTGGGCAGTATAGGTACAATTGCAAAATCCAAGGAAGTTTCATCAGATCTTGCTAGGATCAAGTTGACTTGTTACCAAAAAGTTGACTTTTTCTTAAATATTTGACTTGTCCCTATTATTTTTCAGTGAAAATTTCAAGACAAGCAGATTCAAATCCCTATCTTCTAGATTTGAAGTGACTGCAAGATCCGAGGTTTCGACGACAATCAAATTTAGATTCAAAGTTCAGTTTTCCTCTTATCGTTTCTAGGTGCACTTATTCTTCTTTCTTTTCCCTTGCATTTACTTTTATAGATCAGATCTATCCTTTATACTTTATCATATTATATCTCTTAAGGAATCAAATCCCCATTGAGCATAGATCTTGCATTAGCACCCGACCTCCTTTTGGTTGTGCTAATCAGATTCGCTTTGTGAGGGTTTGTACTCCATTGTTTGTAGGAATTGGTAAGTAATCTACACCTTAGCATTTCTTACCATTTTCTATTATACATCTTTATTTTAAAGTTTTTCATGTGAAGGTTTAATAGTTTACACTGAGTTATGTGTCTAGAATTACAGCAATTTCTTTTGTCCTATAAGAAATGGTGATGCATCTAGATCTTTCTAAAAAATACATTAAATGTAATAGGTTTTTGAATTATGAAAAAATAATATCATAGTAGACACATGTTATCTTCAACTTGTTTTCAATCAATCAAACAAGGATTATCAATAGAGTTGAACTAGTTTGAATTATGAAAAAATAATATCATAGTAGACACATGTTATCTTCAATTTGTTTTCAATCAATCAAACAAGGATTATCAATAGAGTTGAACTAGTGGTACACATAATTTATAACTAAGACTATTTTCTAAAAATAGTAAAGAAAGAATACTTTGAATCTATTTGTCTTTGTGAAAAATATTTAAAATTCAATTAAAAATAGATCTACAAATTTTCTCCAACATGATCTAATAGCATACCATAGAAATATCTAATACTATTATTCACTAAAAAACTAATATTAAAAAATACTATCAAAATACAATCACATAATTAACTCATTCACATTATTTTATTGTATCAATTATATTAACACCTACCATAACACATTACTATAAAATTCCTATTATCAAAACTAATAAGCAAACACCAACACTAAATTTCTTACTATCAAAACTAATAAGTAAACAACATCATTAAATAAAACATAAAAGACTACACTATGTTGATGGTATATTCTTAAATACCAATCATTCACTAGTAAAACCTGTTATTTTCAAATCATATTCTCTCATAAGCATAAGACAAGGGTATAATATTATACCAAAAAACAAAAAAAACAAATACAATGGCATAATTAATTAACTCATTGCAAAATTATACCAATTATATTGGAATATACCACAACATATTACTACAGATTCCTGTCATAAGATATTAATAAAGAGAATCTGCCATAAGATACTTATAACGAAGTATGGACATGGAATAAACATTAAAAAAATTGTTTTAATGTGCAACATGTTGGGGTCAAGCTCATAAATACTAATAATTTACAATCACAAATAAAGACCACCTCTCATAAATGAGACAAACATGCACATGAAAAGAATGCAAAGTGAAGAACAAAATATACCTAGGCATGGAACAATGTGTAATCAGAGTCAATGATGGGATACGCCATGGAACTAAAGTGTTCAGAGAATTTATAACATGGCTGGCAATTATAAGTATAAAGAGAACGTGCTTGAGCCTGTGACCACCTCATAAAATAAAATAAAACAAATTTAAATTGGTGAGAAAAACAAAATCAATTTGGCAACAAAAACAAAAAGAAAAATAAAAAGCATTTAAGAAGTATAGTTGATGTCACTGATTACATCAGATGGTTTTCTTTGTTTGGGGTTGATTACAAGTATAAGATTTGTTGTTTTGTTAAAAAAAAAATTATATAGATCTAATAGTTGAATGTGTTTCAACAATTGTGATATTATTTTTTCAATCAATGTCTAATATTTTTTATAATATTGTATCATTTATTGTGATTTTAAAATTGTTATTGTTGATGATGAATACTTATAATTGAATGAAATGTATTTCTTAGATCTAAAAAATAACAAATTGTTTGATGTCACATCAATGTAACAATCAAACATAACTTAGTGGGTAAATATCAATTTCATGTTTTTTGAGGTCTTATTGGACACCTTGGCATACTGATATGACATCATATTTGATTTGAAATTTTCACATAAGACTTTGAGAAAGAAGTTAGAATACTCAAATACTACCTTTCCTATATAAGACCAAACATTGTAGATTTTTATTTTTATTGTGTTGAGCATAATAATAAATTTTAGATTATAGATTAACATTCAAAATATATGTAATTAATTATAGATTGATAAATATTGTTGCAAAACAACATTATTTTTTGCAAATAAACAGTTAGGGTTTACAACTAATTATAAATTAACAATGTGTAACATTATATTTCCCTGTCCCTACTATTCCTAGATTAAAATCTTCTAAGAGTGTTACAGTAAAGAAAGAAATGTTGAACTTATGATAAAAATTTGTTGTCATAAAATTATTTTCCCAATGGACTTAAACTTAAAGACAATTTTATAATTATATATTTTAATTTTGTACTACATTATAATCCTACAATAAAAACTCGCAAATATGTAATGGCAGGGATACCCTATACCTCTGTTCCTCTATTGCATAGAAGGTTGTCTACAAATCCATTTAGAGGTTTAAAAAAATGTCATATTGTAATATTGTAAAAAAATGGATGATAATCAAGAGGTGCCAATGAAACCAAGTACCACTTTTCAATTGTTGTGATAATAAACTTAAAAAAATTTGTTGTAAATACTTTTAGAATAAGCACTCATGCCCAAACAACCATTCTTGTTGTATAACATCAGCAAGAGTTTTGTTGTGACAATAAACCTAAAAAAAATTGTATAGCATTGAACACGCCACTATTGCTTCCTCCTGAGAGTGAAAAGATGAAATTGGGAATTAAACATTCTCCCTCACATTGTGGGATGACGGATTTGTTATAAAATATTCAAGTTGACTCTTATTTTTGAATATTGAATTCCAAAAGCCTAGGAACATGTTTTGATTATAAGAGACTCTTCTTTTGATGCAAGAAATTGATGTTTTTTATATTAAAAGAAAAGGTAAAATAACAGGAGGCAAAGCTTCTAGAAAAACACATTGACAACAAAAAATAATAAAAGAAAGAAAATTGATATTAAATACTCTTAATAATTGTGTTTGCACAAAAAAAAAATTACCCATTATCAACTTTCACAAGTTATGTCAAAGAAATAATCAATCATATGATGGCATGTACACAACAACTAGTAGAACATAATTTGATTTACATATTTCAATCTAAATTGTTTTAAAATATTCTTGAACAATAGTTTAAATGTGACTATTTGACTACATCATTGATGCCTAAAAACATAAATTATAGCTATATCAGTTTTTACTAAATTAAAGTATTTGTGCAAATACGTTTCTAGAATCCACTATATTTTTTTATATCCATATTTTGGATCACACTCATCAATCCATAATTAGGAAGATGAAGCTTGAAGAAAAGGATTACCAACATTATCTTAAAAAAAATGGGTAGGAAAGGAAGTGGCTTAGAGAATGAGGTACAAGTGTGAGGAGGGATGAATAAAGAAGGAAAATAAGGAAGTGCCCTAGAAAATGAGGTATAAGTGTGAGAAAGAGGGATTAATAGAGAAGAAAAATAAATTAGGTTTGCCAGTGTAAGTTTAAAAAGAGGGGTAGGGGAGGAAATGACCAAGAGAGTGAGTGAGGTACAAATGTGAGGAGGGATAAAGAGAGAAGGATAATGTAGCTTTACAAAGAGGGGTAAGAGAGCAAGTGACTTAGAAAATGAAGTACAAGTGTAGGGAGGAGGGGTGAAAAGAACATAAATAAACTCAAATTTTGGATAGAAGAGAGTTTATTTTCTTTCTTTGTTCACTTCTCAGTTTACTTCCTCCTACTCTTTCCTTTGAGTTGCAATCATTTTCTTCCCTCGTGTTCCTTCTAATGATAGATTGCTGACTATAATCTTAAATTTAAAAAAATTCATTATTCATTCTAAAAACATATTTACAAATACAACATGATGGAAAACTTATGTCAACTATAATAAATCTTTTTTGTGAAGATCTATTATATCATTTAAGAACTTGAGATATGCAAAATTAAAATGCTTAATTATGAAATCTTCTTCTATAATTATAAACCTTAAATTTAAATCTATAAAAAAAAAAAATTTAGAACTTCATGATTTTTAAACAGAAGTTAAACATTTTTATCTGTCTTAGATAAAACTAAAAGAATTGTAAGTTTTTAACTAAAACAATATTGCATATATACATAGCTTGGAAAAGACCAGACACCAATAGAGACAAAAATTTAAAAAAAATGTATAACTTGAAGCAGGAATTATAACTTATTGACAGAAGGTGGAAACATAATGCTACCAGCTGCAAACCATATTTGTTTACTGACGGACTTGGCAGAAAAATAATTGCTTTTCAGCAACAATATTTGCCAACCTATAACCAGCTATGCATGTTTTGACTGCTGGTCTGTATTATGCTGTTTCTTGACTATTATCAGTATTATGGTTAAAACCCTAATAAAATCTACAACGTGCTTCTGTCTTGTAGAAGAATTTCAAAGTAACATGATTTTAAACAGCAAATCTTAACGTTGCAAAAACATTTGATGTAATCAATGACGTCAACTATACTACAATACTTTTTAATGTCTTCAATTTAAATTTGATTTTTTAATGAGGTGGTCAGAGCACGTTATCTTCATCCTTATATTTGCCAGCTCTGTTACAAATCCTCTCAACACTGCACTTTCTTGTCGTACAAGCAACTATCATTGACTTGAATACACATTCTCACACACCTACGTATTTTTTTTTTCACTGTATTATTTTCATGTGCATGTTTCTTTCATATTTATGAGAGATGGTCATTATTTGTGATTGTGAATGATTAGTATTTATGAGCTTGACCCCAACATGTTTGCAGTTTGTTTTTTAAGTTTTTCTTTTTGGTGTTTTGTTGGTTTTTTTTTAGGTTTATTCAATGTCCATGCTTATTTATCAGTATCTTATGGTAGGAATTTATAGTTTTCTATTTAAAAAACAAATATGTTTGTCTTATATCTAATGGTAGGAATTTATAGTTTTCTTTTAAAAAAATATATATGTTTGTCTTACATTTACATTTATGAAAGAATATAATTTTAAAATCTATGTTTGTCTTACATTTACATTTATGAAAGAATATAATTTTAAAATCATTGTTTTTATTAGTGAACGATTGGTATTTAAGAATTTGTCATCAATATAGTGTAGTCTTTTTATAATGTTTTGTTAAGGTTGGTGTTTATTTACTAGTTTATATGGTAGGAATCTTATAATAATGTATTATGGTAGGAAAGGATAGTATAATTGATACAAATTTGAAATAAAGCTATCAAGTTAATTATGTGATTGTATTTTTCTTTTATAAAAAATTTTACAATTTTTTTTATATTAATTTTCTAGTAAATATGACAATATTAATAATTTCTAGAGTATATTGTTGGGTCATGCTAGAGAAGGATAAATTTGAGGTCTTTTTTTAGATCTATTTTTTAATTATTTTTGGTAAGATCAATGGATTCAAAGTGCTTTTTCATTACTATTTTTTCACTAAAAAAATAATCTTACCTATAAATTATGTGTACCAAAATTTTAACTCTATTGATAATGCTTGTTAAGATTGAAATGACAAATTGAAGATAACATGTCCACTACTATATTATATTTCTATAATGTAAAAATGTATTAGATGTAGTACAATTTTTTAGAAAGATCTAGATACATTACTATCTCTTATAGGCCGAAAGAAATTACAATGATTCTAGGCATCTAACTCGTTGTAAAATCTTAAACTATTATTTTCTCATGACAAATTTGTGAAAAAAAATAATGATAATTTACAAATTTTTAAAACCACCTATCTTAATGATGCTTACCAACAAATGGTTTTGATATTTCTATAGGTTGTGTGTACATACAAAATACAAGCACATAAGAAAAAGTTAAACTAAGTTTATATATTTTACTCAAAATGTATATATCACTCTAATTAAACAAAAGGATTAGAAAATATTAATTAAAAAATATATATTCTCATAGACACCAACAAGGGTTGTACAAAGCTATGATGGTTGTGATCTAAGATAATAATGTGAATATCCATTACTAGAACATAACATTGTATAAGGAGTGTTCATTGAAATGAGTTTGTTTACATCTAATTTATAGGTTTCTAGACGAGGGATATGATCTCTAGGATCAATTTGAAGGATTGAGAACTCTCATTTCTTGAGAAGCTTTTGAGGATGAGGAGACACCATGTGTATCCATGTGGTTCATGCATGTAGAGGAGTCCAAGATCAAAATAAAATCAATGGTTGGGGATTGTCTTGGAAGAAGTGGATGGATAGGATTGAAATGATACTTTGGAGTAGCTTAGGGTTATGAGAAAATATTTAACCCATGTGATGTGTACCAAGATACATACTTCGTGTGAAGACATGTACAAGGATGTGCAAATTTTGAACAAGATAATAAGGGTTAAGAATGTACAATTAGGAGATTAAAATGTTAATTGATTTTAGTTCACTTAATAAAAAAGTGGATGGAAAAGAGAATTAAATAAATAGATACATTTATTTAATTTTTTGGATGAGGATATGCTACTTATACAAATAAATATTTGAATTTATTTATCTAAGGTGGATTATAGAAGAAAAATGATTTAACGATTTAATCTATAAATAGAGATTTAGTGAACAACGATTACTAGTGATTTTATTAACAAGAATTCATAATAATTTGTTATGGTATATTTCAATATTAATTGATATAATTTTAGAATAAAGCAATAAATTTATTATGTCATTATATATTTTCTTTTTAAACATATATTTGTGAATAAATATAATTTAAAAATAATGATTTTTATTCAAAATGATTAATATTTATAAATTTAGCACAATAAATTGTAATCTTGAATGTTTTATTCAATACTCATTCTTATTTTTTTAAGGTCTTCATGGTAGAAATTTTATAGTAATGTTGCACATCTTTGCCCAATATTTTATTAGTATAACCAGTTCTGTACATCAACTTATTCAGAAAGAGAATTCAGACTTCAGTAGGCTGAGTCTATTATTGGTGGAGATGTCACAAGTAATATAAAACTGTGAATCCTCTATGAATTTTTTTCAAATTTATTAAATCCTATCAATCGAGTAACACCTATGCTTATGACTAACAGTTTTATATTTCTCAGAAAGATCCTCTTCTTTGTTTCTCCATTTTCAATGATTTTAATCTACAGCAAGAAACTTAATAGAAATATCTAGATCTCTCCGGCTTGTACAGAGGTTGGATAGAAAAGATCTAAATGGTTTTATGGAAACATCTTTCAATGACCCTAAATCTTTTTAAGAACTACCATGATTCCTGATCGTTTCTCATGATCATCCAGTGAAGCTGATCGTTTCTCATGATCATCCAGTGAAGATTAAATCTGTGATATAATATCTTAGAGCATTGTCATCAACTAATGACCTTTTGTTGCCATTTGGAACCAAAATTTGTCATATATGCAGTTGCTAGAGAAGAAAGTCCCAGATTATTCATATCTTTCAGTTTCAACTACTCACCATTAAAAACCATCATTTTCGAATCATATTCTATGGCATAATTAACTTATTTCAATATATCCATTATATTGAAACATAGCACAGCATATTACTATAGATTCCTACCCTAAGATACTAATAATTAAGTATGGACACTGAATTAACATTAAGAAATTCTGCAACATGTTGGGGTCAAGCTCATAAATACTAATCATTCACAATCATAGATAATGATCATCTCTCATTAATAAGAGACAAACATGCACATAAAAATAATACAGTGAAAAAAAACTATTCTTAGGCGTGTGACAATGTGTTATCAAAGTCAATGATGGTTGCATGTACGCCATGAAACTACAGTGTTTAAGAATTTATAGCAGGCTGGCAAATATGACGTGCTCTGACCACCTAAAAAAAAGGAAAACAAATTTAAATTGATAACATTTAAAGGCATTTAAAATGTGTAGTTGACGTCATTGATTACATCAAATATTTTCCCTTGTGTGGGATTGATTGCAACATTAAGATTTGTTGTTTAAATTAATAAAACCTATACAAACAGATATAATCTATAAGACTGAAAGCACGTTCTAGATTTCTATTTTTTTTATTATGTAGAGCATGCTTAAGGGAGTTTAGATTATAGACTAACATTTAAACATACCAACATAATTTTTTTTCTGTCAAATCTAACAATAAACAATTATAATTTACATCTAATTATAATTATAGATTAACAATGTGCAGCATTATGTTTCCACCTTCTGTGAATAAACATATAATTCCTTGTCCCTACTGTTCCTAGGAATTGTGTTCATGTCTCTATTGGTATCTGCTCTTTTCCAAAGCTATTGTTTTAGTGAAAAAAAATACAATTATTTTAGCATCTTTTAAGAGTGTTAGAATAAAGAAAAAAATGTTGAATTTATGATAAACAGTTACAAGTTATAAAATTGTTTTTCCAACGGGCTTAAACTTAAGGTAATTCTAGAAGAGTTGTATTTTAATTTTGGCCTACATTATGGTCCTCAATGTAATGTTGCTAATTTGTTTTCTTCAGCAAAGGTTAAATGCATATATCATCACACTACGTAATGCCAAGAGAAAATCAAATATTAACTGATGAAATAAGACAAGTCTATTCAATGTACTGATGCTTCAGATACATGTATCTGTTGCCAGAAATCAAATATAGATGAATCAAACTCAAAAATGGAGTAGCTTCATTTATCCTCATCAACTGTTAAAATGTCTTTTGTCACAGGTTGCTCACCATATAATTATTTCATTAAATTATTTACGAATCCCTGTGCAACATACCTTTAAAGGATCGCGCCTTCCTAGAAAAAAATGGTGCTGAGCCATGTTTCTAAAGTGCTCTGGATGCTACAATTTGGAGAGGACCCCAAGACATGATTAATGATTTATTCCTTTTCAGTTTTTAAAAAAAAAAACACTAAAATAAAGCATTGCATGTTGAATGTCTTTTAGATAGATTTTGCCTATTATACATTGTTTTGAGCGGTCAGTTTTAAACATCATACACTAAGGAAAAGTTAAGCTTGCAAAAAGTAAGTCAACTTTAATTATTTAACACCTTTTGTCTAGACATCAGTTATTAGTGTATGATGTTTACAACTGGGAGTTTTGAGCATATGTAATTGCATCAATACATTGGGTAACCCTAATCACAAAATCACTTCCCAACCATTATAATGCTAGTCCTCATCGATTTCTTTAGATGTTCAAATGGTACTCTCTTAAATTGATCTTTGATCTTCAATGACTTAGTAAGGTGATCATTTTTTGTAGAATTTACAAATTCGAAATAAAACCAGAAATATAGAATTAATGAACAGAATACAATTAAACACAGAACACACAATTTATCGTGGTTCACCACAGTAGTGGTTACATCCACATTGAGAGCAGAGGAATTATATTAATCTCCAAAAATTGAATGTTTACAATAGAAGACAGAGACTTATTAATAAGCTCAAAAACAGAGCAGCTGAAAGGGCAAGGCGGCAACAAATAAAAGTCCGTTGGCCTTCCAATTCTAACAAACTCCCACCGGAAGTCAACGGATATTTCAGCTGATCAGGCATCCCCCTGCTCTACATGCTGACTTACTTCATCTTAACAAGACCAAGAGAAGTTCTTGCACATTCAAACTTTTCTTTGGTTACAATTTTTGTGAATATATCGGCCGGATTGATTTTGGTATCAATCTTTTCAACCTTCAACCTGCCCTCTTCAACCATATGCCGAACGAAGTGAGCATGGATGTCAATGTGCTTTGAACGTCGCTGAGAGGTATGATTATGTGCCATGAAGATGGCGCTACGGCTGTCACTGAAAAGAACATAATCATTTTGTTGGTACTTCATTTCACCAAGAAGTCGCTGCAACCAAATCATTTCCCGAGCACCTTTGGAAAGCGCCAAATACTCAGCTTCAGCGGAAGAAAGAGAAATAGAATGTTGGAGGCTGGAGGCCCAACTAATAGTAGCTCCAGCGAACATGAATGTGTAACCGGTAGTAGATCTACGCTTATCCAAATCTCTGGCAAGATCTGAATCCGTGAATCCTTGCAGCTGTTTATTGTTTCCACCAA
>MU228436.1:26166-68407 GCA_018584345.1 Thuja plicata | reverse complement strand
GACATGGTTATAATGATCATGTTTAGTATTTGATCCTTGTTACTTTATTAAGCTTTGAGATTTCATATTATATTTATGGTTTGTAGGGAACATTATGTATGGAAAATATGTAAATATTAGATCTTTCGAAAGATGTGTTATAGAAAATTTAGATATACACATTATATATAGATGATTATGATTTCATTCTGACAGGTTACTTTTCTTAAACTTCCAGTTCAATGTCTTTCCATTCGTGCTAGCCTATAGGCTTGATTTCTTGCAGAAAGTAAACATAAATATAATATAAATCTTTGTCCAAGAGAGGAAATTAATATGAAAACTATTCTACTATAAATAATATAGGTATTTATCACAACTAAATGTTGGTTCCATTGCCCTGTCAACCTTGTAAACAAATGGAAGCACAATAAATTTGGGTGATTAAGATTGTTATTAATTATGTTTGTCAAATGTCTTGGCAGCTCAATAGTAATGGGTCCTATTTCTAATATAGGTATTGGTGGAGGAAGTCATTATGAAGCCACTAGGTACCAATACTATTTCTAATATAGGCATTGGTGGATGAAGTCATTATGAAGCCACTAGAATGTACCAACTTTATAGAGTATTTTACAAGTTAAGACTTATTAAATATACTATAGGAATGGAACATTTTAGAGGAATTATAAAATATACTATGATATGTGTGCATTCTAGTGGCCTCATAGTCAGTGTTTTTTATAAGTTGAGACTTATAAAATATACAATGGGCTCTTTGCATTCTCTTGGCCCCATTCCTTTTGCATAATCCAGGAAAGGATAAGTTTTGTCTGAGAAGAAAAATGTAATTTGTGTCCTTAGAATAGTTTTAAGACCTTCAAACACCATAAGGTTAAATCCCAAAGTGACAAGCAACTGTTCTAATCCTGCAACCTTAAACTGTCACAACATCACATTAGCCTAAGTGATCAGATTAAGCCAGGGCCTAATGGATTAGTATAAAGTTGGGTACTTAGCATAGTTACAGTCATATGGAAGGGTTCAATGGTCTTCAAATACCTTGTTTCAATTATTACTTAGTCCCAAGTTCACTTTTGGTTTGTTGTTGCACGTCTTTCTCCTTCTTGCAGGCTAAATACATACCCAATGTTTAGCCTAGGGCATCAAAGTTCAAGCCCCAAATCAACTTCCCTGACTTTGAGCCTTTGGAATTAATTAGAACCTTTCCTTAACTTACTCTTCACCTAGTGGCATCGATTTCCCATGGTGAAATAGTAAGTTAGGGCCACATCTTCCAACCCGACCCTAATTCTTGTGGTTTTTTGACCTGCAAACACAGTTTTCCCTCTAACTCAAGAAAATGATAGCAAAATTGAACAAAACCAAGTGCAAATGAAAGGTAATTCATTAAGGAATGTTATGGAATTAGTGGATCAAAAGATGTAATTGTTTTAATTAATGGGAAGTGTGTACTGAGAGTGGAGGGGTGAATTAGTACCTCTAAAACTTTTGTATCTTTTAACCTTTATCCTTTAAGTAATCAATTGTTTATCCAACCATCTGTTCTATACTATCTTGATGTAAGACATATCAATTCTATTAACTTAATCATACATGTGAATATTCATATAAACATTCACGAAATTAATTGACACATAACACAAGATATGATAACCCAGAAAACTCCTATTAGGAAGTAAAAACTGCGGTGGGGATAACACCCACAAATTCTTCACTATCTGTAGATTGGAAGGGGCCAGTAAAGGATTTCAATTTGATCACTTCTGATGATCTACCCTATTAGGAGTATCCATGGAGGCCTATTAAATCTACTCTATTAAGAGCTTTAGCAACACTATTTAGTGTGCACTCGATTAAGAGATTTACAATTGGATGGTTAAATCCACCTTCCTTGAAATGATTTTTACACTTTGCTTCACTTGTTAGAATGTAAGAAAATTACACTTTAATCTGAGAGTATGCAATCTCCTATTACTGATTACAGATCCATTTAAGATTACATGTATAAGTGTATCACCTAATGTGATTAAATAATACCTATGTTGCTCGGTAGCCTCTGTTCTTAGTTCTTGATAAACAAATTCACCTTTTGTTGTTCTGGTTCTTGAAACTTTTAATCTAATCCATAGATGTTCTCATAGACTTAATTCATCCTCTCATCCATAATAGTGAACGATTAAAACATCTATTTATAAGATAGATTGACCTAATTAAGTTTCACGTAAAACAATATTAACTCTAAGATCATAGGTTTACAACTTGATCTTGATCTTTTAGTCTATGTGTTTTAAATCAGTTAGACTGATTAAAACACTTTAAATAAGGTTTCTTGTCCCTAAATTAATGGTTTTAAAACAAATAGAGACTCTATAAATAGAATAAGAATGTTTTATCTGACGTGGAAGTCAAATCCACTTTTTGCAGGCTTCAACTGACTTTCAGTTTCTGTTGGTCGGTTATGCTCTGAAGTCAGTTAGAGTGTCTCTCAATGTTCCTTTCTTGAATTGTCTCTTGGGTTCCACTTTGACTGTTCTCTCATTTTTCACTTTGTCCTGCTCGTCGGGTTCCACTATCGGGTTCCTCTTTATCCTTTTCACTATGCATTTTCAGTTTACACACAAAACTGTGTCGTCAGTTTTCTTTGTACTTAGCATTTTTTTATGATCTCTGAGATCTGTATTTTTTATTTTCTCTTGTCCTATCTTTTGGTGTATGTTTACTGAAAGTGTTCTTTGCATACTAATGGAAAAATAATGTCATCAATCTCCCCCTTTGACATTAGTATCAAAAACTGATATGTGCAAAATACTAACAAAATGTTTAGTATGTACACCATATATATTCCTTATTCATTTCATGACTCCCCCTATGCATATGTCAGTATAGTATAAGTGTATGTACATGATACTTTGTTCTTTTTCACCTTGTGCTGTATATATCATATCATATCATTATACTCCCTTTTTTTGTTCTTTTTTTGTACTATATAGTTTCCCATCTGATTTGTACATATCATTATTTTCCCCCTTTTTTGATATAAGGGAAAAGGTTTATACCTTTAGCTTATCAAAAATATGAGAGTGTAAGGACTTCATGTCCTCCATCATCTTCTCCCATTTGTCCTTCAGGTTGTCTAGAGCCATGTCCTCAAGTGTGATCCTTGCATGCATATCGTATATGTTGTCTGCTACAGACATCTCGAGGGTAGCTATCAGTTTCCTTGTTGAACTAATATGTTGTTGAAGCAGTGTTAGATTTGGTAGAAGTTGAGCCTAGAGCTCGGTAACCTCTTCCCTAAATTGTGTTGTTCTTCCCACAGTTCCTATCTTAACCTTTTTATCTCAAAAAATTTCTCATAATGCAACTTTATTGCATTGTCCTCAGTGGTTAAGCCTTTAGCACTGGTAGCTAGATCAGAATCTAACTTTGCTATTTTATCACTATGATCCTTAGTGAATTTATCAATTGTGCTCAATTGTTGTATCAAGGAAATAGATTCAACAATTATTGGATCTAATTCCCTTACTAATTCTGAAAGCTTTACCTTGTTTTCTGCCACTTCTTGGCTGATCTTTTCAACAATTTTGTGTTGATATTTCTTCTCTGCTCTCTCCTTAATTGCCTTTTCTACATCAATGTTCTGCATTGTGATGGCCTCAGTGAGAGTGGCTATTTTATCAAGAATAGGTTTGTTGTGATCAACATCAACATCAAGTACAATCTTATGCAAGATGTCCCTAGTTGTCTCTAGTACCATGGAGTTGTTGTGCTCCTTTCTCAGCTTCTCATGTAGTGCCTTCCTTTGGCATATTTCACCGTACTCTTTAAGTGCTTCATAGTCTAGTGTAGTTGGGTCACATTTGGGTATCTCAATTATCTCATCTAGAGTGACTTCCAACTTAGTCTTTTTGGATTTCTTCTTCTTCTTCTGAGTTTCACTTGAATGTAGGACCATAGCCATCTTCTCGGCTTTGTCTTTTGTGCTACATGAAGTGATTTAGGGTGTTTCCTCTTTTTTATATTGTGCCTCAGTGTCAGTTTGTTGGTTTTGAGTGGACGTCTCCACATCAACTTTTACATTATCTGTAGCAACCTTTTCGGTTTCCTCAGGAGTGTCATCTTTTGTTTTAGCTCTTTCATCGGTATCCTTTTGTACAAGTTCATCTTCCTTTGTTTGTGCATCCTTCTCAGTTGTGTCTCCATCTATTTGCTTTGAATCTCCTTTGGTAACCTTGTCAGTTTCAATTACAATTTGAGTGTCTCCGATGACATTCTGGTCATCGGTGTTGTTAAACTTTCCTTCATCCCCTACATCCTCGGGAATGCTTGGATCTTTGTCAGGTGATTTGTCTTTTTCTTGAAGTATATTGATGGCTTGCATCAATATTGGCATGTTTCTTGATATGTTCACCTGTGAAATGTCAATTGTAGTGTCCTGTTCGTCGGTCTTGTCCTTGGTAACAGTGACATCTTCATCTTTATGTATTTCTTCTACAGGCTCATCGGTTATGTCAATGACTATGCTATCCACAATGTTTTCCATAGTGGTGTCTGGCCATGTCTCATCTGCAACATCCATATCCTTGTTTCTTGTGGTACCCAGTTCCTCTTTTTCCAATTCAACATTTGTGATGATAATTGGTTATGTGCTCTCAGTAGCTTGATCATTCTTGATTTCCTAATTCTCAGTTAGAGCTCTCTATGGCTCGGGACTTGTTTCCTTAGTGGGTCTGTTGAGTATCTTACTCCAAATTTTGTTACCATCCTTCTCTAGCTCTATTAGCTTGCCATCAAGTATCTTGTCAGCTCTCATATTGGGTGAGAACTCTTGTGCATATTTCTCCATCATCCCCTTGATTTCTTCCATTTTGGATTTGGGAGGCATAAGAGAAACAAGGACTCTTTCCCTTACCTCTTTCTCATTATTTAATGCATAGGTCCATCTAGCAGATATTCTATCATATAGTGCATTGGGCATTTTTTCATAGAGTTGTTTGGTACATATTTAAATGTACTCATCATTTTGATGATTGCTTCTTCAATCTTGTTTTGGTCCAAGGGATCCAAAGTTAACCATCTTCTGAATTTTGACTCATTAATTGATCCTGATTTAATAATTAGTGCACATACCTGATCAATGGTTTTATGGACCTTATTCTTCTCCTTGTGAACACCTTCATCCTATTCTATGTCCTCAATATATTCCCTGGTTCTAATGAACTTTATTCTCTTTGTTGGCCCTCTTTTCTGTGTTTTTGGTTTCCTCTTGTAGGTCCTCACTTGACCTTTCTTCAATGGTGAAGGACTTGTGTCCTTAGCTATCTGAATTCTTGTTCTTGAAGTAGCTGTGGTTCTAGGCTTATTATCTGGTGTTGGTAATGGAGTATTTGACTCTGTAGACTAAGAGTCACTTTCCTTCTCAGCCTCACCGACGGGTGACTTTCCCTCGGTTTCTTCTAAATTTTTGGTTTCTTCCTCTATGACCGACAGCCTTTTCTTCCAGTTGTTTACCATTTTATCTTTCTTCTTGTCTATTTTCTTTACAACCAAGCCATTTTTGATTCATTTTTTGGCCTCTTCATAAGTGCCAAATTTTGGTTGTGTTTTCTCTAAGGGTTCATTTATCAATGCATTGATTACATTGGATACTTGATCAATGTTTACATCATAATCTAATGGTTGTAACCATGCTGTCCTTGGTATAGTAGGCTTGATGTATGTGTGGTTTGTGTCAACCATGAAACATATATCATTCTTGAATTTCTCAATTAGTTTCTCTGGGATCCTTACTATTTTTTGCATTCTCTCCTTGAATCTAGTAAAGTACTCATCCATGACTGTCTCAAAATTGTCTCCCAGTGATGTTATGTATTCACTAATCTACATGGTGACTGGTCTAGTGGTATCCCATTTTACATCTCCTACTGATGGAAAAGATTCTTGGACGTAAAAGAAAATTCACATGATAAGTGAGCCAAACTTGCATGTATTTGTCTTTGCATTTCTGATTGTTCTCAAGTTTTCTTCTAACTGGTTGAGTAGAAGTTTTGACATATCCAACTGATTTCCTTTCTTTACAATTTTATATGTTGTATCCACTGCTCTAGATGCTATGTTGTTCATCCTGCTAGCTTTTAACAATTTGTAGCCTAGGACACATGCTCCAAATTTCAGTTCATCATCTGTGATAGTGGATACCTTAAGTCCTCTTCCATCACACTTGGCTCTTGTGTTCTTTTCAATTTCATCCTTGGGTGGGTGTTTCAATGCCTTTACCTTATTGATTATTGGATAATCGATGACTACATGAATAACATCTCGGGTTATCATTTTAGACTCATCCAGCCATAGCTTGTGATTGTGAATTATGCTTAGTACTAACCGAATCCACTCAATTTTGAATATTTGTGAGCCCTTTCACTTCTATGTGCTTGTGCTCTTCTTTAATAGATCCATCATCATGACATAGCTTCTTGAAATCTTGTTCAACCTCCATGTCACCAATTTATGCAATCTTGCAATGAATGTATGCTCGAACATCTTCGACGAGCAAAACCCTAGCTGATGTTTGCGAGAATGCTCCAACATTGTCGAGTTGTGATGCAACCTCTGGAAATATCTTGTAATGGGGTTCCTCACAGGTAGAATTATTGACAAGTTTGACCTTGTCCTTCTTGATGCTCTTCATTTTAGTGGTTCTTGAAGTCGCGGTCATTGTTTCATACATTTAGTGCTTTCTGTAAATGCGTAAAATAGAGTTCTCGATTAACATAGGAACTTATTGTTTACTTCTGTAGTGGTCACTGATCTGTTTGGAGTATTGTGGGTCGATTTGAAGTCACTCTGTGATGCTATCGGTGTGTGCTCAAATTTCACCTTCATCACTCTACTCTGCTCGTTGGTGAATAATGAAACCCTTTCATCGCCTTTTTATAGACGTTTTCCCTAAAAGGAGTCATTAATGCTCAACCACTCCTCGGTGTGTGAAGATGGAGTCATCAATTTAAACACTAACTTCTCTCTTCAGTGACAATGTGATGCTTTGGGTAAGTCATCTAACTTCTTGCTTTTACCGACGGGTTTCAGTGTATGACAAAGATAACTTTGTTCGCTTGCTTTTTTACTGACAATTCTCGGTTTACACTAGCAACTTTTGCTTTTACAGGTTAACCGACAAGTTTCGGTAAGTGCAGACAATTTTAGATTTGAGTGTATACCGATGGATTTTGGTATCTATTACCCGATGGAATAGTTTTCACAAATTTTAATAAGTAATACCATCATGCATCTTTACTTATGCTAATTTAGCATTTCGTCAACATATTATGGAACTAATGTAAAATACTACTTAGTGTAATGTAGTTCCATACTTACTTGTTCTGCTTAGGTGGGGGTGGTGATGTCACTAGATCCATTGGATAGGGTGTCACCAAGTGCACTGCTCGGTCTAGCTTCATCATTGTTTATATATTTTCTCCACATTTTGTTTCTCATCTTTTGGATGTCTTCAATGGTATTTCCATTGGTAAATGTGTTGGTCTCTGTCATTCGGTCTCTGCAGTCTTTCTTGAGATGACCAACTTTATGACAGTGTAAGCATGCCCTTCCAGGGTTAGTCAATCCTCTAGATTTTCTTGTCCATTGTCTCATACAGTTTGCAGCAATGTGACCAAATCTTCCACATGCTATACAATTTGTCCATGTGTTGTAATCCCATACATAGTGGTTACCGACTCTTTTCAGTTGATAGGCAGTTTTTTGACCTTTAGGCTTCCATGCTTGCTTTTTCTTTTTCCAGCATTCAAGAGTTGTGTGCCCATTCATTTTTAACGAAGGACATTATTTGTCCATGTAGTTTTCCTTCTTTGGTTGTTTCATCTCATACTTACATTTGTATGATTTATCTCCTTTCTTGTTACATTTATAACAAAATCCTATGAATGAAGATGTGGATTTAGGAATACCTTTCATTTTTCTCCTGCATACATTTGATGTATGGCCTTTCTTTCCACAGTGATTCCATGTTAGCCTTCTTGGTCTTGGATTTGCATAGAAATTCTTTGGATCAGCTTCATTGGGTGATTCTCCATTCTCGGTATAGCCTAGACTGGTGTTGTTGATTCTTTGTTGTCCATCAAGAAAATTATCCATTCTTTTATTGCTTTCTTCAGCTTTCTTGATAATTTCATTATGTTGTTGCTGAATTCTTATTTCTTGTTTCAGCTTTTCATTTTCTTCCCTTAGCTCACCGATAGCTTCTATTCTTTCAATGAGTTCAACATTATTTTTGTTTGCCTCTTGACTCATAAGAATAATCTGATTTGCAATCTCATGGTGATGTTTTGTTAATCTTTGTATTTCAGATTCTTTCTCTTGTAGATTTTCAATAATCTTCCTTCTATCATCAATGGCTAGTGTTCTTTCTTGCTCAGCTTGTCTAGCATTGTTCATGACATCAATCATTCTTACCATCTGTGTCTCCTAACCATGTTAGGGATTTTTCTTGCAAGAACCTTAAAAATAGTATGAATGCTTGCTCTTGTATATTTCCAACTTAACTTTATGCAAGAAAAGCCTAATTGATGAGGATTGGATAATATCCTCATTTTTTGAGCTCCACAAACTCAGGGAGGTATTACCTTTGAATGATTACTGACTTGTAGTATTTATTACAGTGGATTAAGTCTTTTACTAGTTTGCTAACTGCCTTTTACTGTATCAATAAATAGAAAACTATGCAAATGACTATGATTAATCTAATACAGAGCTTAATAAGAAAAACTATTATCTTGACAATATAAAATAGTAATGTGATAAGGATTCTCATCCTTCTTCTTTTTATAGCTCTCTGAACTTGGGAGGGTTAACCTATTGATTCTCTCTTGAAGGAATAAGCAAACTGAATTGTATACTCTGTAATAAAATTACTTGTAAATATATGCTTTCTTATGAGTGAAGTGTAATTGATTGATTTTAAATATTGGATGATGAAAAATTACTTGTCAAACCATAAACCAGTGCCTAATACTATGGGCAATGATTCAATATTAAATGTAAATCCACAATTAAGTGATTAATGAAAATACATACAACCTAGATAGAATGTCTTACAGACTATCCACTCACTTCTATAACTTTGTTATCAGATCTTAATACCAATATTCAGATTTCTGGGATCATCTGAAAGAATTACTCCTTCCTTGAAGGACCTCACAAATGACTACACAATTACCTTGTAATTGATATATTTAAATTCCTTGCAAACTAAATATATTAAAGCTTAAACAGAAATAAAAAGAGACAACACAAGATATAAAATAGAGATCGTAATTTATTTCATTAATGTCTAACTGCTTCAAAATACATTCAATAGACCAAAATATACAGAGGCTCGAACAAAATTTAGTAGTCTGCCTTGTAATTATATTCCATCATCTTTAAAAAGTTACAACATGCTCTATATATAGTCTAAAACCATCTTGAAATTCTTAAGAAGTAAGGATGAAACAAGCTTCGGATGGTTTAAGACCTAACCCTAAAAACATAGAAAAGGACAAAAGACAAGAAGAGACCAAGCGGTGGATGGACAAAAATGAAGAATGAAATCAGATTTGATCATGTCTTCTTGTGATTACTAGAACCTTTGTCTGTATGTGTTCAGGATAGCCTCTAATATTTGTAGTGAGACCTAGTGACCGCCATTACAGGCTAATTTACACTAGTCTTCAAGATAACTAACATCCATGTGCTCAAAGAGCAGGTGCCAGGTGTCCTTCTACTCTTCATCAATAATGTCAAGGTCAATAGTAGTAGTTTTCTTCTTCTTGGGCTTTGTAAGGACATCCCATGTTGTGACATCATCTTCTGTTGGCCAATCAAAGCTTTGAATGTTTTCAAGTTATGTTTTCTGCCTTTCCCACCTAGCATTTGTAATGCTCTTGACATCTGTTATAAATTTGTTGAAATTTTTTTTAGCCTTAAAGGATTCATCTAAGATCTTATTATATCTTTCCATATCCAATTCGCCATTTTCATAAATATATACCTGTTTATTAGGTAATAAAGTGTCAAATTATGTGCTTCATACTCCTAATGGCTTGATCTGATTATCCTCTGACCTGATTGATGGAACAAATTTATTGTAGTCAGGCCCAAACATATTAATTATGGCCTCAATTTGATTTTCCTTTCCTTTGAAAATGGACAAGGTCACCCCAATCTATTCTATCTCTTCTCCAACCTGGGTAAAAATCTCTGGAAAAATTGATCTCAATGGTTGCAATGATGCTAACCTCCCAAATAACCTGATCGTTACTGACCATGTTGCATAGTAGGGGTTTAAAATTGACACAACATTGTTCACTTCAACTTGTAGGCCTGGAAATTTACCATTAGCACCATAAACTTTATCCACTTTATTTTTTAATATATTTATCCTATGCTGAAAAATTTGCATTAAGGCTCCCAAAACAACTTCATTATGCTCTTTAATCACTTTCTATGTTTCTGGTGCAGCATACCCTGTATCTTCAGTCTAGATCTCAGCATTTGTTCCTTCTTTAGGTGCAATAGGAGCAACATCAGGAATCTCTTGCAATATTTGGGTTAGGTCTGCAATTATCTTTTCCATTGCACTAATCTTCATCAAACCTAGTTCTCTATCCTTAGCAATAAGGCTTGTTTCATCAAATAATTATGATATCTATTAGACATTTGTAATTCCTTTGCCTCATTTAGGTGAGAAAAATGGGTCAATGCCTGAGAAATTTCAAGGTCTCCTGTGTTGTGTACAGACCATATTATCTTGTCTCCCTCCATTTTCTCTTGGACATTAATCAGTGATGGTTTTTTATTCTTAGGAGAAAGATACCACATTGCTAGGGTTTGATATTTAGAATCATATCCACACCCTTTGATCATCTCTCATATTTGTGTCTCTATAGACATCTTGACATTAGGTTTCCTTCTGATTTGATCTATAATAAAAGTTGAAGCAAGTCCCATCCTTCTACTAGGAGCATACCATTAGACTTCACAAGTTGTCTTGCTTCATCAGGAGTCATATATTAAGACTCTGGGTCATATTCTTGGAGGGCTTGTAATGCTTCACTTTGGATAGCCTCTCCTCCTTGTTATTTCAATTGGGCTCCAACTTTGTCTTGCTTAGCCCATATAAGGAAGTCCTTGAATTCCTTAGTCTTGATAAACTCATCATCTTTCAGGAACTCCTCTTGTTGTAGTTAACTTTCATCTTGACACAAAAGAAGAGGCGTCTCCACATTTTCATCAGTGTCCTCCCTCTTTTTCTTTCCCTCTCTTATCAACTTTCTTATTTGATGATCATAAGCACTAGTCCTTGTGAATAGGGCACCAATTCTATCCTTTTTCTTCTTATGTATTTTTGCAATAGAAGGCTCCCATGTTTTCACCCTTTATTTCTTTTGTGGGGGCTCTACATCCATCTCTGCCTCATGCACTTCTGTCAAATCAATAATATTTTCCTCATTATGAGGTGGCTGATCCTGGGGTGGTGGGATATGTATGGAATAGCTACTGTTGTATTCTAATGATGATTTCTTGTTGGGACCTCTATCCTTATCTTCAATCTAATCTTCAATTTGATTACTGAGTAATCCATGTGATTCAATCATCTTCTCTAATCTTTGTAGATAGGGCATACCTGGGAAATATCCACCAAATGGGATCCCTTTCCTCTTTAATTGTTGATCCAAATCCATCAAATCATGATACTTTGTCAATATTCTTGCAATTACATCCTCTTCAAGTATGTTTCTAATCAAATCTTCCTCCTCACAGGGCTGATGCCTTTTGGTAATAGGAATGGTAGGTGTCAAGAGTTTCTTGGCACTTTCTACAAAACCCTCTGTGTCAATATATCTATACATGGCAACATTCATCATGTAGTGCCTCAACCATCCATTAAAAGTGTCATAGGCCCTCTTTCCAATTGTAAAATCTGAGGTAATGAACTGCCTTGGTGTGAAGGTCCCTTTTCTGTGTGAGGCTAAGTGCTCTCTATCTGTTAAGATAAGTTACCATAAAAATTCCATTATTTCAATTCTCGATGGTATTCTATAAGGAAAGATATGTGGTGGCTGTGAACAGCCATGTACTATTATTAGTGTAAAATTTTGGTGACAATAGAAGTCACCCCAGTTATGATCTCCATTCCATTTTCCAACAAATTGACAAGGTCTCAATAATTGCAGCACCTTCACTACAAGTCTGGTCATATCTACCCCTAAATTGCTCAACAATGGGTAAACTACCCAATTCTCAAATGGACAAAAATCATGCTCCCTAGAAGTGTAGTTCCATAACTGCACAGGATTGAGTTGTCCATGATAAAACCTTCTAAGTTGCAAATTTGATTGGTCCATAATGTTGAAGTTGTAGAACATGATTAGATACATAAGCAATGAGTACTGCAGGAATTAAGGGCTTCCTACCTTGTTCTGAATATCAACAAATCCTTGGTGCATCTTTTCAATTACATATTGAATGTAATCATAATCGGTACTCACATAAGGGCTCTACAATTCTAGAATTATCATCAACATGTTTGATGATACCATTTCCCTTCCACTTTCTATACCTAAGACTCTTCATAGGGCATATGAGATGTATTTCATATTAAAAGCCAGGTCTTTATAGAAGTATGGTGAAGGATCACTTGGAATAGGGGAAATGTAGTTCCTAGTTCCCCTTGGTGTGTGGGCCTGGATCAATTTAGATACAATACCAACCTCCCGGGTATATTTAGCAGCTAGAGCTTTCAAGTTTATTTCTATGGAACAAGGGTTATAGATATCAAAAGCTTTCATGAATGATGCTCAATCCAAGGTCACTAAAATAGTGCCATCATCCTTCTTGATGGTCTTTGAAATGGTATCATACCTACTGGCCAATTCTAAGATCAAGTCCACATCAATGAATACATCGGGGACAACTAACTTAGCTAATCCACTCATCCAGGAGTTTGATATGGGCATAGGGCCATCACTATTTTTATGGAAATAATTAAATAAGTGATAACCAAAATAGTCTAGAGTTTTAGCATCTCTAATATATGCATAATTATCTCCTAGGTATTCATCTTTTACCTTTTTCCCCTGATTGGAGCCTAGTGGATGAACTCTTCTGAATAGTTTCTCTTCCCTTTAAGGTCATCATCATAACTACTCTTCCCGCTGGTGGAGGTGACACTTACTACTCTGCTCATGTTTTCTTGTGTAAATTTTCACTGATTAGATTTCCCCTTTTACTGGTATTGAAACAAATCTTCTCAAAATCCCTCACTTCCTACTGTGAATCACTTCAAATCTTCAACAATGATAATCACACTCTGGATTCTGAATGGAAAACTTCTCTATTCACTCTGTAAGCCTTGGTGACTCTGTTCTTACTAAAAATGCTAATCACCTATGCAATCTCTGAGCTCTGGAGACTTGGAAACTGGTAAGATGAAAATAATAATGGTAATGTGTATTAATGCACCAATCTCTTTCATGAATTCGTAATTCAGTCTTTTCTGTCTTTACTTCTGCGTGCTATGAAATCAATTCTTACTCCTAGCCGTGGAATTTCAAACTGACAGGTGATCAATTTCAAATGATTACTTTTCATATAAAAACTTTATTATATTCAAAAATATATCAAGATTTGATTCTATTGGCTCTTTTAGAACAGCTCGGCAACATTTTAAAACATGTTGTCATAACTTCATCATTCTTATTGGATGTCAATTGTGTAACATGGCGTGGAGAAAACCTCATGTATTACCTTGATCTCACTCTGGTTTCTTTCAGTGACTGTGTGACTATGTGATCTCATTGTCATGGAGAGTTATCCTTAACTCCAGTTATCTATTGAGACTTAACAATCACCACATGATCATCTTTCAGATCAACAGCTACCTCTTAATCACTGAATGAAATTACTTAAATCTCATTCTCTTCAAGACTCCACAACTAAGTCTTTAATAACTTATCTTACACCTCGGGTTTCCTTTAGAGACTACGCGACTGTATAATCTCCTTGTCACTTTAAGATTTCATTTACCCTGAGTTTCTTTCAAGATTGTGCAACTGTCACACAATCATCTTTCAATCGGATAGCCCACATGTAATCTCATTTACTTTTTGTACTTTCATTTTCTCATCTGAGACTTCACGACTATCGTAGATCTTCTTTTTAATCTAATGGCTCACGGGTAAACTCATTATCTTTTTACTTAACTGCAGTTTACTTCGAGACTTCACAACTTAAGTATTCTCCATAATGTGGAAAGAAACTCCTTACCTCAGGTTTTCTTTGAGACTTCCCGACTAACTCAAGTCTTTGAAAGATTTAGCCATGTGTCCCAATCTAAATCATCATCGATGCATCTCTAGAACTTCTCTAACTTTTTGACCTTCTAAAGTGACTACATGTCATCTATAGGATCTTCTCTTTTTCACAGCTCAGATATTGTTGCTGAAAACACACTTAAACTTTACTGAACTCATTTTAACCATAGTTCTTATCACGACATCATGACCCATTGAATCTCGTTGTCACTTTAAGATTTCACTAACTCATGGTTTCTTTCACGATTTAATGCCAGCCACTAGATCTTTTTAAATCTGACGGTAGTCACGATATCTCTTTATCTTTCATCTATCTACAACTTTTTATCATGACTTCACGCTGGCCACAGGATCTATCTTTCATCTGATGATAGTCGCAATATCTCTTTATCTTTAACTTAACCATGGATTTTAAAAGATATCACGCGACTAAAGGATTTTAACCACCTTCTTCACCTTGGTTTCTTTGTGAGACACCACGAGTGAGTAAACTTGAAGTCGCTGATACATTTATTAACTCAAGAGCTTTCATGGAGACTTCACAACCACCGTAGGATTACATTTTAGATCGACAGCTATCACTAAATCTCAGATCTTTTGACTTAACTCTTGCTTTTATATGTGATTACGCAACTGCATAAAACTTCAAACTGATCTTAAACTCAACTTGTAACTTTGATCACCTTTCAAGACAACGTGACTGAGTAGACTCGAATTTGCCAAAGAAATTCTTTAACTCTGGTTTTTCAAAGAGATTATCCGCCAACCACAAGATCAAAATCTTCATCTATTGCTTACGTGAAATCTCATAAGAAATGAAAGCATATTCATTTTTTATAGAGACAACCTGACTTAAAGGAAATCACCAAGTCTCAAAAAGAAAAGGAATATTCTCAAATTATAACGAGACAACACAACTTAAGTGAATAATCATGAAATAAAACACATTACTTAAGTGATCGGGTTTCTCTAAAAAAGTAACAACAAAATAGAAAGGATTTTAATGAACTAGGGTTTTTCTTGAATATGCATGAAAATTTGACCTAGGGCTTAGGGTTTTGCATTCTTTGCTAATTTTTGGTTTGAAGATCATAATTTGCAGAAGGATTTTGACAACTTTAAACAAGATTTTCAACTTTTTAGGCAAGGATATGACTGAGAACTTCAAAAAAATTCTAACAACCTCCAAAATTGGAAATACAACCAACTATGGCTCTATCTGAGGATGCTTAAATGCAAGTTTAATGCAAGAACCATAGATCTCTAGTTGCAGACAATTCAAAATACACTCACTAACCTACTACAAAAAAGAAACACACAACAGAAAGAAACACACTTATATACATATGATACCAAGTTTACTATGCGTGAAATTTTCATT
Organism: Thuja plicata; assembly: GCA_018584345.1. Taxonomy (NCBI): domain Eukaryota; kingdom Viridiplantae; phylum Streptophyta; class Pinopsida; order Cupressales; family Cupressaceae; genus Thuja; species Thuja plicata. The sequence goes on along the minus strand of MU228436.1, from coordinate 52,654 downwards.
CTCAACTGAAGAAAGGTTTCAAAAATTGGCCATGCACTAGCAATTCAAATTCTTCCTCATCCATGTTCTTCAAAAGATAGGAATGTTTTCCAAAGCTTTGAGAAATAATAAAGGGACCAAGCCATAATGATTCAAACTTCTTGTACTTCCCTTTATCTTCAGCTCTTACATTCCACTGGAGTACAAAATCATCAGGCACGCATGAATTCTTTGTTACCTGCTCTCTTATCAAAAAAATCCTTCATTTTTTGGTGAAATTTTATGTTCTCTTTCTGAACTTCTCTTCTATCCTCATTAGGCTGTATTAATTGCATTATCCTATCTTGCATTGGGTCAGACATTTCTAACTCTTCTTCTTGAATAAACTTGTATACTGGTAATAAATTGTTCATAGGTATTCTAGACTGTAAACCATATACAAGTTCAAAATGTGACTTAATTGTTTCTTTCTTTACTATTATTCTATCAGCCCATAGAGCAAGTTTTAATTTGGTGTGCCAAGCTCTTTTATTCTTTTCCAAGGTCTTCTTCAAAATCTTCAAAATGTTTTTATTGTTGGATTCTGCTTGGCCATTTGCTTGAGGATGATATGGGGATGAATAAGACATCATGATCCCATATTCATTGCAGAATTCCTTAATTTCATCTAATCTAAATCACATAGCATTATCCATCACTAGCTTGGAAGGGACACCAAATCTGGTCAGAATATTCTCTAATAAAAAATCAGTGACCACTTTGCTGGTTGCTTTCTTGGTGGGAATTGCTTCTATCCACTTTGTAAAATAATCAGTGGTAACAAGTATCCAATTGTGTTCTCCACTGGATTTCTCTAAAAATTCCCCAATAAAATCAATACCCCACATTGCAAAAGGTGCTTCAGCACTGACAGGGTTCAATAATAGGGCACCTGAGAACTTCAACTTATTTGAGAACCTTTGGCAAGGCTCACATTTCCTAACAAATGCATGAGTATCCTTAAATAGGCTAGGCCAGTAATATCCACCCCTCAAAATTTTATGGGCAGTGGTCTTAGCAGAAAAATGTTCTCCACATACTCCAACATGCATTTCAACTAATACTTTCTCAGCTTGGCTCTGATCTAAACATAATAATATTACACCATTTCTATCTTTCCAATACAAATCTCCTTGAACTAGGGTGTACTTCTGAACTTGCAATCTGAGATTCCTCTTTTGATTATCTGTCATAACTTTGGGATACTTGGCATTCTTAAGGTAATTCATGATGTCAACATAGAAGGGTTGTCTCTCAATACTTGTTACTATTTAATCTTGTATCACTATGTTATTTACTTGTACCAAGTCTAGGTTTTCTTCTGTCATAAGTTTTTCTAGACCTTGTCCTCTCACCAATTTAGTAATATATATTTCTAAGTTAAACTCTTTAATTCTATTAATCCATTTACATCTCTTACCAGTCACTTCTGATTGAGTAAGGATGTCCTTTACTACTGAATGAGGTACATATGCAAATACTTTGGCACAAACCAAGTAGGGTCTGAATGATTTACAGCTTTCACTAAATCATATGCCTTCTTCTCCATCATTTCATAGTTTAGTTATATAACTTGAAGAGATTTTCTAAAGAATGCAATAGGATGTTCAAATCCATCCTCATCTTTCTGAAGTAAAATAGCAGCAATAGTATGAAAGGATGCAAATGAGAATAAAGAAAATGGCTTACTGTAATTAGGAGATTTTAAAATAGGGGCCTCTTGAACTGCTCTCTTAATATTTTCAAAAGCTAACTAAGCTTCTTCACTCCACTGGAATCTTGCATCTTTCTCCAATAGCTTAATAATTGGTTTGACAATTTCAACAAAATTTGCAATAAATCTTCGGACAAAATTGATCTTTCCTAGGAAAGATTGCACACCTTTGATATTTCTTGGAGCAGTGACCTTTTGAATAGCTTCTATCCTTTCAGGTTCAATCCTTAATCCATCTTTGGACACTATATGTCCCAGTAACTTTCCCTCTGTGACTGCAAATTGACACTTTCTAGGATTCAGTGAAACACCAAATTCTAAAGCTTTATTGAATTTTTTTTCTAGATGTTCACAATGATCCCCTACTTTCTTAGAAAATGTAGTCAAGTCATCTTGGTAGATTACAATGAATAAATCAATAAACTCCTTAAATGCAACATCCATGGCTCTCTGGAAAGTTTCTCCTGCATTTATTAGTCCAAATGGCATCCTAACATATACATAAGTTCCCCATGGAGTAGTAAATGTAGTTTTAAAGTGTTCTAATTCTTTAACAAGTACCTGGTTGTAGCCTAAAAATCCATCCATCATTGATAATATCTCACAACCAGTAACCTTATGCAACATTGCCTCCATATTTGGTAGAGAATAATTGTCTTTTAAGGATGCAATGTTCATATTTCTGAAATCAACACATAATCTTATGTCGCCATTCTTTTTTCTCACTGGTACTAGATTTGAAACCCAAGTTGAATGTCTAATAGGTTGGATAATTCCTGCATCTTTTAGCTTCATCAACTCTTGTTGCATCTTAGGAGCCAACAATGGATTAATGGGTCTCTATTTTTGTCTGAATGGTTTCACATCTGATTTGAGTGGGATTTCATGCTAGAAAAGGTCTTCCCTATAAGATTTTAAATCTTCATAAGACCATGCAAATACTTGCTTATGTTTTCTTAATAATTTTATCAAATTTTTTTTGACATGGGAATCCAATTCTTTTCCAATATAAACTACCTGAGGAGTGGTCTCTGATCCCAAATTTATCTCCTCCAAATCCTCAATTTTGGCATTGCTTATTCTTGATGTATGTTCACTCTGATCACTAAACAATGCCTTTATTTCTACCAATCCCATAGGAATCTTATTAGAACTTAGTTGTACAACTTCATCCCCTAAAACACAATCCTTACCATCAATGACCTCAAGTAAAGTATTGCAATCTATGTGATGGTCTTCATAATGGTCTAGGCATTGAAGAAATCTAAAGATGTCTTGGTCATCTTCAAATACTTGCTAGTTGTAAATATTGTGAGGGACAAATGGTCTTGTCTTAATCTCAACTATTGATACCCCATTTAAGGTCAAATCATCAATTTTCATAGCAACATTAGCTAAGAAATCTGCCATAATGTTTTTAGACCTTTCTATCCAATTTATATTGAAGGCATCAAAAAATTCAATTTGGTCCCAAATAGCATGTTTATACATTTTTAGTCTATCATTTTCACAGCATATTTGGACCTGACTTGGGATACTACTAACTCTGAGTCACCATAAACTTTCAGACATTTTATACAATGTTAAGCAGCAATGTCTAGCCCTAAAAACAAAGCTTCATATTCTACAGTATTGTTTGTACATTGGAAAGCTAATAGGAAATAATATTTAAATGTTGTAACTGATGGAGAGATAAGTAAGACTCCAACTCCTGATCCTTCTTTAGAATAGGCTCCATCAAAATATATTTTCCATAAACCATCATCATGTGTAATCAACTCCTTCCCTAAAGGATCGACATTCTTACATTGATGAGCACTCCTTTTTATTTTGAAATTCTCCATATCAATATCAACACAGTAGTTAATATTAGTATCTTCATGCAATTCTATCATATGATGTGTCCTACCTTCTCTGGACACCTTTACATTATTCCCAACAATATTGAAAGTGGCATAAGACAAATCACACTGAATACTGCCCACCATTGAAGCACTCCATTTTCTGGACAACAACATGCCATAATGTGGTGGGATATCAACCACCAATACACTCATAGTCAATACTGTATTAGGGCATATAGCTAATTTGTAAGGTAAAGCCTAAATGGTTCCAACAATAGGGATCTCTCTTGAATCCATTGCTTGACACCTTCCATGAGGAATGTCTACTTGCAATCCCATGGATCTCATGATTTCTGCAGGCATGACAATATTAGATGCTCTTGAAACTATCATGCAATTTTTGTGCATCTTACCATTAATTACCAATGTTAGGAAAAATGGATCAACAACCCCTGCTGAAGTATTTTTGTTTAGATAAATCTAAGGGATCTCAGAAATCATCCCTTCGGGTTCCTTTCCCTTATTGTTGAATTTATTTTTTACATATTTTGGTTTTTGAGGTTTCAGTGGTGATACATTGTGCAACATTGAAAGGACCTTCTCTTTGTGTTCTTTTATCCACATCATTTCTAGGAATGGGACTTTGATAGTCATTTGAGATAAACAGTGACCCATATCCACTGGAGTATATTTTACATAAGAGGTTCTATGTTTTTCTATAATGATATTATTTTCCTCTATTTGAATGTTCAGAGTAGGCTCTTCCTTCTTGGATCTCTTATTTTCAATCTTGGGAGAGGAAGCACTTGCTTCTAGCACTTTAGTTTTACTTTCATGTACATCTTTTGGATCACTAGCTTTTTTTACTATTTTTACCTTAAGTTTGTTTACATTTTCCCAGGTACATCTCTTTTAGGTATATATTTGGCATCTGTCTTATTTTATTTAATGAAGATGCATGTTGGATGACTACCTACATTACCTACAACTCTATTTCTTAAGTGGTAATTATTTCTTGCTTTGTTCACTAGATTAGTAGTGATTCTAGCCTTTTCTTCATCAAAGGGTTTCCTTATGATGGTAGATCCTTGACTATTTTGTGCGTAGCATCTTATATCATCAACTTCTTCTTTATCACTGTCAGATAGGACTTGTTGGTGATAGACCTATGTTCTTCCTTGTGAACCATACATGTCATAGTTCTCAACTTTTTCTTTAGAATCTATATCAGAGCATGCATAGGCATTAGTCATATCACATCTATTGTGGTCACATAGCTCATCTTCTTCACATTCTTTCTCTTCATTAGCAATGATGTCTAGGGCAACAATAAAAAAATCAAGGTTGTGTGGGGCTTGACAAACCTCACACCAGTAAGTGTTACTGCACATATTCATAGCATTTTTATGTAAAGGGTCAAGGGTCCTATTTTCTATTTTATCTTTTCTTGTGGAGAAATAGGCTTTCCATCCTTGAATTGAGTACCATAAGGATGATTCGGCATCCTATTTTGTGGGTTATAGTTATTGTTATAGGATTGTCTATTATTTTGTGGAGCCTTGTACTCTTTATATTCAGGTTCTTTGCTCCTACTAAAGTGAGCATCATCTCTTCTGCCCATTTTTATTGATACCCTTCTGTTCATTTCTATGTTTAATGCTATTTTATATGCATTTGTGAGACTTCTAGGATTTTTATCTCTAAGATTATAACCCATTTTTGAATCAAAATCATTTAGGTATGTAGCCAAACATACATTTTCATCCAGTTTGATTTTGTGAAAGAGCTTGTGCATGACTCTCTGAAATCTTGTGTTGAATTCAGTAACCTCTTCATTGTAATTTATTTTTATGTTATTGAATTTATTTAGCAAGAACCCTTCATTGGTTTTGTCACCATACTGGTCTCTGAACAAATCAATTAACTCTTCCATAAATGCAATAAAACCATTAGATAATCCTCTAAACCATTCCCTAGCATCCTCTACTAGGGATTGAACAAATATTTTCATTAGGAAATCTTCATGATTAATATTTAAATCATCTATGATATCTATGAATTTTCTTAAATGAAATTCACAAGAAATGACATTGTTTCCTGAAAACTTAGGGAGTTTTTCTCCAATATCATTAGGAACTACATTAGGATAACCAGGAATGCCAAGAAAAGTGAATTTATTGTACCTTTTTGGATGCAATGGCCTCATTTGAAATTTTTCATCCTCCTGGAAAGAAGAATTCTTGGCTTTTGAAGATGTAGTATTTACACCACCAGCATAAGAATATTTGGAAGATTGCAAAGAGTCAATCTTTTTCTTCATCTCCAAGGTAATAGCTTCAGCTTCTATCTTTTCCAACATCTTTTCCATAGTTTCTTTCTCCCTTCTTGATCTTTCAAGTTTAATGTCTAGCTTAGACATTTGTTCAGTCGGGATTTTATGAGTTTTTGGTTCCTCAACTTTATTTTCAGTGACTTTCTTTTTTCCTTTATCTCTAAAGGTTTGAGGACCTAAACGTGTGTGGGTGTTTGGAGTCTCTTGGTCTCTGCAAGACCTCTCAACATTTTTTGTAGCTTGATGTCTTAAAGATCTTCTTGTAAACTTATCAACATCCTTTTTCTCATGTTTTATCTTTTTAAGATCTTTTTATCTTTTCTTTTGTTCAATAAGGGCTAACTGCCTCATGAGGATTCTTCCTCTTCAGCAAGCTCATCAGAAGGAAATTCAAAGTCTGAGATAATAGTGCCAATTCCTTCTCTTTCACTAGAAGTAGTATTAATTGCATATGTTTCTAATCCAAGGTCAAGGGCTTCTTCGTACTCTGAGGTGTTCCCCTCATGACTGGACTAGTTTGTATCCTTCCTTCTAGTGTTGTTCTCTTCATTTCTTGGAGAAGAATCATTAATATTTTCTTGATTATTCTTCTCTCTCCAATACATCTTAGTTCTTGAAGTAGTTGGGATCCCACTTGTTGGTACTCAAAAATACAATAGGGTTTTTTAGTACATTGTTAAAAAATTTGCATTCTGACCCCTTATGAGTGCTTTTTGAGCCTATTTTCCTGATGGAATTTCAAATTTTATCATGCATGCCAGGTGTTCATCACTCTTGTTTAGGCATATTAGGACATCCCAAGTTGTCAAATTCAAGTTTTGAGTCATTCAGTGATGTCTTGTTTTGAGCACTTGTCCATTCTGCATTTGTTGATTTAAGTGTCAAATTATTATAACTTGCCCAGTTTGCATCTGAATGTCTTGCATCCTTTTAGGTTTCATAGTTTTCCACTTTGGTAATGTTTTACATGTATATCATTGAGCTTAGTTTAAGAACCCAAGATGTTTCAAATCCATTTGATAGGTTTTTTGGATTCCCCAAATTTGGTCCTACTGAACTATCTAGTTTCTCTGTCATACCCAGATTTCCAAATAGCCTACTTTGAGGTCTTCCAAGTTGTATCTGGTTGCACGCTCTACATAATTAAATGTTTCCCCATATTTCAAACAAGGAAGTGTTTAAAGATTAGAACCAGCACATTAATTAAAAGAATACCCTGCGTTGAGAATTGGAATGGGAGCCCACGCCATGTTTTTGCACTGAGAATGTAAATGGTTTTACAAATGATATTTGCTGGAAGATAAGCCTGTGTTAAATAGAGGGAGCCCATGTTGGAGTGAAACACACTTCCAAAACAAATACAAGTGCCAATTTTTAAACCACAATATACTGCGCAAAGCATGTTTGAGGGAGATTTTAGAACATTTAAAATATTTGCATTTAAAATGAAATAGCCCAATGGATTTTGCAAAACATGAATTTGAAGGAGACAGAAAAATAGTCATATTATGGGGGGAATATCTTTCAATTCCACCGTTGGATCATGCTCAATTTCAGATATGTTGTTGCAAATTGAATTCTCTAGATTCTCACCAGAGCAAGTTTCCAAATTATTCTTGATTCGCGAGATAAAGATGACTGTGTGCAGAACTATCTAAACTACCCATAACAGTCACAAAGAGCATGTATCCCACATTCACTGGGATTGGGGAGTTTCTAGTATTTATATACTAAAGCACTTGCATTATGTAATAAATAAGAAGCCAAGAGGCTTATGGTGGGCTCCTTGGTTGGATGTTTCAAAACACTAGTGGGCCCCATATTTTGGGTGCAAAAATGTAAAGTGCTTTAAAACTGTAAGGGAATTAGTCCCACATTCATCCCACAAGTGAAATCTAAGATATTTATAAGCAACAGACCAAACATATGAAATGTGAAGTAGAGTTGGAGGCTATCCACGTGTACAGATGATTGGTGCCTCAATTTTTGTGCCCGTGACCAAAGGTAAGTAAATTTTGCATACAAGTGGCAATTAAGGTGGTGACAATGACGTGGCAGCGGACACATGGAGGGCAGTCACAAAGTTGGGAGATGGAGATAAAATAACCACCAAGATTATGAGACTTAGAGACTAACTGCTAGGCTAACCAGTCACCAATTTGCGAGGTTCTAGCAGTTAATCACCAGAAATCCAGAGACTTGGAGACAACACAGTCGGTAGAAGAATTTTGGGAGAAGAATTTGAGATAACTACCAAGCTTTGGAGATTCAAAGACTAACTGCAGTCACGTAGTCGCCAGACATAAAATGCCAAGTCCTTAACATTATGAGACTCAGAGATTGAGGTAGTCTCCAAGTCTCCAGATTTGACCATGGTTGGAAAAATTCTTCAGAGATTTAGAGACTATATGGTGCAGGCTAACCACAGTTAAGGTATAGTTAAGGCATAGTTAAGGTGCAGATAAGTGAGATCTAGAGACTTAGAGACTAATGTTAGTCTCCAAGTCTCCCAACAAACCCATGGTTAGCAAATTTCTTTAGAGACTTAGAGACTAACATTAGTCTCCAAGTCTCCAGATAGGCTTAGGGTTAAGAAAAAAGTTACAAAAATCTAGAGACTGCTTAGTCTCCAAGTCTCCACATGAGCAGGAGTTAAAGGTGAGTTAAGAAGACCAGTTTAAAGCAGCGAATCAGCATGTGACAAATGTCAAAATCTCGTGGTTTCTAGGCTTATAATGTAGAAAATAAAGATTTCAAAGAAATTTAAATACTGTGCAAATTTCAAAAGGTACAAATGCATAGTTACATAGTATTTTATTTCAATTATTAAAATATGCATTCTGGGAGATGTTTCAACACAGAAGAAATCAGATTTTTGCAGAATAATATTAGATTTGGAGGATTTTTCAGAGAATAAAATCAAAGAATGAGATCAGATTTGCATAGAAGAAAGAGACAAATGCACATATATTTTATTTGCAAAATCAGATTTATATAGGCTTTCCCAGAGGTTTTTGAACCAAGAATGAAATCAGATTTTCTCAAAAGGTTATTCAGATTTGAAAGGCTTCTCAGTGGCAGAATGAAAGAATTATGCAAAGGATAAAAATCAGATTTTGAAAAGACAGATGGAGTCAGATATTAATGAAATCAATCAGATTTTTTGAAGACATGAAAAGCAAGTAAAATCGGATTTTGAAGTCATCGAGAAAGTTCAGATTTTTCTTGGAGAAAAGAAGAATGAGGACAAATCAGATGTGAGAAAGAAACAAGTGTGGATCAGATTTAGTTTTTAGGGTTTCTTCTCCTATTTATTTCCTTCTTTTCTTAGGTTCCAGTCCCTTTCTTCTACTCTGCTGGGGGGTTTCAGACTCTGTTCTTCCTCTCTTCCAGAAGTTTTACAGCAGGTTCCAATGATGATGTTGAATATATCTCTGTAAGGCAGACTTCTGGATTTTTGTCTAAGCTTTTGAGCTTTTTGTTATTAATGTACTGAAGCAAGACCATTTCAATAAAATACAGTGCAGTTCCTATTCTATATTTTTATATCTCCTTATATTTTGTTTATGCTCTTGTATGTATTGTTTGTAAGGCATCTAAAACATACCGGTTATAAGGTAACTTGTCTAATTACTTGTGAGTTTCTTTCAAGGAAAGAACTAAGTTTCTCGAGTAATTTCAGAGAGAAAAAAACTGTTGTAAGGATTTGATGCAATAATATAGAAGTGATAAGATAGTTTGTAAGGCACTCTATCTAGATTGCATATAGTCTGTAAGGCATTCTATAGTATTTTATTTTATTTGTGACATGTGGATTACATTTTCTGACTCTTTGCCCAAGGATAGGCACTGATTAGGGTTTACTATGCAGTCTTTATTCAATCATCAAACAAAAAGAAAACACTCAAATACACCCATTTTACCAAGTACATATATGTTTTAACAAGAATTGTGTTGAAGTAATATAGTCAAAAGGTTAGCCTTCCTTAAGTCCAAACTCTAAAAAGAAGGATAAAAGTCCTTATTTCCACTGTTATTTGCTATCACAACAAAATAGTCGTCCTTGTTAAGCTCTTTTTCAAGTTGTAAACATTTTTTTATAGAGTAATTTATTGATGTGATTAGAGATAAGATAGCATAACAGTGATGACCCTAATCCACCATTTGAAGTTTTACTAAACATAGTAAACTATCTAGGAAACACCCACCTGAGTCCTGTGGAGCTCAAAGAAGAAGGAGGATATTATTCAATCCTCATCAATTAGTGTCTCTTCTTGCATGAAATAGAAATTTGCAATCTGCAAACCAGTGTATAACTTTATCAAGTTTATTTATGCAAGAAAAAACACTAACACCACTGTCCAACCCAACTTCTGGATTATCTCTCATTCTTGACCTAGTATTCATATTTGTTAAATTTGTATAAATGTTCCACTTTTGCACTGATTACAGAGATTTACCTTTTAGAGTCACCACCCAACACAAGTTTGGAAAATATGAATACTACAAGAATGACCTAAATAAGAAAACTCAACTGTGGTATCTGTAAATTAATCTTCAACCAAAGATTATGGGACAATACTTTTGTGTCCCCAGTAGAGTTGCTAATTTGTTAGTCCGAATCAGATAGGAAAACTTGATCTATGGTATTTTAAACTCAATCTTCTTCAACCAGAGTTTGAGAAAATTATTTTGATGTCCCCAACAGAGTGGCCAGTTTGTTAGGGATTTTTCTGGCAAGAACCTTAAAAACAATATGAATGCTTTCTCTTGTATACTTCCAACTTAACTGTATGCAAGAAAAGCCTAATTGGTGAGGATTGGATAATATCCTCCTTATTTTTTGAGCTCTACAAACTTGTATTACCTTTGAATGATTACTAACTTGCAGTATTTTTTATAGTGGATTAAGTCTTTTACTAGTTTGCTAACTTCCTTTTACTTTATCAATAAATAGACAACTATGCAAATGACTTTGATTAATCTGATACAGAGATTAATAAGCCAAACTATTATCTTGACAATATAAAATAGTAATGTGATAAGTATTTTCATCCTTCTTCCTTTTATAGTTCTCTGAACTTAGGAGGGTTAACCTATTGATTCTCTCTTGAAGGAATCAGCAAACTAAATTGTATACTCTGTAATACAATTACTTGTAAATATATGCTTTCTTATGAGTGAAGTGTAATTGATTGATTTTAAATATTGGATGATGAACAATTACTTGCCAAACCATAAACCAGTGCCTAATCCTATAGGCAATGAGTCAATCTTAAATGTAAATCCACAATTAGGTGAATAATGAAAATACATACAACCTAGATAGAATGCCTTACAAACTATCCACTCACTCCTATAATGTTGTTATCAGATCTTAATACCAATATTCAGCTTTCTAGGATCATCTAAAATAATTACTCCTTCCTTGAAGGACCTCACAATTGACTGCACAATTACCTTGTAATTGATATATTTAAATGCCTTGCAAACTAAATATATTAAAGCTTGAACAGAAATAAAAAGAGACAACACAAGATATAAAATAGAGATTGTCATATATTTTATTAATGCCTAACTACTTCAAAATTCATTCAATAGACCAAAATATACAGAGGCTCAAACAAAATTTAGTAGTCTGCCTTGTAATTATATTCCATCATCTTTAAAAAGTTACAACATGCTCTATATATAGTCTAAAACCATCTTGGAATCCTTAATAATTAAGGATGCAACAAGCTTTGGATGGTTTAATACCTAACCTAAAAACATAGAAAAGGACAAAAGACAAGAAGAGACCAAGCGGTGGATGGACAAAAATGAAGAATGAAATCAGATTTGATCTTGTCTTCTTGTGATTATCGGCACCTTTGTCTGTATGTGTTCAGGATAGCCTCTAATATTTGTAGCGAGACCTAGTGACCACCATTATAGGATAATTTACACTAGTCTCCAAGATAACTAGCCTCCATGTGCTCAAAGAGCAGGTGCCAGGTGTCCTTCTACTCTTGATAAATAATTTCAAGGTCAATAGTAGCAAGCTTCTTCTTCTTGGGCTTTGTAAGGACATCCCATGCTGTGACATCATATTATGCTGGCCAATCAAAGCTATGAATGTTTTTAAGTTGTTTTTTCTGCCTTTTCCACCTAGCATCTGTAATGCCCTTGACATCTGTTATAAATTTGTTGAAATTTGTTTCAGCCTTAAAGGCTTCATCTAAGATCTTATTACATCTTTCCATATCCAATATGCCATTGTCAGAAATATATTCCTCTTTATTAGGTAATAAAGTGTCAAATTATGTGCTCCATACTCCTAATGTCTTGATCGGATTATCCTCTAACCTGATTGATGGCACAAATTTATCGTAGTCAGGCCCAAACATATTAATTTTGGCCTCAATTTGATTTTCCTTTCCTTTGAAAAATGACAAGGTCACCCCAATCTGTTCTATCTCTTCTCCAACCTGGGTTACAATCTCTGGGAAATATAATTTCAATGGTTGCAATGATGCTAACCTCTCAAATAACCTGGTCCTTACTAACCATGTTGCACAGTAGGGATTTAAAATTGACACAAAATTGTTCACTTCAACTTGTAGGTCTGACAATTTACCATAAGCACCATAAACTTTATCCACTTTATCTTTTAATATATTTATCCTATGCTGCAAAATTTGCATTAAGGCTCCCAAAACAACTTCATTATGCTCTTTAACCACTTGCTTTGTTTCTGTTGTAGCATACCCTGTATCCTCAATCTAGATCTCAGCATATGTTCCCTCTTTAGGTGCAGTAGGAGAAAACTCAGGCATCTCTTGCAACTTTTGGGTTAGGTCTGCAATTATATTTTCCATTGCACTAATCTTCATCAAACCTAGTTCTCTATCCTTAGCAATAAGGCTTGTTTCATCAAATAATTTGTGATATATGTTAGACATTTGTACTGCCTTTTCCTCATTTAGGTGAGAAAAATGGGTCAATGCCTAAGAAATTTCAAGGTCTCCTATGTTGTGTACAGACCATATTATCTTGTCTCCCTCCATTTTCTCTTGGACAATAATCAGTGATGGATTTTGATTCTTAGGAGCAAGAGACCACATTTCTAGGGTTTGAGATTTAGAATCATAGCCACACCCTTTAATCATCTCTCCTATTTATGCCTCTATATAGATCTTGACATCAGGATGTCTTATGATTTGATCTATAATAAAGGTTGAAGCCAAGTCCCATCCTTATACTAGGAGCATACCACTGGACTTCACAAGATGTCTTACTTCATCAAGAGTCATATTTTCAGACTCTGGTTCATATGCTTGGAGGGCTTGTAATGCTTCACTTGTGATAGCCTCTCCTCCTTGTGATTTCAATTGGGCTCCAGCTTGCTCTTGCTTGGCCCATATAAGGAAGTCCTTGAACTCCTTAGTCTTGATGAACTCATCATCTTTCAGAAACTCCTCTTATTGTAGTTCTCTTTCATCTTGACACAAAATAAGAGGCATCTAAACATTTTCATTAGTGTCCTCCCTCTTTTTCGTGCCCTCTCTTATCAACTTTCTTATTTTATGATCATAAGCACTAGTCCCTGTGAATAGGGAACCAATTCTATCTTTTTTCTTCTTATGTGTTTTTGTAACAGAAGGCTCTCCTATTTTCACCCATTGTTTCTTTTGTGGGGGCTCTACATCCATCTCTGCCTCATGCACTTCTATCAAATCAATAATATTTTCCTCATTATGGGGTCACTGATCCTGGGGTGGTGGGATATGTATGGAATAGCTACTATTGTATTTTGATGATGATTGCTTGTTGGGACCTATGTCCTTATCTTCAATCTGATCTTCAATTTGATTACTGAGTAAGCCATGTGATTCAATCATCTTCTCTAATATTTGCATATAGGGCATGCCTGGGAAATATCCACCAAATGGGATCCCTTTCCTCTTTAATTGCTACTCCAAATCCATCAAATCATGATACTTTGTCAATCTTCCTGCAATTACATCCTCTTCAAGGATGTTTCTAATCAAATCTTCCTCCTCATAGGGTTGATTCCTTTTGGTAATAGGAATGGTAGGTTTCAAGAGTTTCTTGGCACTTTCTATAAAACCTTATGTGTCAATATATATATATACAAGGCAACATTCACCCTGTAGTACCTCAACCATCCATTGACAGTGTCATAGGCCCTCATTCCAATTGTAAAATCTGATGCAATGAACTGCCTTGGTGTGAAGGTCCATTTTCTGTGTGAGGCTAAGTGCTCTCTATCTGTTAACATAAGTTGCCATAAAAATTCCATTATTGCAATTCTAGGTGGTACTCTATAAGGAAAGATATTTGGTGACTGTGAACAATCGTTTACTCTTATTAGTGTAAAATTTTGGTGACAATAGAAGTCACCCCAGTTATGATCTCCATTCCATTTGTCAACAAATTGACAAGGTCTCAATAATTGTAGCACCTTCACTGGAAGTCTGGTCATATCTACCCCTAAATTTCTCAACAATGGGTAAACTACCCAATTGTCAAATGCACAAAACTTGTGCTCCCTAGAAGTGTAGTTCCATACCCTTAACCATAACTGCACAGGGTTGAGTTGTCCATGATAAAACCTTCTAAGTTGCAAATTTGATTGGTCCATAATGTTGAAGTTGTAGAACATGATGAGATGCATAAGCAATGAGTACTGCAGGAACTTAGGGCTTCCTACCTTGTTCTGAATATCAATGAATCCTTGGTGCATCTTGTCGATTACATATAGAATGTAATCATAATCGGTACTCACATAAGGGGTCTGCAATTATAGAATTATCATCAACATGTCTGATGATACCCTTTCCCTTCCACTGTCTATACCTAAGACTCTGTATTGGGCATATGAGATGTATTTCATATAAAAATCCAGGTCTTTATAGAAGTATGGTGAAGGATCACTTGTAATAGAGGCAATGTAGTTCCTATTTCCCCTTGGTGTGTGGGCCTGGATCAATTTAGATATAATACCTACCTCCCTGGTATATTTTGCATCTAGGGATTTCAATTTTAATTTTGTGGAACAAGGGTTATAGATATCAAAATATTTCATGAATGAAGCTCGATTCAAGGTCACTAAAATAGTGTCATCATCCTTCTTGATGGTCTTTGAAATGGTATCATACCTACTAGCCAATTCTAAGATCAAGTCCACATCAATGAATACATAAGGAACAACTAACTTAGCTAATCCACTGGTCCAGGGGTTTGATATGGGTATAGGGCCATCACTATTTTTATGGAAATAATTAAATAATTGATAACCAGAATAGTCTTGTGTTTTAGAATCTCTAATATATGCTTAATTATCTCCTAGGTATTCATCATTTACCTTTTCCCCCTAACTGGAGCCTGGGAGCAGTTGGATGAACTCTTCTAAATAGTTTCTCTTCCCTTTAAGGTCATCATCATCACTGTTCTTCCCGCTTGTGGAGGCAATTCTTACTCCTCTGCTCATGTTGTCTTGTGTAAATTTCCATTGGTCAGCTTTCCCCTTTTACCGGTATTGAAACAAATCTTCTCAAAAACCCTCACTTCCTACTGTGAATCACTTCAAATCTTCAACACTGAAAAATCACACTTTGGATTCTGAATGGAAAACTTATCTATTCACTCTGTAAGCCTTGGTAACTCTATTCTTACTGAAAATGCTAATCACCTATGCAATCTATGAGCTCTAGAGACTTGGAAACTAGTAAGATGAAAATAATAATGGTAATGCCTATTAATGCACCAATCTCTTTCATGAATTTGCAATTCAAACTTTTATGTCTTTGCTTCTACATGCTATGAAATCAATTCTTACTCCTAGTCATGGCATTTCAAACTGACAGGTGATCAATTTCAAATGATTACTTTTCTTATAAAATCCTTATTATATTCGAAAAGATATCAAGATTTTATTCTATTGGCTCTTTTAGAATAGCTCAGCAACCTTTTAAAACACGTTGTCATAATTTCTTCATTCTTATTGGTTTTCAACTATGTAATATGGCACAGAGAAAACCTCATGTATTACCTTGATCTCACTCTGGTTTCTTTCAGTGACTCTGCGATTGTGTGATCTCATTATCGCGGAGAGTTATCCTTAACTCCAGTTATCTATTGAGACTCCGCGACTAAGGCTTTAATAACTTATCTTACACCTCGGGTTTCCTTTAGATACTATGCGACTCTGTAATCTCCTTGTCGCTTTAAGATTTCATTTACCCTGAGTTTCTTTCAAGATTGTGCGACTGTCACACGATCATCTTTCAATCAAACGACCCGCATGTAATCTCATTTACTTTATGTACTTTCATTTTCTCATCTAAGACTTCACAACTATCGTAGATCTAGTTTTTAATCTAACGGCTTGTGGATAATCACCTTAGATTTTTATGTAACTACAGTTTACTTTGAGACTTCAGGACTTAAGCAGTCTCCATATCGTAGAAAGAAACTCCTTACCTCAGGTTTTCTTCAAGACTTCCCAACTAACTCAAGTCTTTGAAAGATTTAGCCACATGTCCCAATCTGAGTCATCATCACTGCATCTCTAGAACTTCTCTAACTTTTTTTCCTTCTAAAGCGACTACACGCCATCCTTAGGATCTTCTCTTTTTCATGGCTCAGATATTCTCGCTGAAAACACACTTAAACTTTACTGAACTCATTTTAACCATAGTTCTTATCGCGACATCACGGCCCATTTAATATCGCTGTCACTTTAAGATTTCACTAACTTGTGGTTTGTTTTACGATTTAACGCCAGCCACTAGATCTTTTTAAATCTAACGATAGTCGTGATATCTCTTTATCTTTCATCTATCTGCAAATTTTTATCATGACTTCATGTTGGCCACATGATCTATCTTTCAACTGACAGTAGTCGCGATATCTCTTTATCTTTAACTTAACCATGGATTTTAAAAGATATCACGTGGCTAAAGGATTTTAACCACCTACTTGACCTTGGTTTCTTTGTGAGACACTGCGACTAAGTAAACTCGAAGTTGTTGATACATTTCTTAACTCAAGAGCTTTCATGGAGACTTCATGACCACTACAGGATTAAATTTTAGATCAACATCTATCGCTAAATCTTAGATCTTTTGACTTAACTCTTTCTTTTCTTCACGATTACGTGACTGCATGAAACTTCAAACTGATCTTAAACTCAACTTGTAACTCTGATCACATTTCAAGACAGCGTGAATGAGTAGAATCGAAGTTGCCAAAGAAATGCTTTAACTCTGGTTTTTCAAAGAGATTATCCGCAAACCACAGGATCAAAATCTGCATCTACGGCTTGTGTGAAATCTCATAAGAACTGAAATCATATTCATTTTTTATAGAGAAAACCTGAATTAAAGGAAATCACCAAGTATCGAAAAGAAAAGGAATATTCTCAAATTATAACGAGACAATGTGACTTAAGTGAATAATCATGAAATAAAACACATGACTTAAGTGATCGAGTTTCTCTGAAAAAGTAATAACAAGATAGAAGGGATTTCAATGAACTATGAATTTTCTTGAATATGCATGAAAATTTGACCTAGGGCTTAGGATTTTGCATTCTTTGCTGATTTTTGGCTTGAAGATCATAATTTGCATAAGGATTTCGACAACTTTAAACAAGATTTTCAACGTTTTAGGCAAGGATATGACTGATAACTTCAAAAAAAATCTAAAAACCTCCAAAATTGGAAATACAACCAACAGACTGATTTGCAGAGATTTTACTTGTCTAGCCAAATGTTGATTGATTTCATTTAAGCTTATGATGCTTTCTTCTGATTTGTCTGGTGCTTTGCTAGTAGTTGACGCTGGAGACTCAAAGAAATCTTGTATCTCTTCCTCATGGTAATTTGTTTTATTACAGTGAGATTCCATAATCTTTCTTTCATCTAACAACTGTCTCATCTTGATTCTAGCTTCTTTATACTACTCATAGAAGATATGAATTTCTATCTTTTGATTCTCAATACTCTTGTCAAGTCTCTACTTCTCCATTGTATTATCTTTTCTCTTAAGCCTTTAAGCTTTCCAAATAAGAGAATTAGCTCTGATACCAATTGTTGGAATTAATGGGAAGTGTGTACTGAGAGGGGAGGGGTGAATCAGTACCTCTAAAACTTTTGTATCTTTTAACCTTTATCCTTTAAGTAATCAATTGTTTATCTAACCATCTGTTCTATACTATCTTGATGTAAGACATATCAATTCTATTAACTTAATCATACATGTGAACATTCATAGAAACATTCATGAAATTAATTGACACATAACACAAGATATGATAACACAAAAAATTTTTGTTAGGAAGTAAAAATTGCGGTGGGGACGACACCCGTAAATTCTTCACTATCTGCAGATTGGAAGGAGCCGGTTAAGGCTTACAATTTGATCACTTATGATGATCTACCATGCTAGGAGTATCTATGGAGACCTGTTAAAATCTAATCTTTTAAGAGCTTTAGCAACACTGTTTAGTGTGCACTCGGTTAAGAGATTTACAATTGGATGGTTAAATCCACCTTCCTTGAAAGGATTTTTACACTTTGCTTCACTTGTTAGAATGTAAGAAAATTACACTTTGACCTGAGTGTATGCAATATCCTATTTCTGATTACAGATCCATTTAAGATTACATGTATAAGTGTATCACCTATTGTGATTGAATAATACCTCTATTGCTCGGTAGCCTCTATTCTTGGTTCTTGATAACCAAATTCACCTTTTGTTGTTCTGGTTCTTGAAACTTTTAGTCTGATCCATAGATGTGCTCATAGGATTCATTCATCCTCTCATCCATAATAGTGAATTATTACAACATCTATTTATAAGATAGATTGACCTAATTAAGTTTCACGTAAAACAATATTAACTCTAAGATCATAGGTTTACAACTTGACCTTGATCTTTTAGTCTATGTGTTTTAAATTAGTTAGACTGATTAAAACACTTTCAATAAGGTTTCTTGTCCCTAAAGTAATAGTTTTAAAACAAATCAAGACTCTATAAATAGAATAAGAATGTTTTATCTGACGTGGAAGTCAGATCCACTTTTTGCAGGCTTCAACTGACTTTCGGTTTCTGTTGGTCGGTTATGCTCTGAAGTCAATTAGACTGTCTCTCGATGTTCCTTGCTTGAACTGTCTCTCAGGTTCCACTTTGACTGTTCTCTCAATTTTCAATTTGTCTTGCTCATCGGGTTCCACTGTCGGGATCCTCTTTATCCTTTTCAATTTGCATTTTTGGTTTACACACAAAACAGTGTCGTCGGTTTTCTTTGTACTTAGCAATTTTTGGTGATCTCTGATATCTGTATTTTCAATTTTTGCTTGTCTTTTCTTTTAGTGAATGTTTACCAAAAGTGTTATTTGCATACTAATGACAAATAATGTCATCAGGAATTTGTACATGGCCACACAACTCTGAAAAATGCTCAAAAAATAGTGAAATCTCATCAAAAATTGCTCCAGAATGTTTTTTTTGTCTCTGTCCCATTTGGACAGGCCCCTTTCCACATAAAACCAACTCCCAAACTGATCCAGCTAATTCAAATTTAGTTAGGGTCATTGGGATCCAAGTTGCATACTCAAGCAACATTTTAGTGAAATGTTGCATTGACAACATTTTCACAATGTGCAACTTTTGACAAGATTAAGACAAGTCCTAAGAAAGCCAACAAGTCAGCATCCCACAAAGTGGAAAATGACTCAAAGAGCCTAGAAATGACCAAAAATAGGTACACAAGATCCAAGAACCACTTCTACAACCAAACTCCAAAATTTGCATAAAACACTAGAAATAAGACAGTCCAATGAAGTAAGGAATCCTTGGTTTATAAACAGACTAGAGGGTCCTTTTCCACAAAAGAAGGACTAAGACAAAACATAGGATGACCTGGAACACGTCCTTTATTATATTGAAAACAACCGAGAAAACTCAATTCCTAGGTGCACTACACCACTTCCACTCTAACTGACACATATGATCTAGTCTAATCTCTTCAATAAAATCATCACAAAACTTCTCAAAAGCTTTCACAATTTGAAATCTATAATAGAAGTATTGATCTAGAAATGAATGATGTTTTGGGATTAAATTGGTGTGTTTGTATACTTTCTCCATTTTAAACTAACCTATGACTTCAAAGGGGGCATTATGAAATATAGTTGTAGGTAGTTATCTCTTCTATAATGATGGAGGAGTCAAAGGTAATGATCAATGAGATTTCTTCTATTAGATCATACATTAATAAACTTACTATTTTGAATTTGAGCTCGGGCATCATGCAATGTTATTGTTGTCAATGCATGCTTGTTTCTGTTGTGCACCATATATTGTTTTATACACTGTTTATTTCTTTGAGACCGTGAGCTTGGCATTTGTAATGTATTTTCTTTTATTGGATCAATGTATTTTTCCCACTCTTTTACATACCCAAAGCATTCATATAAAAATGTATATGTACATATTCACTAGATAAGACTATCTTGAAAATTAACTATCACTGTATTGAACTGTTTATAATCAGATATAATTGTGTGACAAAATGAAAAACATGAGTCATAGAACTTCTTTCTGGTTATTTATTTGTGCATTTAATTTGCAATTTGAAACTTAGCATAGACAATAGTAAGACTGATAAACAAGCGTAGAAGTGGTATGATAATCATATATATATATATATATATATATATATATATATATATATATATATATATATATATATATGTAAACATACACATAAACATATACATAATTATGTGTATGTTTACATAATCATATACACACACACACACACACATCAGTATGTATGTGTATGCATCATTATGTTGGCATACTTATCATTATTTTCATTGATGTTACTTTGTTTTAGGTCTTCTCAATGGATAGAACATTTGGTATTGAATGTTTTCATTTGGAGTCCTTGGAAGAACAGTGCTCCAGATTATTTAATGTGCATGATGATGACATCAAACATGCTACTCACTACCTTCTGAAACATAATATTGTTGGCTCGCATGTACACGATGGGGTGATCTATAAACTAGTATTTCTACTCTCTTTGAAGTTAATGGTCGGTAAGAATGGGTCTTGAAGGTGGTTAAGCATGTGGTTGTTTCTGACAATTCAGAAAACGTTGTGCAGGGGATTCAGACCATCAATCAAAACATTATCTCTGGCAGGCTTGGCTCAATTTTTTATAATAGAGTTGGCTTTGAAAATAAATGGTGGAGGCGTGGGAGGTGTTCAAGCTATCTTGCGCTAATGATAACTACCCTTCTATGAGTATCTTCCATGGTCACAATGAAGATTTTTTCACTTGTGACGATAGGAATGTTATGATGGACTACTTCTTTCGAGTTGGCATTTTTGTCAACAAACTAGATCATCTTTAGATCAAACGTAGGTCTACATGAAACTTAACTGTTTAACATAATGTCTAGAATACTCTTCTTTGTAAAAATTTTTGTTGATACATACTCAGGGTCTAGATATCCATATGTTCATCATCATTACAAAAAATTATCTCACTAATGAACTTTATATCCTTATTTGCCTCTTTTTTTGACACAATGAATGGTTTCAGATATCAATTATTTGAAAAATAGTGGCTTCATTATATCTTCTTTGAGATTAGTATCCTACATTGTAATAGAAGTATTTTACTATATTTGTAACTATGATTTTGTATTATTTTTTCTCTTTCTCACCATTGTCGACTACTAATCATTGGTTTATCTTTCTCCCTAGGGAATGCTTTTCAGGTAGAAATGGTAGGATAGCATCTATCTTTCTTGAAGACTCTTTATCAAAAGGGGATCAATGTCCTTTATCTTCAATCAAATAAGGGGTGCAGAAGGTTTCTTTGCATCCATTGGATATAGAAATTGAGTGGTATACATAAATGATGCAAAGCATCTTCTGCACCCTCAATTCCAGTGAAGAGAGAAATGCCATTGATACCCTTTGGATAAAGAGGCTTTAGAACATAAATATGATATCCTACCATTACTACCTAAAAAGCATTTCCAAGGGATCATAGATGCTCTATCCTATCATAGACATGTGTGTGTTCCTTATCATAGCCTTAACACAAGCTCAATCTCATGAGGTTGTAGTGGACCTAATTGATCTAGATTGACCAATAACACTTTCCACTTTCTACATTGAAAAAGTACCATATCTCTCTCTTCAAGGGTGGGTTATTCATTACTACCATGTCATGTTGTATTTAGTTGTATGTAGCTCTAATTGTTTATTTTCTACTATGCAATCTTTAGCATATGTATCATGTGACTTACGTAAATTTGATTATGATTGGCCTTCATAACATTGAATAGGCCACTCTAAACCAAAATATTGGCCTGCTCAATTTTTTCAAATACACTAGGAACCATAGTGACAAGTAAGCCTACAAGTGTAATAGAAGTCACCCCTATTCCTAGAAATTTGAACCACCTATTCTGCAATCTAAATATTTAATCATAAATACATTGCCAAAACATCATTCATTTCTAGATCAATATCTATTCAATAAATATTCACAATTTGGTGAAGAGTTTTCACTATGATGGATCAAATAGTACTTAACCAAATCTAAGGTGATTCACTTCAGGTTGGCTGAATTTTTGTTATGTTTAGTCAATTAAATAGGGTTTTTTGCAACTAATAACTCCCATTAAAATTTTAGAAAATAAATTTTGTATACATCATCACTAAAATTAGAACATACATGTTTTAATAGGTGAGTGCATAATGAATTTAAATAAAAGAAACAAGATAAGGTGTGTGACATTCAATTTGACTGGATAATCAAATAGTCTGACTAAGCAATTTGTAAACTCTAATAACTAATAACTCCTAATCAAAGTGAGACTAAGTTACATAAACAAATCACTCAAGTCTCAAATAGGTAGCTGGCTACTAATCTAAAATATGATGTCATACAAATTTGGGCATCATTATCCTACACAACTACATCCTCTCCATGTTGTTCTCTTTTTCGTGCACATGTCAAGACCTGTTGTTGTCACTATTGTGCCATCACCATAAAAATTCCATAGTTGTAGTACATAACATGAGAGACAACTTATATTTCTCATACAGTTAGTCAATCTGAGTCTTGAAGAATCTAATACTGTAATTAGTCCAATTAAATAGTTTCAATGGGTCTTTTAGGAGTACATGTGTTGCATTTGTACATGTGTACATGTGTTGCATTTTTACATGTGTACAAGTTTACATGTGTTTCATTTGTAGCATTTCAGGTGTACATGTGTTGCATTTGTAGGGTTATTGATTGGTAATCGGCCTTGAAGTTGATTTGAGAGCCAACACAAAGGGTATTTCATGTTGCTTCTTAGTCATAGACATCTGGGTAAGGTAATAATTTAAAAAGTAGGAGGTATTTTCCACAGCAAGTCAAATTGTGATATTGCTGTCAGGATTCAACTGTGTATTTTTTGAGTCAAACTCATTGACCCATGTTTCATGAGTAGTGATTCACAAGAACCCATCTCTCATGAGTAGTGTTCCATTCATTCTCATGAGAGATGGGTTCTTGTGAACCACTACTCATAAAACATGGGTCGACGAGTTTAACTCAAAAACTATACAATTGAATCTTGAAAGCAATATCAAAAAATATAAAAAACCAATTAGATTCATATGAAATAATATGAATTAAATATTTGAAAAGAAAGTGGTTCATATGAAATATAATTTGACAGAAGATGATTGTAGAATACTGAGATGATGAATGATGAAGAAGATTTGAAAATGTTGCACCAATTTGAATTGGATCAATCATCATTTTCAAATCTTCTTCGTCAATAACCATCAAGAGCAACACCTTTCTCTATATGAATTTTGGTTTAAATTTCCCTATAATCTTGATGCAAAATGTTTCCATGAAGTACGTCAGGGATATAATGCATTCAAGAAAAAGGCTCTAGAGGCTGCTAAGTCTTTTGTACTAGAAAATACCTTTTTCTTGGTAATTTGAAGTCATAAATGGAAACTTATAATCCTAAACAATTAGTATACCATTGATGACTTCATAATTATTAAGTGAAAGGGAGTTCTCTGATCTGGAACCCCCTTTGGTGATGATCCTATGCAGTTCCACATAGACACGACATGTTCCTTAGAAGACTTTTAATCTTACAACAGTTGAGAAATATAAATATAGTCATCATGGTCACAATTATTTGGAGACACAACATAATTGAGTGGTGTCTCCAAAGAATTGTGACCATGATGCCTACATTTATGTTTCTTAGCTATTGTTTCCTAGGGCCCCTTATGACCCTTTATGACCCTTTACAATCCCTAAGAATACATCTTAGAGGTCTTAAAGTGTCATAAAGGGTCATAAGAGGCTCCTAGGAGGGGCCAGATGAGCTTCCACCTTCACGTGGTTGGCCCTGTTAAGTAGAGAATGTTAAACTATTCTCGAAACAAAGAGAAGCTCAATATTTTAAGAGTGTCTTCAAATTGCCTTAGATGCTAGGATATAGACTAGATATTGGATGCTTTCCTTTAGATCTTGAATTCACTTGCTTTCTTGAATGCTTGAATGTGAAATATTGAGTGTGATTTCTTATCATTGATTCATTGGCCCATAGTTTTTTACCTTGATGTCAAAGACACACAAAGGCACAAGTATTTAGTTGTTCTAAGCATTTAGTTGATCATTTCCTTCCATTGGTATGGTTCAACATTGATATGATCACATGACATTGGTATGGTACATTGTGGCATTCATCGTCTTGTTACATGACAGAGCATTAGTATGGATATTATGGCACATTAACATTTGAATTCATTTTCCTAATACATGACAAAGTATCTTATTGATTTTAGTGCAGTATTTGTTTGGTTCTTTGTACTCATGATTGACAATTTACCTGTTATGTTCTTGACATACTCTTGAATTCAGGTTTTAGTATCATCTTGGTACAATATTGTCTTCAGTATGATAATGTGTACTTATGAGTTTGACATATTTTGGTATGAACATGAAGTGATATACTTGTTGCACATTAATTTAATCTCAATTCACTAGTAGTCTATATGCCTTATTTGAACCTTGGTATTTGTGACCTATATATTTCTCTTTAAATAAGCAATTAATAGCTCATCAACTTTCATTGAGAAGACGTTAATTTCTTATTTGATACAAAAATACATATGTTACCAATACCCTGCATATAAGTTACATATGTTATTAATAACAAGATGTATATGAGTGTCTTTACAAGGATACATCTCTTGTCTCAGCTGAACTATTTGGTTCCTATCAGTATTAGAAGGTTATTTCTGTGTTGGTTAACTCTGGAAGTTGGTGGCACTAAAAATTGATGAAATGGTTATTCTACATTACCATTTTGGGTTGATGCTTTTGAGTCACTACTATAGTGACAGTTGACTCTTTGCAAAATTGTTCCATCTTTGTTCATACAGTATTTGGTTTTGAATATCAATGAACATACTCTTCCATCACATGGTAAATACACTCCTATTTGGAATACAAATTGCTGGTGTGTAGAAATTATATGATGGTTGGGATTCTTGTTTTAAATGATTATGGTTGAAGTTTTTGTAAACGTCTAAATACATTATTATTATGGAAGTCCTTGTACACAAGGTTGAAATATCTATTGAAATCTTTGTTGTTGACATTTGAAAATGGCATCATTCAGGTATCATCATATGCGAGCTTATTATGTGGTCGACATACGATTTTTTTTGTCGAGGCATCATTGTTTATGTTTTGGGCACATGGGTTTTATTATGAAATTAAAGGCATCATTATAAATGATTTGTAGTTTCATTATGACATAGAAAATATCATTCTTGTTTTCCCTAAGGAAAAACATGAAAATAGTTAGAGGGTACTTTAAGTTTGTGGTTTCATTTGGAACCCGTAGTTGTGAAAGCTAGGGTACAGTTGTAGAACAAAGATATTGTGTTGAATCAAAACATTGATTTTGGTGGTTAAAGGGTAGTTGGATTACTTGATTCTTTTCTTCAGTTAATAGGTAATATTCTTGTAAACTCCTTCAGTTATTGGTATAAGGAAACAATTTTGTGAATTGGTTTAGATATGATGACAGTTGTTGAGATAGTTTGGATTTAGAGTTTGAGATTGTATGTTTAAAAAATAATTGTTTACTATGAAGGAAATACTTTATTATTATTTGAATGTTATATATATGCATACGAGTTTTGAAGAAATAAGGAGTGAACAAGAAAAATATTGAATAAACTGAAAATACAGTGAGAATGTAAATATTGTTGATATCTTTCAGAACTTTGAAAAGTGGGGCTTTAGTGTGTATCTTTTGAAAAGAAGTATTCAAGGGTTATCATTGAATACATTTCTTGGAATGGAACATCTCTGTATATATGATCTAGGCATATTGTGTAGAGAATTTCACTCTATGCATTATATGTTTATGTCATCTAAATAGAGGATT
Organism: Thuja plicata; assembly: GCA_018584345.1. Classification (NCBI taxonomy): domain Eukaryota; kingdom Viridiplantae; phylum Streptophyta; class Pinopsida; order Cupressales; family Cupressaceae; genus Thuja; species Thuja plicata. The sequence goes on along the minus strand of MU228436.1, from coordinate 26,230 downwards.
GTGTAGAAGTTGTATATACATTTATTCCTGAAATCTCAAATAATGAGATATTCTGGAAATGCTT
>MU228436.1:9506-25975 GCA_018584345.1 Thuja plicata | reverse complement strand
AAGAGAAATTGTGTTATGTTTACTCATTTTAAGTCTTATGCTCATGAGTTAATGTTTATCATAAATTGTTTCATTATATTGTGGTGGTTCATCTTTGATTTTGATCTATCAATTTTAGTTGTCATGATGCCTATCTTAATTCAGAAGTTTTCATGATGTTCATATATAATGCTTCATCTTAGTTTAATAGAATTTGCCTTTGATATTCATGTTTGTCTTGTTAAAATTTTGAGTTGATGTATTGTCTTAATAATGTCTACCAACGCTGTTGATTTTGAGTATATCTGTTATCATGGTAGTTATGTTCCAAAGTATTGAAATATTATTCCAAGTTCTCAAAGAGGCGAAGTGTGCTGATAAATAAGGGGCATGAAATTTCATTGGTGTGTGAGGCAAAAGTGGGTCTCATCATTTTCTCCAGCCAAGGGAAACTCTTTGAGTATGGTAGTCATGGGTATGTATAATTGATTGAAAAGATAATTTTCCTGTTTTCATTTCCTTTTTGTTCTTCATGGATGACTTTCTATTTGTGCAAAGATCCAACTCCTATTCTTAGAAAACAAGGTAAGGCAGTCCTTATTTATAACTTGTGTATGTTAAAAATGATGATCCATATTTTGGGTTTGTGATTCATATTTTTATAGTTTGAATTCCCTATTGATCTGATCATTGAAATTGGTTTCATTATATCAAGACAAATTGAATGAGGAAACCTAGTACATTAGATATTAGTTGAGTGATGTAGATCTAGTATTCAGTTAATGGGAGCCTGGAAAAACTTTATTGGCTAGTTTTGCAATGTTGTTAATGATTATAAAGTTTGATGTTGTAGGTTGATATGCTTCAAGAGAGGAACAATCTTTATGGGACAATCAACTTTGTGGACATAATTTCATAAGGGTATTCTCCAGAGGAAAATGTGGGACTTGATTACAAGACGGTTAGTGCTTATAATAGTGGCTCCTTTTTAATCATATTCTAGAAATTATGGCTTGTTTGAAATTTGAAATTTTTAAGTCTGCACATTATATCAGTCATTATACATATGGACATGTGGTAGTACACTATCGAGATATACAAAATAATGAATTTATTTATTAATGAATATTATTAGTGACAGTAAGATGTGTATATGGCAGTATTTATTTTCAATGTTAACATTCTAAAATGTGACCCCCCAAACTTTGCCCAATCAACTATGGCTATTAATTGTAAAATTTCTTGCACGAGTTGTCAGAACTCATCTTCATCTACTTTCAAAGTTTGTGTTTGTTTATTGAAGAAAAAACTTGCAAATTATTATTACAAAAATTGGAACTCTAGTATAGGTTAATTTTTCTGTTGGTTGGGCTAATAAAAGCTCTATTTCCTGTAAAGTATTCACAAATCATGATAAATATCTTGACTATATTTTTAATTATGCTATAAGAGCCTCTTGAGTGTTTTGCATTTAATTTATCTATCTGTCTAGGGGATTTTCTACAATAGTTCTAGACATGGGATTTGGAGTAGTAGTTGTAGTGGTAGTAGTAGTGGATATGGCCCATAGAGTCAAAGTTGTAGCTAGTACCAAGGCCAGTGGTCTGGAGTGTTTTGTTTTCTAATTCTTTATGCTTTTATGTTCTTTCCTCACTAGGCTCCACCAAGGAGAGGGATCCTTAGTGCTAACTTATTTCCCAATATCCTTGTTATTCATGCCAGTATTCTCACTTTTGATATCTCTAGGAGTGTAAGCTCTGTGATCACTAGTGGACTACTATTTTGTTCCTCTAATTTACAGAACATATGGCTACCAATGTGCATACGTTGTTAACCAGTCAGATTTATGTGATGGAACATATCATAGGTAATAAATCTTGTCACTTTGGTGAATCCTATGGTTTGTGATACATTTTCAATGCCCTGGATAGCTCCGTAATGCATAGTGATAAATCATTACAATGTTGCAGACCTTGTAGTGTCCTAGGTAGCCACTTTACCAGAGGGAAACAAAGACCTCATTATCCTTGTTATATTTCATATATAATGTAAATAGCAGTGTAATAAGCCTTTTTACCTGGTATTTCAAACCCTTAACTTAATGAAATTAAGTAGACTAGCTAGCACTAGGAACTACAATCAGTGGAATAGAATTTATTTTGATCAACTAGGAGAAGGCTCTTAGCCCTTTTATGATGGGCCATTTGATAGGATATGTGATATCCTTTTCATATATGCCTAGGGATTTTGGTAGTTGTAGTGCTAGAAAGTGACAAAATGAGAATGGATCTCATCTCAGCAATTGTACCTTTGCCAGATCATTCACTATGTGTCTCCTGTTTTCAAAATTCCATTTTTGCATCATCTTAGTCTCTAATTTAAATGAATTAATGAAATCGTCTAATTGTATTCATCCACATGTTTGTTGTATTAAAGTATTGATTCATCCATGGAATTGTATGAAAGGATAGAATTGTGTAAATATGATGTCCTTCCTAGCTTTCTATGTATTCATTGTTAAAATAGATAATAACTTATAAATATAGATATTATTATACAAACATACACATGCATAAGAACATATATTCCACTCTCCTAAAAATTTTATTCCAACTTCTACAAAAAGATCTAAAACATCTAAAGCATTTGGGATTTCATCAATTGCCATTTGATCAAATGAATGACACATATGGTCTAATCCTTGTACAAGAAGGAGAGGTAGATGACTTTTATAAGGGGCCCTTTAACAAATTCATGGTCAACTGACTTCCCAAGTGAATGTGATATTCCTTTAACAATGTGGTGACATAGTCAAGTTGCTGAAAAGGTATGGTCTAAAATCCTCCTTGTGGCCAAATTAAATTGGTCAAGGATGAATTAAAAGTAACTTGGAATATAAATCAAATAAAAATTATCCACTTGAAGACTTGATTTACCATGCTTTAGTGAAGGAATGTTGTATAGAGTGGTGGTGTGATATAGAGAAATAACCCATAGGGTTTAGCCTTTGTATAGCCCAAAGTTGAGAAGGCATTGGCCAACCTCTATTTTCCATGTAAGGCTTTTGCGGATGACTTGCAGAAGATGATGGTTAGTTACAACTTGACTTAATAAGAGTTGTGTCTGAATATTAAGGTAATAGTTTAAGTAGAGGAAACTCATAGGATATTTGGAATCACTTGGGATGAAAGGATCATTGTCAGTAGTTTGTGTAACTTGAAAATTGGAAAGCTATGTAGTAGGTGATAGATGAATACTCATTTCCACTTTATTTGTGAAGTATGTACAAAACATGATAGACCATTGAAAATGAGAAATATTGCTAGAATTGATATGTTAATGATTGGTTGGGGCCACCAAAGCATTAAACATGCCCATTTGGTTGTTGAGTACATGGGTGACTTAACCTAAGGATTTGTCCATAGATGGTTTGATGTGATTACAATCAGGTTAAATGATTTTTTAGGGCCCATTATACATCTTGATTTTTATTGGATGTAGCCTATATGTCAAGGCTAATTTAATTGGAGTGTACATAAAGGCAAGGCCGGCAAGTATAAGTCTTTCAGGCCTTACCCAGTAGCTAGGACTAAAGATAGCAGAGCTCAAGAGACCATAATAGTTGCTCTCTGTCTTTGGTCCATACGATTGAGTAAATGTTTTACCTTTCGTTACCTCATCAAATGTGGCAATCTAAAAAAATTTAATAGATAATATTTTAATGTATAAAGTACATTATTTTAGTTTGACGCTACACAAATTTATCTATTTCCCACACTTGTGGACTGTGGAGATAGTGATAAATAAGCATCCCCTCCTGTGGCCTAAGTAATGCAGGCCACGAGAGGAGATGCTTCTTTATCACTATCCTAGTAGTCCACAAGTGTGCGAAGTAGATAAATTTGTGCAATGTCAACTTAAATAATATATGTTATCATGAAAATATTCTATTAAATTCTTTCAAATCCTCGCATTTGTTGAGCTAATAAAAGGTAAAATGTTTTGTCAGAAATATGGACCAAAGACGAAGACCCTCTATGATGGTCTCTTGACCTTTGTTATCTTTAGTGTGGCTATTGTCATAATTCTGATGCTAGTAGCAACTATTTCGATGATGGTGCTATACATCTGACGGGTTCTCCTATCGGAAAAATTACATTTTCGACAGATATTAACGACAAAAGTGCTTTAATTTTGACGGGTTGTCCTGTCGAAGTGTCACTGCATTTCCTTTGAAATTTTGACAGACTGAACGATGGCAGTGCTATACATTCAATGGGGTTTCCTGTTGGTTGGTCAATGCATGTCCATCTGCATTTCGACAGACTAAATGCCAATAGTGTTATACGTCCGACAGGATTTCCTGCTAGATGTTCAGTACATTTCTATTGGGACTCCGACAGGCTGTCCATCGTATATTTAACATGTTTCTTCGGTGTTCTGATAGATGAATCGTAAGAAATGATATAATAAACTCGATATTATTGTGGTAAGTTCCAATAGATATTCTATTGAAATAGCGATAGTTACCATTTCCATTACAATTTCCAATGAAATAACCGTGATGGTTACATCTGTCTAAGTACTGACAGATAGGTGTTGAAAATTTGACAGATAGCCATCGAAATTTGGCCCCAAATGTAGTAGTGTTTAATCTAAAAGAAAAGGGATTAAATTATTTTCAATATCAAATATTTCATTTAGTTTCTCTCAGGCTTTCCTATTTGATAATAGGAATGAAATCAATGAAAAACCTCATTTTGCATTAGCTTTCTATATACTTGAGAAGAATGAAAATAGGGATCACTAGCATAAAGTGAAAACTAGGGATCAAACCCACTCCTATCAACCTTTTAATTTAGGAATAACTCAATTGTTCAAATTTTAAACCAATTTAATTAATTAAGAACTAGGTGTGAATGAGTGAGTGTAATTGAGTTATCCCTTTAATGAATTTTAGTTGATGTGACTGGATAAGATGAAACAAGAACTAGGTCTAAGATATGAAATCCAATAATAATTAGCATAAACATTAAGCTACATATCTAATATGTCAATTTTGAGTATAAATTTGCAAGGAGGATTCAGAAAGGAACCTATTGCTGAAATTCATACCTAAAAGTGCAAGACTATGTCAATACATGACCTAATCCTAGTGGTGTCTGAAGTAGATATCCCAAGTGGATTTTGACTCAAGATGTCACTCTAATCATTTCCCTAAATTTTCAAAAAAAATTTGTAAGATTATTTTGATAACCGCATACTATGTCAATAATTGACATTATCGTGGCTTTTTCACTTTTTTGGAATCTAGTTATCTATGTCTCAAATTTCTCTTTCTAGATTTGCAATTCTTGTTTTTCAAATATGAAAACTTGCACACAATATTGAGACAAAATGTTGTTTGAGTTGTATAGGGACTTACCTCAGTCAAGCCCATGGAGGATTCAACCTTCCCTACAACAATAATGTTTGAAATAAACCTTGAATCTAAAGTAAAGAATGTTGAATCAACAATGTTATGACTTTGTTAATAATTCTCCTTGCCTTGAATTTCATTAAAGGTTGATGATGCTAGGAAGGGAGATCATGTGTAACATACCAAAGTAACTTCCTAAATAGTAATGATTAGGGCTTCTGTCACTACCATAGCGATTAGGGCTTCTACTGCTACCGATGAAGCCTTTGCTGAGGGAGATAGGAATCTTGTCGTCACTACAGCCTCTACCGATGGGGTCCCTTTGCAATTCGTCAGCCTCTGCCCTCCTTTGGCCTGCCTTCCGGTGGAGTGGGAGCTATGCCTGCTGTGCTTTCTACTAGGAGTGTCGATGTTGCTTCCATGAGGGAATCAGAAGTTTCAGCTTCTGCTTCAGTAGGGAAGGATGGGGTTAAGGGTCCTCGTGTGGTTTTTGTGGAGACCTCCTCTATTGCTAGGGTATATTTTGCATTGAATTTGGGAGCTAACCATGGTCTTGTACCTATCTCTAATCTAATCTCTATTGTGGTTGATGTGGATGTGGAGGAGGAAATAGATCACAATATCTCTATTTTTTCTTCCCATGCCTTGGTTTGCAGGTTCAGAGGTTTTTGACCTAGTCTCCTGAAACTTCATGAATGGATATCTAGTCATTGGGAGCCTATCCTTATGGATATGGTGCACATCTTTCCCTTGGCTAAGGGGTATTTTATAGAAAAATTTTAAGATGTTGTGTACAGAAATAAAATGTTGTGCGATCATTTTTTCAACTGGGAGGATCGATTTATGCACATGGTTAATCCTTGGCATATCAATTTTAACCCTATTTCAAACTCCTTCACCAGATTTCCTATATGGGTCCATCTTCCTAATCTTCCCATAAATTTATGGATCAAATCTATGCTTGAGGGGATTGGTAATGCTCTTGGGGAATTTTTACTGGTGGATGGTGATTCTTCTGACATTCTCCACTCTACTTATGCTCGCACTCTTGTGGATATTTATCCTTCTAAGGGTCTTCCTATGGAGATGGTGATCAACTCCTCTTAAGGAAGATGGAATCAATCTCGGTATTATGAAGGGATTCCCTTCAGATGTAGAAGGTTTTTTTAAAACCAGGCATATGGCTACTCAATGTGGATTGGGTAAAAAGAAAACCACGACATCTTGGTGGAACGGTGCTTCTGCTCAACCCTATTTAGTGGAAAATAATCCTATCTCACCGAAAAGTTCTCCTAGGTGGTTTTGCAGGTCCCTCCTCTTGCTGGTTTGGATGTGGCTCCTGAGTGTTCTCATGTGAATTCTTCCCCAGTAGTTCCGTCACCAGGTTTGGTGGGGGTTGTGGCGTCTCTGGTATCTCCTGGTGTTGTGGAAGTGGTGGTTGTTAATGGTGATGTGGATGCTTCTCTTGATGGTTTTACAGGTATTTTGGTAGCCTTTGTAGGTAAATATGATCATTCTGATGTTGTTGATGATCCTCTACGTTGGCAGGATGAGGCGGCTAGAGTTGAAGAGGGCTAGATTATTGTTAAAGGAAAAAATCTAAGATGTCCTCCTCTTTTGATATGACTCTTCGTTCCCATCAGAAGGGTGCTAAAGGTAAATCCTAGACTTGGATTTGTCCTTATCTTGGGTTTTCATGAAGGTTGTTTCATGCATTGTTTCTTCCAAGTTGTGGGTGCTTGTTGTAAAACCCTCACTGTGGTCTTGACCTATTTCGTTTAGAGGCATTTTTGAAAATCTTTCAGAACTATTTTGTATAGGGTTTCGGGGGCCCTTCAAAACCTGCAATTACCTTAATCAAAAACTTCCTAAATAATAAAAATTAGTTTAATTTAAATCATGAAAAATCATAAGAATTAAATTTCACTTTAACCATAATAACTGAAGTAACTGCTATAGCCTTTTCACACGAACATAAATAACTGAAAGTTTGTTCAATAACTAAAAGGTAAAATAATATTACTCTATAATAACTAACTTCACATGAAAATGAAGTTAACTAACAATATTCTAATTCTTTAATGTTGAACAAAAGAAATCATTAACTGATATAACTAACAAAATATAAACCATAGAACCTGATAAACTTGATGGTTTGATCGTGTTTATCTTTACTTCTTCCTAATCTCTTTAGAGGGAGAGAGAGTATCATCAGAGGGTTTACCTCCTAGTAATTGATCATACGATCTCAACCTTTGATAGTTTCCCATACAAATTCCTCATGGAAATGGCCTGATTCTACAAGAGAGATACAAACATGTGATCTAGTCTTTCATGCCAGCCAAGATTTGGCGCAGAAGCACAACTGTCATAGCTAGTCAACTTATAGACATATTCACCTATAAAAATGACCTTCCTAACTAGACATTACCAAAGTAGTTCTAGTGACTGATGATTATTACCCATAGCATAGTACCACCTTGGCAAAGGTTTTAAAGGTGCAAACACTATACCTCATGTTATTATTGTGACCACCAAACTCATATAATAGTACTTTGACTTCTTTAATTAAGTATCCATGACCTTAAAGACTCACCACCCTTAATCTCACTTCCTTTTCTATCAAGTCTTAAGGGTAGTTTATAGTTGCAGTATAAAAGGATCATATCTATCCCATCTCATAACTTAGTTTTAGTTAAAATAATAGACTCAATTTCAGATTGATTCTTGACTACAAATATACAGTAAAATACTAATATAAATTGTCATGAATACTTCTCTCTTCTTGAAGGTTATGAGGATTCCTTCTCTTGTGGAAATTATCATTCTTTTATACTCCAGAAAAGAGATGAATTATGTAGTGTCACTCCAACCTTGTCTCAGTAAGAAGGTAACATGATTTTAGACTTTGGCTCAGATGTAGTATGTGGTAAGCATAGTTGATTTTAAATAATTTTTAGTGTAGCTAGAAGCATGTTTGGTAAATTGAAAATTATTGTGATGTTAATCGATGGTATAATGCTATGATTTAATTGAAATGATTAGATCTCTTGTCAGATTATTATTGTATCCTTTTTGGTATGGTGTTATTTGTAGTCTGGTTAGGTGATTATACTTGGGAGTTCATTATGATTATTGATCTGGTAATATGGTTACTTGATAGTAGTAGATGATAGATAATGAGGCTTATATGTAGTTTAGATAGAATATGATATGTTGATCATGTGGTGATTAGTGGTAATAATGTTATTTAATGACATTTTAAGGAAATGGTGTGATTAGTTAGATGAGTTATAATCAAGATGTCAGCATGATGATTAACGATGTCATTCTTGTCCAATATTAAAATAATGAGTATTTGACAATGTAGTGATTATATAATGTGATGGGAATATTTATGTTATATGTTCAATGTATCCCTGTGACATATGCTAATGATTACTTACATGTTTATGGGTTGCTAATGTTTAGTCTCTGCTATGCTCATGATATTGTTCTTAATGATTCTATATGATGTATTTGTGTGAAGAGGGGTGAAGTCATAGTTACTCACTTGTGAGGCCCACATGATGTCTTGATCCTTTTCACTGCCTATCACTGATTGATAATATATGTATGTATATGTGCTTTGGCTATTGTACTAATGTGGACAAGTACCGCGCATCGACTTCACCTGAATTGGTAGGTCTGAGTGCTCCTAAAATATATAAATATAACCCTCAACGGTGTTTAAAATTGGAATTAATTATATGGCCAACTAATTCCTCTAGCCCTAATTGTTGTTCTTGGTTTGGGCAACAATTGCCACATTGTATAATTTGGCCAGCTAGTTATGGGGTGGTAACAACTAACTACCTTGCATTATGTGATGTTATGTGTGAATTGTGTGTTCCATGTGATTTTTTTGGTCATTGTGGTTTCCAAATAGTTCTTGATTTCAATAATGTATTGGCACGATGGATGATGTCGTCGGTTAGTAGTATACTATTATCATTATTGTCGCTGGAAAGTATCATTTGAGTATTTTATTTAAATTGAGATTCCAAAGTATTTATTTTGGATTTAGGTGTTAATATGAGTTTTTTGACTTGAATTTATTTTGGCTTTTATATTTTATTGTTTTAAAATCAAGTCATTTTATTATGATAAAAGTGCATTCTCATTTGAGTCTTCATGCTTTATGTTTTTTTCCAATTTTCTTGAGTTGCTTGTGAAAACCGTCATGGTGAAATTGGAATTTGGCTTGTGGAGGAGATTTGGGTGAAGATCTTTGTGTGGGAATTTACTCAATGGATTTTCCTCATCGAGTACTTCCTTCTCTTGAATTTTCATGGCATTTGGTGAAAAAAAATCTCTACTTGTTATTTCTTGGTTTTATGCATATTGAGGGAAGTTTATCAATTTTTCTCCAAAATTCAAATCTTGTTTGGATTTCAATTTTATGACTTGGAATGGGTTGAATAAGTAAGTTGTGGTGAATTTCATTCCATTGCAAATTGATTTGAAGGATTTTGATGGAAATTTGATTATTATCTTCATGCTTATGGGAAAATGAGGGTTTTATGTTCATATGCTTCTAGATTTTGATTGGTTAGGTATTTAGTATTTTTATTGCATTTTTGTGATGTGGGAGGTATGATAACAAATGGTTTTTTTATAGATTTATTATTGGTTGAGTTTGAATTTTAGTGAATTTTGGCTTTTTGGGTTGTATGCACCCGAATTTGAGCAAATCTCAACTTAGAATGGATTTTGGAGAAAAGACGGATGGGGATTTATGTTTTCATTATTTCTATTTATGAATTTGTGATATTATTGTAATGGATAAACTTGAGAGTCACATTTTGATAAGTTTGGGTTTATGATGATTTCCACTTTGTGGTTTGCATGCAACTAGATTCAATTGTTTCATCTTATTGTTTGTTGGAATGTGTTGATGTGAAACTTTGAATTGTAATTATAGATGTTTTGGTATATTGTAAGTTTATGTTATAACTGGTATGAAATTGGAGTGTATTGTGGACTCTTTGGTATTCTTTGTTCTTGATATGTTTCTATGGTGCTTGTACCATAAGCCATTTATGGAAAGTATATATAATGAGGTATGGGATTGGCTATGATGTTTGTATGGTATGAATTAATAGGATTATATGTATGGTTTTATGTGTATCAATGGGTAATATTCAATAATCCTATTAGGGTACATGAGTAATATGTGGGATTCAAGTGGATCCACACTCTTGGTTGTACACCAGTGAAGTGTATGTCATGAGTGATTTCGATATTGTGCCATGTAATATGAATGTAAATGTGGTTTTGAGAATCTTTTAATATTCCTTGGTTACTCTTATGGATGTATATATGACTATGTGTGTACCCGAATGGCTTGATTGAGTTTCCAGAATGCCCTTATGTTGGATGGTTTCCATGTTGTATGCATTCGCTAGTCTTGGGTATTTGTATGCCTTTGCACCCTCTTGCTTGAGATGTGCTCTTGATCTCTTTATTGTGAATCCTTGTGATTAGATGTGTATTTTTATATCATGTGCATTGGAAGCCATATTGCATGCTTGGTTGTGTGTGGTTTCTTGGGCCATATGGTTATCTCCATGAGCATAATAGGGAGGGCCTAAGGGTATCTCATTGTCAGGTGGCATGACCAAACACCATTGGGAACCAGTGTACAAGTTATGAGTGGTCCTAGATTCATAATTATAACCTCTCCATGATCTTATGACATCTCATTTATGTATCCATGCACTTATGATGTAATCTTGATATATTTTCACTCCTTGTCCTGATCTTGCATTGTCTCATAATGGAATAATGATGTAATCTTTATATAGTTGTAAATAGGAATTTGTACTTTGTAATGGAATTTATGATAGGTTAGATTAAATATATCATGTGGTTACGTAATTAGCTTTCATTCATGCTTATAAACCTTGTTTTAGAAGCTAATAATTTAGATTGATGTCTATGTTTGCACACTAGCATTTTTGCCTCTCTGGACTGAGATTGTCTAGTCACAAACAATTCTAACTTTGGATCAAAATTTAAGCTAATCAACATTTAAGCTAACCAGTGTCTCTGCTTTCTCAACTGGCATCTCCACCTACTATTAAAATTTTCTATTTTTGAGATAGTGTGGCTCCTTGTTGGTGGTTTCGAGCCTTTCTTTTCTCCTTGGCATTACCTAGTGGAGAACATTATGTTTAGGCTAATAATTTAAGGAAAGAATTACGTACATGATGTATTAGAAACATCTCTTTGTTTTATTAAGGTTTTTGTAATTGGTAAGTCATGGAACCCTTGGAGTGTCATAGTCAACCGCCTATGCTTATCGTATTAAGGTTTATGATTGACATTTTATTATGTATAGATAGGTTATGTTATGTATGCTAAGAGTTATAATAATAAAATTATTATGTCTTTGATAGCATATGTTTTATGTATCATTATGAGGGTTCATTGGTGGGGTATTAAAAATTCCTTGGTTTTATTTCTTGAAAGGAATATGATCATTCAATTTAAGATTATTGTGGGACAATGCAATGCTCTAAAAAATAGCACAATTTATCTTTGAAAAGATATGACTCGTTGAAAAAACACACCTATATGAAGATGCACAACAATTTAATTTGGAAAAGTAGAAAATTCAAGAGTATGGTCCAAATGCATTGATTACAAATGTGAATCAGATAGATATATTTAAATATGTTTCAATTGATTAACCCTAACAATATTTTAGTATTATACACAACTAACAATGCATTTCAATCATTGCACAACTAGCACACATGTAACAAAGTCATAATTATAATGTTATTTACATCTAACTCTATTTATCAATATGCCACAATGAGCTAATGGGTCATTCTCATGATCTACTAAATCAATTATCAAGTAGTATTTAACAATGACACAATGTGGTAGCATGGCCATGAGGTAGCATATTTCAAGGTTCTAGTCCCACAGGAACCTAAATTGAAGTGGAACGTTCAACCTCCTTGTTAGGTGTGGGATCTTGTTCATGTTGCCCCCAATGTGTTAGCTTAGGAAGATTACCCTTTATTAGATGACATTTTGGCGCTAATGAAATCCTCGACCCCCAATGCCTAAGATCCTTCTTAGAATGTGGATATGATTGTGTCCCATATTCCCCTTAAGGATGGACAAATCCCCCAAGGCGAGGACTATTTTTCTCCCCCCACCTAGTGTTTTTCCTGGGGATGTCGAAGGTACGGATGAATTCTTGGCTCCTTCTCTTAAGTCTATGGAAGTGGTCGATAAGGGGAGATTGATTGGTAATCCTAAGATGTGTGGTTCCAAGGAACCATTTGTGTAAAGTAAGCATTTGCAGATGGAAGCAGTGGCAATTACTCCTATTAAAATTTTGACATCCTTCTCTGCCATCTCTACAACCTCCTTTGTCAAAGATCTGTCTTGTTACGTTACAAAGTTAGTGATTCTTCCCTAAATTGTAAGTCTGCTTCAATTTTACCTGTTGGGCCTGAAAAGGATGAATCACATGTTTAGAAGAATGAAACTAGGGAACAAAGGCAAATGTGGGGACTGAGATCAAGTTGGGATGACCTTCTAAAAAAGTGCTAAGGTATAAAGAGATGGCCAAATAAATTGAAAATGGGAGGAAATCAAATTTGGATGCTCCCCAACGAAGTAAAAAATGAAGTTCTTGTCATGGAACATGAGGGGCATGAACAACCCCCAAAAATAATTTTCTCTCAAAAATTATATTATGGAATTTAAAATTGATGTCTTGTTGTTGCAGGAGGTTAAGATGACCTTTTATAATTTCTCCAAAATTGATAGTAAACTATAGTTGGGTGCTTCCTTATACTATAGTGAAGCAGATGGAGCCTCAGGAGGAGTGAAAACTCTATGGAATCCTAGTAAGTTGGATGGTGAAAACTTTTCCTTTTTCTCAAAATTATCTTGTAGTGAATTTTTGCCTCAACAATTTCACCTGACATGTTTTTAATGTTTATGCACCTAATACTACAGCGGGTAGGACACTAGTTTGGAGGGGCATCTCCTTCATAATTTTGGATGATCATGAGGCTTTCTATATGCTGGCGGGGGACTTTAATTTCTTTGTTTGAGAAGATGGGTGGTTCAATGAACTTTAGAGACAGCATGAATGGTCTTTCATAATTTTTTTGTTGAAATGACCTATTTGATTTGGAGCTAAAAGGAAATCCTTTTACATGGTCCTGTTGGATGATATTAGTTTTGGTTTCCGATCATGCTGTTGATATTAATGTTTTGTCACTAATATCAACATATATTTCTATGGATAAGACTGACTGACTACTTAACTAGAACGATTGTACGAACACTGTATGGATGATTTAGAAGGATCAAAGTTGGATTTATGCAAAAGGTCGTGTCCTGACCTTACTCCTAACATCGCTTGAATTTATGTTACATTATGTGGAGGTTACAATTCATTTGGTGAAGACTATTTTTCTGGACTGCAAATGTGATTCTAGACAGAGAAGGTCTCTGTGTTTTGGGTATATCTTACTGAGGAAGATGTTTCAGAACTTGTGAGCTTACTGATAGAGAGCTGACATATGATAGTGAAATGGGTTGAGTTCGATTTATGTTTGGGTACTAATGACATCAGCTATGGTGTGTGTTCTAGAGAAGGCCTATTTCCTAGCCGACTTTAGACTTGTAACATATGGAAATTAATTACGAGAGTGGATTACAGATCTGGAAGTATTCGTGATTAATTGTAAATGGTGTATACTTGTTATAGGTACCGTGTGTATCTTAGCAAGGGCTTATGTAATTATTTTTATGATGGGAAGCCTTAATTGGCCGACCTAGTTAATTATCTATTAGGAAAGCTTAACTAGCCGACCTAATGGGTTATTGTAAAAGGGTATATATGAGTGATCTTTTCATTTGTGAAAAGTGTGGTAGAGAAAGAGAAGAGCAGAGATTTGTGAAGTTGCAAAGCTTGACTGCTGGATAGAGATCAGTGTTGATACTTCATTGGAACTGATCAAGCAAAGATAGTTGTTATCAGACAGTTCACTGGGTTGTGTATTTGTTGTATACACTTGATGCAGATTGTAAATCCTTGAGGGTGGCTTTAACCTTCTTTGGGAAGTGTGCCTTGGCAGTGAGCCTACTATTTCCTTTGACTCCTAACAAGGTCTCTCTCCTAAAAGGGACTGTGTAATGTAATGTTGTAACAAGCTCCTAACATGGCTAATATCTTTTAACAGGGATACTAAACTCTTAGTACATTATTTGTGGGTGTTAATTCCCACCAGATTTTTACCTTTAACAGGGTTTCCTCGTCAACAAATCTTGTGTTATGGTGTTGTCTATTATTGTTTTATTATTTACATTTGCTAATATGGTTAATAAAGTTTAAAGTTTAATAATCTATACTACAACTGATTCACCCCCCACCCCTCTCAATTTTCTTGTGGACTATTATTCCTAACAAGTCTAATTATAGGAAAGGTTCTCAATTGATTCGGGTCCAACTTGATAGATTATTGGTGTCCTCCAAATGGGACTTGGGCTACAACACCACCCTTAAGAATCTTCCAAGAATAGTCTCAGATCACTCCCTCACCCTTCTCTAGTGGGTTGACAAACCTTATTTAGGTCAACTCTCGTTTTAGTATGTTTTGAGGTTCACCTCCCATCCAGATTTCAAAGATTGTATCCAGTGATGGTGGCTACACCTGTTCAAGGTTCCTCCAAGTTTAGGATCTACCATAAATTGGACATCATCATAAGGGAAGTTAGAGATTGAAGTAGGTCTTCCTTTGGAGACATTTTTAAGCAAAAGAAGGAAATTGGGTCTAAGATTGATCATATCCAGAGTATGATAGCTACAAGTAACGTTTTTCAATCTTTACATGAAGAAAAGGAATATTGGAGAAATAAATGGGAAGACAACCTCAATAAAGAAGAAACCTATTGGAAGTAAAGATCGAGGATCCAATGGCTAAAAGAGGGGGACAAGAATTCAAATTTTTTTCATAAAACAATTAACAGACATAAAAAGAGGAAAACTATTAAATATTTAGTTGATGAAAGAAATGAAGAAGTCACTAATGAGGGAAAAAATGGAGAACTTTCCTCATGCTTCTTCATTCAGTTGTATGCTGACAATAATGGTAATTAGTTTATTGAGGTTCATGATAGACTCCTTTCCCACCTCCCTACTATCATAGAAGATGTTGAAAATATGATGCTCCTAGCCTCGGTCATGGAAGAAGAAGTTAAAGAGGTGGCATTTTCCATGGGAGTATATAAGGCTCCTGGGCTGGATGGCTTCCCAACAACTTTTTCTCAAGAATTCTGGGAGGTTTTCCATTATGATGTTACTAAGGCTACTAGGGATTTCTTTAGGATTGGGAAGTTGCTCATGAAGTTAAATAACACCTACATTACACTTCTCCCAAAGATCAAGGACCCAAAATGTATGATTTACTTTAGGCCTATCACCTTCTATAATTTAATACCATTTATAAAAATTTCTCAAATTTTTTAGTTAATAGTGTATGCACCCTAAAATGGTCACCTAAACTTTGGGCCCCATTTATTATTTTATAAATTTATCAAATTTCTGAATCAATGCTTTGGAATATTTTCAATTCAAATCAATTTCCTTGATCAAATTGTAATTAATTCAATTATTCAATTATTTCAATATTTCCTAAGGTTTGATCATGTTTATCTAATTAAAAGATTTAATCTCTCTTTTAATTAAATAAATAAAAATCCCCACTTAAAACACTTTAATTGTTGAAAAAGGCAATAAATTAAATAAAAATCCCTTTTTCATCACATCTTCCTAAGTGGTGGGTTTTTGCCTCTTAATCATAGCCTTTGATTTTTGCCACTTAATCTCAATCGTTCACTTTCCTTTAAAAGGAGACCTCTCCTCATTTTTCATATTAGAGTTTTTAGTATTGTTATGTTGCAGGTTTGGAGAGCAATTTTGGAGGAGAATTTGAGCATTTGAGCTTGGATATTGCAACTTCTCTCTTCTTGTCTCATTCTTTCTTGCATTCAT
>MU228435.1:438265-454401 GCA_018584345.1 Thuja plicata | reverse complement strand
TATAAATGAGACCTCTTTTCTTCATTGAGAAGATCCTTGGTTTTTGAGCACAATTACTATAGTCAATTTTAGTTTCAATTTCATGCTTTAGCTTACATTCTTGCATAATTAGCTTAATTGTCATTTGAAATTGAATATAATTGTGTAGCTTTAATATATCATTTATTTTGTAGAAGCTAACAATTTATGTTCTAGAGCTTATAATTTCAATTTGTTAATCAATTCTAGCTTAAAAGAGCATACACTTCAAAGATTTCAAGCACTCTTTTTCATAGAATAGCAGCATTTTATCATATTTAGATGCAGATTTCTCACATTTGATGGCTATTTCTCACACACTCACGCTATGAAATCCTCTGTATTAGAGATGTTCAGGTTGTTGGCTCTCATTCTGAGGGTATACTACAGAAATCACGCTTAATTAGGAGGCAACAGGTCGTCTCAATCATTTTGTAGAGAAAACAATTCATGTTTGTCTTTGCAAATCCATTGATTGAATAAGGACTATGTTGGGTTTTTTGTTGGATTGAGAGGTCACATTCGACATCAAATAGTTTCCACGTTAAAAATCCATGTGTTATGTGTTTATGAGTCATTACTTTACTATTTTTCAGTTCACATTATTCTAGATGATTGGTATGCTCTACTTATTTACTAAGTTTCGGTAAATAGTTATACATCTTATCGGTAATCAAGAAAGAATAAGGATTGACAAATAAAACTGATAGAGAGTTAATCATTATTAATATTTCATGGAATGCATCTTGTAGGGACATAATAATCTAAGATTTATTGATTGGTGGTTAAGTTTGAAGGATAAATTTTGAGGCCACTGATTCACCACCCCTCAGTTATTACTAACAATATGAAGATTATTCTATAAAATAGCTAAATGTATATGGCCGAAATCAGGAAGGCCTTATAGCCCGACATGTAATGAGTTTGATGAAATAATATAAAGTACTATTGTTTCTTCTCTCCCTTTCTGTGTTGTTCTACAAGTTGGTTTGGATAGCTTGGAGTGCCTTGGGCCCCTTTCCTCCTTAATACCCTTACATCAGGTTGTATAAGAGCAAAGGTTAGATCTAGGATATTTCTTGTAAGCCCTAACCTATTGGTTCATATTGGTGTGGGGTAGCAGATTGTGATTTGACCTACAATTATAGAGGGTTTCAAGATGATTCATGGGAGAGGAAATGCAGATCCAGATCTAGCTGATATGTTAAGGTAGATGGTTGCAATATTGGAAGCTGTTGAGATAGCTCAGTGCATAGGAAGACATCTTGAAGATATTAGTGATGATGAACTTGAAGAAGTGCAAGGAGAAGTTGCACCTGCACCTGTGATGAATCAGGAAGAAGAGAGATTCTTGTGAGCATATACAAGCTTTAAGTCCACACCTCAGTTTAATCCTCCTGAGTCTAGTGGAAAGTTGGATTCTGATGAATTGATAGACTGGATAACACAGATGGAAAAATACTTGAGTATGAGAATGTATTAGAGGAGATGAAAGTAAATAATGCAAGTACAAAGTTAAAAGGCCATGCATCCTTGCGGTGGGAGCATTTGCAATTAGATCAGAGAAAGAAAGGAAAAGACCAGATCAAGGGTATGGGACAAGATGATAAACAAATTGAAAGGCAAGTTTCTACCTTGTGATTACCAAATTAACCTAGTACGGAGAATGCAAAGTTTGAAGTAGAAAGATAGCTCAGTAAAAGACTACACTGAGGAGTTCTACAGACTAGACATCAGATCTGGACATGTTGAAGATGAAGTGGAAAGAAGAGAAAGGTATCTGAATGGATTAAGAAGTTCTATACAAGATGTGATCAGCTTGGTAAAGATGGAGAGCATTTAAGAGGAATATCATTTTTTCCTAAAAGCTGAGGAGAAATTGAACAAAAGATATGAACAAAGGCAAAGAGGCAGAAGTGGTAGATTCCCTAGAGGAAGAGGTAGATATCATGGTGAAAATAATAGATCTGAACAAGACAAGGCTAATTTAGACACATATCAAGACAAAGGAAAGACAAAATGGAAGGATAGAAGTTCATTCCATGGAAGAGGTAGCTACTCCCGAGGTGGTTATAACAGAAAAGGGTTCCAAGGAACTTGTTACAATTGTGGTGAAGAATGACATAGATATTTTGAGTGTACACATGCAAGAAAGAAAGTTAGTAGTAGCATATATGATTTGGTTCAAGAAGAGTCACCGAATGATCCTGAGAAGGCATGAAATCTAATGATAAAAATGATACTTTGGAGTGAGAAAGATAAGCAAGATCTTGTCTGAAAAGTTTGTTCAAGACCAGATGTAGAGTTGCGGACAAAGTTTGGAAGGTAGTTGTTGATAGTGGAATCTCAGAGAATCTGGAATTTGAAGAGATGGTCACAAATTTGTAGTTGGAAAGAATGAAGCATCCAAAGCCCTATCAGATTTCATGAATCAAGGATGATGCTAAATTAATGTTGAGTGAACAATGTTTTGTAAATCTGAAAATTGGAAAGTATTATGATAAGGTGTTGTGTGATATTATGCCAATGGATTGTTGTCATATTCTGTTGGGTAGTCCTTGGAAATATGATAGAAATGCTATACATGATGGAAGAGTGAATATAAATACTATTTGGATTGATGGTAAGAAAAAAATCTTGATACCTCTGCTTGAAGAATATGTTGGTGAGATATGTACATCTGTGAAAGTTTGTCTAGTGGAAGGTAGATAGTTTGTTAAGGATTTGAAAAGAAAGAATCGCTCACCGAGTACAAGGTGATAATTTTAGATAATGTACCTGATGGTTTGCCACCGATGAGATATATTAGTCATTGTATGGATCTGATTCCTAGAGCTAGTTTACAAAACAAGGCACCACATTGGTTGACAACAATTGCAAATGAAGAACTAAACTGACAAGTTCATGAGTTGATGAACAAAGGTTTAACCAGAGAAATTTTGATTTCTATGTGTAGTACCAACTGTATTGGCACCTAAGAAGAATGGATAATGGAGAATGTTCACTGATTAAAGAGATGTCAATAAGATCACAATTAAGTATAGGTTTCCTATATCGAGTACAGATGATATAATGGAATTTTTTAGCGGAGAAAAATATTTTATCAAAATTGAGTTGAAGAGTGGATATCATTAGATCAGAATCAGAGAAGGTGATGAATGGAAGACTAATTTAAAAAAAAAAGAAGGTTTGTATGAGTGGTTGGTTATGCTTTATGGTTTAACTAATGCACGGATTACATTTATGAGGTTAATGAATGAGGTTTTGAAGAAATTCTTGAATAAAAGTGTGATTGTATACTTGGATGATATTATGATATTCAGTAACACTAGAGAAGAGCATTTGATGCATATAAGACAAGAAGTGTAGAGATTGAAAGAGGAAAAGTTGGTGATAAATTTGAAAAAAGTGTTCTTTCATGAAAGAGGAACTTGTGTATTTAGGTTTTGTGATTTCAGATAATGGTGGAAGCTATAGTTAGTTGGCCTACACCTGAGAATGTTAGTGAGGTATGATCATTTCATGGATTGGAAAGGTTTTACATGAAGTTTATAAGAAATTTCAGTTCTATTTGTAATGCTATGAATGGGACAATGAAAGGAGACAAAAGAGAATTCAAATGGACACATGGAGCTGATAAGAGTTATGAGACTTGGAAGCGGAAGGTTGCTGAATTTCCCGTGTTAACCTTACCTAATTTCAATAAGATATTTTAAGTTGAATGTGATTGAAGTGGAAGTGCAATAGGAGCTATGTTGAATAAACAAGGTCTACCTGCTTCTTTCTCTAGTGAAAATTTGAATGATGCAAAAAGTAAAAAAAATTTCTATGATCAAGAATTCTATGCTATTATTCAAGCTCTAAAGAAATGGAGACATTATTTGATGCCAAGTGAATTTGTGTTCTATATTGGTTGTAAGGCTTTATGATATTTGGGTAGTCAGCATAAGTTGAATCAAAGACATATGAAATGTGTAGAGTATTTAAAGAGTTTCACATTTTTCATCAAGCATAAGAGTGGACTTTCTAACCGAGTTACTCATGCAATGTGTAGAAGAAGACCTTTGTTGACACAAATGAGAATTGAGGTTCTTGGTTTTAACAACATGAAGAATTTGTATGAAAATGATCTTGATTCTTTAGAGTAGTGGAGAGTGTGCAAAGCACCTATTCCAAATCAACCAAGTAAGTATGAAGACAATTTCATTTAGGAAGATATGTTGTTCAAAGGTATCCAGTTGTGCATAGCAAGAGGATCAATGCGAACTAATTTGATAAAGGAAAAACATAGTAGTGGTTTGGCTTGAAATTTTGGTATTGATAAGACATTGAGTTTGCTTAAGGAAAGGTATTTTTGGCCTCAGTTGTATAAGGATGTTTAGAAATTTGTGAAAAGTTGTGGATTTTGTCAAGTTGCAAAAGGAGTGACTCAAAATACTGGATTGTATACACCAATTTCTATTCCGAAGAAACCTTGGAGTAATATCAGCATGGATTTTGTTCTTGGCTTACTGAGGACAACAAGAGGTAATGATTCCATATTTTTTATTGTGGGTATATTCTCTAAGATGAAACATTTCATACCATGTGGAAAAACATTAGATGCAATACATATAGCAGAACTTTTCTGTATGGAGATTGTCAGATTGCATGGATTACCGAGGAATATTATCTCTGACAGAGACTGTAAGTATGTTATATATTTTGGAAAACACTTTGGAAGAAGTTGGACACTGAGTTTAAATATAGTTCTACATTTCATCCACAGATTGGTGGAAAAATAGAGGTTGTAAAGTGAATTTTGGGTAACTTGTTGAGATGCTTATTTGGAGACACACTGAGTAATTGGGATTCGATATTGGCACAAGAAAAGTTTGCATATAATAATTCAGTTAATAGAAGTACTAGAAAGACACCTTTTGAGATTGTTAATGTTATACAACCGAGAGGTATATCAAACTTGAGGGATATTGCTGGGGAAGACAAGAGAAGTGGTGAAGGAGAGAAATTTGTTGAGTTTATGAAGAAATTGCATGAGGTAAAACATAGGTTGGAGAAAATTAATCAGAAATAGAAGGATAGTGCAGATAGATCAAGAAGACATAAAAATTTTGAAGTTGGTGATACAGTTATGGTTCATTTAAAGAAAGGAAGATTTCCTATTGGAACATATGGAAAATTGAAGATGAAGAAATTTGGTCCTTGCAAAATATTTAGAAGATGTGACAGTTGAAATGCTTATGAAGTATAATTACCAGATGACATGGATATGTCACTTATATTTAATATTTCAAACTTGTTTGAATATCATGAACCTGATGAAGAAGTGACACTACCGAGTGATTATCCTAAGAAATAGATAGAGGAAGTTGAGAAGATTTTGAAACAGAAAGTTGGCAGAAGTACAAGAGGAAAGGTATACATGGAGTATCTGATAAAATAAAAGAACAGACCGATTGGGGAATCATCTTAGATTTCTCAATCTGAGTTGGATTCAATTCAGGTTAGACATGACACATGATTCTGGGAATCATTTATTTTAACCCCAGGTGTCTAAAAAAAGAGCATCTTGGGTTCTTTAACAATCCTGATCAACTAAAAATATGGTTTCTTTTATACTTTAGCTTGTTTGGAGGTTTCTCAGTAAAGTGCTCGGTAACTGTTATTTCTTAGTTACTTGTTCTTTATTGATTTACCGATGAATCTTGGTGAATGTTGGCTGCTTGGTGGTTTCTTTAACCAATTTTTTTGTGTTTCTCAGTTACATGCTTACCAAGTTGTTTATCTTATTCTCGCCGACTTCTGCACTTAATTTTTGTAGCATAATTAATGTAGGATCTCATTGGGATGTGTGTGGACCTAAATCTAGGTCTTTTTGTCTCCTATATTGGATCTTTAGGATCTAAGTGCCGACCTCTTCAGTGTACTCTTGTATATATTTTGTTTTCTATTCTTAGTTTTAGAGGGAGTCTTTTGGGTTAGAAGATGAAGTGTTAGTAGATTTGGATGGCAGGCCTATGACCTCACATGTATGTGTATGCACCCTAAAATGGTCACCTAGACTATGGGCCCCCATTCTTCAATTTATCAAATGACAGAATCAATTTATCAAATACCTGAATCAATGCTTTGCAACATTTTAATTCAAATCAATTTCCTTGATCAAATCGTAATTAATTTAATTATTTCAATATTTTCTAAGGTTTGATCATTTCATCAATAATGTTATTTAATTAAAAGAAAACATCCCTTTAAATTAAATAAAATAATCTTTTTAAATTAAAAGAAAATATCTCTTTTAATTAAATAATCTTATCTTATTTAACTAAAATATCTCTTTCAATTAAATAATCTCATCTTATTTAATTAAAATCTCTCTTTTAATTAAATAAAATAATCTTATTTAATTAAAAGAAAATCCCTCTTTTAATAAAATAAAATCCCAACTTAAATCTCTCTTTGTAATGAAAAAGGGAAATAAATTAAATAAATCAAATAAATAAAAATAAATTATTTTTTTCTCTACACATATTCCTAAGTGGTGGGCTTTTTCCTCTTACTTTCCTTTTCAGGGATTTATCCCACATTGCTCTTGAGGATGCATTCCTCTCCGCACTTTCCTTTATAAGGAGCCCTCTCCTCATTTAGGGATCCAAGATTTTATGTTATTGTTGTGCTGCAGGTTTGGAAAGCGATTTTGGAGGAGAGTTTGAGCACTTGAGCTTGAGCATTGCAACTTCTCTTTTCCTGTCTTCTTCTCTCATGCATCCATGGAAATCCATTTATATTACTATTGCAATTGCATGTTAGATTAGATTCATATTTCATTTCATAGAATAATCTTGCATGCATATTTCCTTTCATAGATTAGTTTTCTTTCATGCATTGTTATCATATAGAATAGCTTCCATTTTCATTTGCATGTATATTTGATGATCATGGAGACTAGCATTCTTGCTTTTCCTCTTTGAATCTCTTTTTTTATGGTGTTCTTGCATGGGCACAAACTAGTTCTAAACTGAGGGCCTCCATTATAAACCCTTGCACTCCATGAATAGAGAGCTATGAGTCGCCATTTGAGACTTCATTCTTGAGCAATCTTGGATATAATGACTCATAGAAGTGTGTCAACATTTTAGCACACATTTTTGGCTCCCACCATGGGGCAACCCACCTTTACATGTTAGTTTTGCTTATTTTTGGAGCTAACCCCCTTGTGAAAATTTGCTTGGAGATGAAAACCCTAGATTTTCAAAGATTTGATCATATCTCGCAAACGGCTTGGAGTTTCGGTCTGAATTTTATTTTGCTGGTTGACAACATATCAAACAAGCTTCTGTAAAATATTCAGAATTTTCTGAGTTATTGTTATTTTTTTATAATTTTTTCTTTATTTTTCATAAAACATTAATTTTTGGCGCAAATCAACATTTTTTTCAAAAAATTTACATTTTCAGAAAGGTCTTTAAATTATACTGGGGTTTCTTTCTTTTGTTTTAAATTTGGATGCAATATCATAGCTCATTTGGTCAATTTAGGAAAATTAGGCTATTTTGGGAAAACGGCTCCCTAGGGCACAAATGAAAAGGTCTTTTTAAAATTATGACATTTTTGGAAAGATCTCTATTTTTTAATATGGGTCTCTTTTCTTGATTTAGGGTTTGGAATCTGAATTCATGTCGTATAGGTCCAATCTTGTTGACTAGGTCGAAAATCAAAATTAAAAAAAGGGCATTTAATGATTAGCTTGCACTTATTTTTCACATGGTTCAATGCATGATATGAGTTGTCATTTGGATTATTTGATTGTTATTATTTCTCCTGATAATTGATTTTAAGATCTAACCCTAGGGTTTACATAAGTTGAGTATACATTGCATATCTTGTTTGCTTGTCTTGCTTGTTGGAGAGTTCATGGCTTGCTTGAGCCAAAAATCTCAACAAAAATAAAAATAAGGTAAAATATACTAAGCACATTACGTGGATTACCAAGTATTCTATTTAAATCTCTATAAAATTTGGTTTCCTTTCATTAAAAGGAACCTCTTGCATGTCTTACTTAGGTGATTTTTTTCTTTCATAGATCATATTTCAATTTCTGCTACAAAAGAACAAACATAGATTTATTTCCCCGCATATTTGTTACACAGTAATTAGGCCCTATGAACACTATTTGTGGATCTTGAGAGAGTGGGATTCAAGCTATTCTTGACAATGGAACCACTTGTAGGTAGGGAAGGTGTTTATTAACTCTAGGTTCAAACATTGCCGAGTCTTTGGCAACTGGAAATATGTTCTCTCTTGAGAGAAACAGTAATCGTTGTCAGTAGACAAACATTGTTGAGTTGGTATCAGTGATTTAGCGGGTCAATTAATTTGTTTGTTGTGTTTGGGTGAGGTGAAGAGGCTAGAGGATTATGCTTTGTTTCCTTTGAGAGCATTAGAAAATTGGAACCCTTGAATCCTAACTAAGTCCCCATGTGGTCCATGTTGTGAGTCTTTCTTTTTAGAGAGGGTTAAATGTAGTGGACACTCCCTTTATTCGATAAACCACGTGGATGAAACCTCAAGCTGTATTAGCAACTCCTATCATGGAGCAACAACTGCTATATAAATATCCTCATGGAAGAAATCTACGTAGGTGTGGTCTCTTGTTGGGTTGTCAGATATCCTCAGCAGTTCCTGATTGATTAAATTCTCAGACTGTGTCAAAACCCTAGTGCGCCTAGATTGGAGTTCGCCCACTTGAGATTGCAAGAGTTACAGATTTGACCATTACTATGAACCATAATGCAACTAAATTTTTTCTTTTCTAGGACTATGTATGTGACTGGAAAGAATTTTGTGAACATACACAGGTAGAGTTCATAGGGAGTAGAATACTACGACACTATTCTTGTTCATGCGCAAGGTTGCTTTCTCCCTTGCTCATTGTTTGCAGACATTTTTTTGCTTGAACTCCTTGATTGTTGTCTTTCATTTCTGATTAATGATAAAAATATGTTAATGCATATAGTTGGTCAATTAAAATGAATAAAAACTGAGTTCCCAAGTTGAAAACTAACTTTTTACAACTTGTTGTCAGCACCTGTCGCCTCCCAGTTTACAAATTCTCGCCCAAGCCTGTCTATTTCTTTGCATGAGAGAACACTTCTTCGCGTGAAACTGTCCCAAATTTTTAGAAATAGCTTATCTAAGTCAGATCAGGTCACTTACCCCACTGTTAGAAGCTTGTTTGCACTTTAGATTCTTGCGTTTTGACCTCTTGAACTAGTAATCTTTGATTTAACGAGTGACCTTTCTTAGAGTCGGTGAGCTAGAAACCATCCTTGTTGAGAAGACAAAACTTTGGATCCTTTGATAACACGCTTGGAGAGTTTTAGTAATCTCTTGTCCATTCACTACCATACAAATTCAAATTCAATAACTTGGGTAAATCATCCTCTTGATCCATGTGTTAGGGTATTGAACCATTCAGTGGACACCTCTGTGGCAGTGTTGGTTTACGCATCTTGCAAAATTACATCTTATCACCTCTCTTTTGGACAAGTGAGTGCTTTTACTATCCTAGTTTGGTACCAATGTTTCTTAGGTTCATCCTATCACCTAGTACCATTTCTTTCATGCCGGATATAATGAGATATCAAGTAGATCAAGGAAAGCAACCTCAATTAGTCTTTAACCAATTACCCTTAGTTCAAACTCGCCAAAAATGTAAGGGAAAAGAACCCTTATTTGATCAATCACCCAGGAACAACTCAAAAGTTTGGTATGATCCCAAGAGTAACCTTAGTGAGTTGAGTACACCCTTAGCATCTTCTCACTTAGATATGGATATGAGTTATACAATGACTCAACAAGAGATGAAAGATATTGATAAATTCCTTGGTGACATATTTGAAAAACATAGAGATATAAATTTGTTTGGCAGTTCCTATCCTGAAAATCGACCAGTATCACCCCTTATCTCAACTAGATATTTGGATGCATACCAAAGGGTTGAAAGAGGTAAGAGGCAAGCCTATCAAGAAGAACAATTACAGCATGAAATCCAAGATGATAAACCTTATGATGCTCGTGTGAATGCAACATACACCAATGACTTGTTTAGACATTCAAGACCAAGTTCACCTCTCAAGACACCTTCAAGATACACGAGTGAAAGACTTCAAAAAATTGAGCGTGAAAAGAAAGCCATCCTAGATGAGTAAGCTGAAAAGGAAGAGCAATTTAGAATCCTAGAGTTGGAGAGACAAACCTTGTTGGAGATAGAAAGGAAAGCCTTACAAGAAGAGAAATATAGACTCTTGGCTCAACAAATTAATGATCTATTTAACAACATGTGCGTTGGTTGTGGAAACAACTCTCCTCGATCCACCCCTCCAAAGACTCCATGAAGTGGAAGACGTTTAAGAAAACCTTCATGATCTCCTAGTCCTAGAAGAAGAAGGGCTTCAAGACATGATCATCATAGGAGATGAACATCTCTTAGGAACTCAAGACAACCTTTCCAATATGCTCACCATGGTTCACAATATAGGGATAGTAGCTCAAGTTTTGACTTTATGAAGATACAATAAGAACCACTCTTCCAACAGTATGTGGAGAGATACTTAGAGAAAAACAAAGACAAGTTCGTAGAGAGTTTAATCAACAAGGGTGCTAGGGTCCCCTATAACTTTGATGTGGACAAGAAGATTAATAAGAAAGGTCCATCTCAAGCAGAAGAGATCAAACAAATTAAGAGTACGATGGAAAAAATATTGGTACCCAAGAGTTCATTCTCACTTGATTCAATTTGTCCTAATCCTTTTGACAAAAGTGGTAACATGAAAGACTTCCCTAGAAAGTTTGAGATCCCTCAATATGACAAGTAGGATGGGAATGGAGATCCACATGAACACGTGCATCAATTCTATAGCACGAGTTTTGAGTTCCATCAAGATGACTCGTATCTGATGACATTGTTCCCAAGGAGTCTTAAGGGTCAAGCGATGGAATGGTTTACCAACATAACTCCCCCCATTAAGACTTTCAAAGAGCTCATCCATAGATTTGTCCAAAAATTTGCATACAGCCTTTCAAGATCTGTCACCATGTTGGACTTATGCAACTTAAAGCAAAATCAAGGGGAATCCTTTGTCACTTTCTTGCAAATGTTGAGACGATAATTCTCTCGCTACTCTACGACCATACCTAAAAATGAGAAGATTGACATCCTTGTTAACAACTTGGTTCCTGAATTGCGGTATGAAGTTAGGAAGATGGTTTTTGATTCCTTTGACACCATGGTTGAAACTGCATGTAGGATTGAGGATGTTTTGAAAGAACAAGGAATTTTGACCTAACATGGAAACAACAAAAACAACAACAACAAAAATGGTCAAAATAACAACAACCCTAACAAAGATAAAGGAAATAAATCACATTGGAATAGGAACAAACAAGTGGTCAACGATGGAGTTGTAGACTCCTCCCTACCCAAAGATCAAACTATTCTTGAATTGTATACTAGCGTTCTTCAAGCACTGAAACTCATTGTGTCTAATCAACAAGAGAACAAGCCAAGATACCAAGATAAGCCTAAGAAAGAGAGACATCAATTTTTAGAACTTGGTGATTCATATGAGGATTTCTTGAAAGCACTCATTTCCAACAACCTTGCACATCCTCAAGATCCCACAAAGAATTATATACCTGATGTTAAGCCACATTGGTGGGATGAGAAAGCCTTTTGAAATTTTCACAATGGCATTAGACATGATATTGAAAACTTTTGGAAACTCAAACATATCATTCAAGATCTCATTGAGAATGGAAAACTTAAGGTAGATGGGTTAAACACCAACACCGATCATAAAGCATTCAAAGAACCTTTTCCCAAGTATGAGAAGGGGGAAACCTCTAAACCTAATAACAACAAGGTTGAGGTCAATTACACTTACACATATGCAGAGAATGTTGTCAACATGCTTGAACTTGTAGAAGATAATGTCAAACAAATGAGGGATAAAGATTTGTATGGTTATGATCTAGACATGGACTCTCCTCCTATCTTTGATGAAGAACCCATCCTAGTGCTAAGGGATCCTAACTCTATAGTGTCATCTCAAACTCTCAATGCTATCACATGAAGCCAAGGTATCATTGTCATTAGAGGACCCAATTCAAGTCAACCAAGTAAACCTAAGGAAGTGACATCCAAGAATGTCACCTCAAAACCAGCAGTCAATCCTAAGTCGAGCTATAATATTATCGATCAGTTGCAAAGAACCCCAACTCAGATTTTGATCTTTGAGCTCTTAAATTTTTCCCCAAGACACAAGAAATTCCTTGAGGATGATTTTCACATAGTAAACAACCCCAACAACTTAGACGTTGATCAATTCCAGCACATGGTTAACCATATTGCTAGCCCTCATTACCTTACCTTTTTTAAGCATGATGATAAAGCTTTGAGCCACCCACATAATCTCACTATTAATATTGAGGTTGTGATCCACAAAACCCATGTTAGGTGCATGTTGATAGATGGAGTGTTGGGATTAATATTTGTTCCTTGAGTCTTTTGAAGAAGCTGGTTTATTCTAAACAAGTCATAGCTACCTGAAAAAAGATCTCTATCAAAGCCTATGATGAGGCGGAAAGAAATTCCAAGAGGTTGTATGTCCTTCTTGTTAGGATTGGCCCTATTGAAAAAGACATTTTATTCCAAATAGTTGACACTGGCCCCCTTGTGTACAATATCTTACTCGGTAGACCGTGGATTCATGATATGCAAGTGGTGTCATCTACCTATCATTAGTGTGTTAAGTTCCCTTACAATGGAATAGAGATTTTTATACATGGCGATAACACTTTATCCATTAACTCAGTTTCAACAAGTGCTCATGTTCCCTTGAATAGAGAAGTAGAAGACTTCGATACAACCTTAGCTGAATGTAAAGAATAGTTCAAGTGAGTAGACCTTGGCATGGGGTGGGGGGTGATATCAACTCAACTCCCTCACAATGCTTGTAGTTTCACCTAGGTCTTGTGGCAATCCTTCACAAGAAATAAGACCTTCCTCTTCAGAAATGTGTTTATTTGGAATGGTTGTAGAGTCATCAGTGCCTATTCAAGATGAGAAGGAAGAGAGGGTTGTTAGAGACTAGATTTATAGAGAAGAGAAATACATGCACAATGTGAACTTCTCTTCCTCTCCTAAGGCTTATAGAAGAGGGTATACTTTTCTCAAACATATGGGCTATCATGGACATGGCCCTTTTAGTCAGAGATTGGATGCTAGAGCAAAACCTCTTGATAATGCTCTTTTTGGATGCAAGTCTAAGAAGACGGTTGGCCTAGGATTTGCGGATCACAACGAGAACACTACTCCTATCCTTGATGAGTCAGATAGTGAAAATGAAATAGAATACATACCTAATTTGACAAATCAGCAAGACATGTGTGAAGATTGGGTCCCTTCCACTAATCTCCTTTGGGGAGATTCAGATAGTCCAATCACTCACGAGACAGTTGCAACCTTAGAATAAGATGAATCAGATGTAGAAGATCCTTTCAGAGAACGTGAATGAAAGAATCTTGTTTGTTTGATAGAAAGAGAAGGTGTTACCCTTGATGACATTAGAACTGTTGGAAAGTGACAATGCAAGCAATTGTTATTTTTGTCATTGCTGTCAAACCTTAACTGGTGAGACTATTGTTATCTATTTGAGTACCATATCTATTGTTGATGGAGAAGATTTAACAAGAAGACCAAGTGAATGGTTGGGTTAAGGAAAATAAAAGGGTACTTGATCAGTTGGAACTCTAGCAAAGTAATTAGTTGCTTATCTTTCAAAGACAGTTTTTCTGGCTATTCTATGCTAAGAAAGTTTGGCTTGTGCCAAGAAAAGTTGCTTGTGCCAAGAAAATTTATTTGTGACTAGCAAAGTTGTTCAATGCCGAGCACCCATGAAATTGCCGAGTGGAAACAGTGATGTTGGCCAACTTACAGTAATTGGATTAATGGTGAGATCTGAGATCTCTGGCCGACTTAGTTAATTTTATTGGGATATGTAATGTTATTAAAGATTGATCCACGTCATTTAATGTATGGGTAACTGTAATTAATGCATGGTTTCAAGATTTAATTAGAGACTAATTTGGAGAAGTAAATGTAATGCAAAGATGGAATGATCTATTGGATCTGACCTAACCTAAGATCTATGATCTTGTTTAAGTGGAAAAATATTTATCTAACCTAGACAGAGAGGTATATGATAACCTCAGGGGGTTATTCATTGATTATGCAAGAGTTGTGATATTGAATGTGAAGTGTGGATGTGTATGCAAGAGGATTGCATAGTTGATTTACTGTTTGGCATGATCTAGCAGAGAAGGCTGAATATAGAAGTAGAGAGTTGCTTGTGTGATTACATGATGGATTTCCAAGTAGATCAGATGGTTGAGATGACAATGTAGGCTCTCCAGTAAGTTAACATCAGAGATGTAATTGAATCTGAATTTGCAAATTAAGTTGTATGTATCAAATCACAACTGCTGATTACTTTCTAACCATTGTATCAGTTAAATCCTTTAACAAGGTTGACCTAACAGTCATTTGTATAAATCCTCTAACAAGGTGACATTTAGGTGGAATTTTCTAAGTCCTCTAACAAGGCCACTCCTGACAGGGTGATTAAATCCTTTAACCAGGTCACACCTAGCAGTGTGTTATTGTAACCTTTAACAAGGTTGGTTCCTCATAGGGCATCACTTCAGAAGAGTGAAAATTTGGTAGCATGTAACTAGTGGTTTTTCCCATATTGGGTTTCCACGTTAAATACTTGTATCAACTTGTATGAATTCTTATGTTTGTTTTACTATTATGTTTCTACAAGATAATTTCAATTGACAGTAAGCTGCATGATTAAGTTGTTGACATATGCTACTGCTGTCGAGTAGATCTGAAATATAGAAAATTTTTATTTTCTACATCTAGACCTAAGGATAACTGGTTCACCCCTTCCCTCTTAGTTATTCTAAATTCATTCTAACAATTGGTATCAGATCTTTGGTCTCCTGAAAATAGTTTGAAGGTACTTGGAGAGAAAAGATCAAGATGTATAAGGAGCTTCCTAAGTTGAACAAAGATAACTTCCCTGCATGGTAGACTTTGATGAAACTGCATTTGGCTCACATTGGAGATGATGATAAGTGACTTATTGAAAATTCCTATGTACCACCTACTACTCCTCTCACAGTTGCACAACTAAAAGAAAGGCAAGAGCACAATCAAGCAATGTTGGAGATCGCCTCCTCATTGAGTTATTCAGAGTTTGATGATATAAAGAGCTACACAAATGCTAAACAAATGTGGGGCAAACTTGTAACTATCTATGGTGGAGACACAAATGTGCTGAGAGCTAAATCAGAAAGTTTAAGAGGTAAGTTTGATGAAATGAAAATGCGAGAAGGTGAAAATGTTATTCAGTACCATGGTAGAGTAAAAGAAGTTGTAAATGCCATTAGAGGAGCTAATGGAACAATTGATGAGAACACCATTATGAGAAAGGTACTGATAAATTTACTTCCTGTATATGCTATTAGAGTTTTTGCAATTCAAGAATTGAGATGTACTCCTAACAATAATCTGAATCTGGAAAATCTGATAGGCAGACTCACTGCATTTGAAATGTAAAATTATGATAACTATAATCCTCAAGGGATTGATTCTACTTTTAGATCATGGCTGGTTCTCAATAAATCTAAGAAAGGAAAGAAAAATGTGGACAGTGACAGTGACACTTCTGATGATGATCTTGAAGAACTTGAAGCACTTATGGCAAAAAGACTATCCATAGGAAAAGGAGAATATAGAGGTAAACTTCCTATTATTTGTTTTTCATGCAATACAGTTGGTCATATAGCTGCTAGATGTCCTAAAAAAAATGAAAAGGATGAAAGAAGGGACAACAAATACAAAGAATACAAAGATAGAAAGGAGGACCAAGACTTCAGGAAATATAAGGACTACAAAGACAAAGGTAAGAAATCTTGTTATATTGCTGAAGAAACTTCTGACAATGACACTGATAATTCTGATGACAATGATATAGAAGTTGTTTATGTTG
>MU228435.1:412010-438215 GCA_018584345.1 Thuja plicata | reverse complement strand
AAAGGTAAGAAATCTTGTTATATTGCTGAAGAAACTTCTGACAATGACACTGATAATTCTGATGACAATGATATAGAAGTTGTTTATGTTGCAATGAAAGAAGATTTTGATGATGATGAGAAAACTAAACTAATCTCTTATATGATTAAAAATGATCGTTGGATCATTGACAGTGGTTGTTCCCATCATATGACTGGTGACAAAGATAAGTTTGAAACCCTAAACCAATGTAAAGGAGGATATGTAAAATCTGGTAATGATGCACCATGTCTTATCAAAGGTAAAGGATTGATTAACCTGATTGATAAAATAAGATGTGATGATGTGTATTGGGTTGATGATCTTAAATAAAATTTGCTGAGTGTTGCACAGCTAAACACTTCTGGTTACAAAGTTGAATTCCATCACAGAAAATCAAAGATCTATGATTCTACTAGAGAATTAGTTGGAAGTGGTGATCAAACTAAAGGTAACTTATTTGATCTGGATTTATCTAAAGAAACATGTTTATTTGCACAATACAATGATGTTTGGTTATGGCATAAGAGGTTGTGTCATTTGAACTTTGATAACTTGGTAATCATAAGTAAACTAAAAAAAGTTAGAGGGCTACCTAAGTTAAAGAAACCTGAGAATGCTATGTGTAAACAATGTCAACTAGGAAAGATGACTAAGTCTAGTTTCAAGCGTAAAACAGACATATCAGAGGAAATTCTAGAATTGGTCCATACTGATCTCAGTGGTCCCATTGGAAAAAGAAGCTATTGTGGTGCTATATACTTTATTCTATTTGTTGATGATTATTCAAGGATGGTGAATGTAATGTTTCTCAAGGAAAAATTTGATGCATTCCAGTTATTTAAATGGTACTTATCTAAATTTGAAAAGGAAATAGGCAAAATTTTGAAATTCTTAAGATCTAACAGAGGTGGAGAGTTTATTTCTAATAAGTTCAATAGGTTCTGCAATGATCGAGGCATAAAGAGATAGATGTCCGCACCCAGGACTCCTCCACAAAATGGTATTGCTAAACGAAGGAATAGGTCTATCATGGACTGTATTAGAACACTAATGATGGAGAAAATTGTTGCACAGAAATATTGGAAAGAAGCTGTAAGTACTGCAGTCTATACACTGAATAGAGTTCAAGTCAAGAAAGGTACAGATGCTACACCTTATGAACTTTGGTATGGTTATGCACCTAGTGTAAAGTATTTTAAAGTATTTGGAAGAAAATGTTTTATACTGAAAGATAATAGAAATGGAAAAATAGATGCTAAAGGTGAAGAAGGCATATTCCTTGGTTATTCAACAAAAATCAAAGCATACAAATGTCTAAATTCTAATACTAACAAAATTGTTGAAAGTGCAAATGTAAGAATTGATGAGTTTGCAGAAAGAAATGAAGCTAAAAGTACACAAGAGCCTGAAAGCTACAGATAAATTCATATATCTGGATGAGGAAGATTCTAATTCACTACTTGAGACTACTGCTGAACAACAGCATGCACCTACCAAGTCACAGAGTGGAGTTGTCAAGCAACTGAAAGTGAATACTGAGCTATCTGATGGAGATGCCGAGTCATAGAATCAACCAGAACTGAATACAAACAATGAACCTAAAGAAAGGACTGAGCCTACTCTAGCAAAATATGTGAGAATAAATCACAATTCTAATCAAATCATTGGATCAAAGTATTCTATTGTTATGACAAGAAGTAAGTTGAAAAATGGCACATGTCTATTATGTGAATTTGAGTCCAAACCAGTGAGTACACCCATGGCTACTAGATAGGAGCTAACAAAAGATGATGACACCAAAGAAGTGAACCAAACACTCTACAGATCAGTGATTGGAAAACTATAGTATGTTGTACATAGTAGACCTAATATTGCCCTGGCTATTGGGATTGTTGCAAGATTTTCTACTAATCCCAAGGAAACTCACATGATGGCAGTAAAAAGGATTCTAAGATATTTGAAAGGAACTGATGACTATGGTCAATACTACAAAAAGAATGACAAGTTTGAACTCAAAGTTTACACTGACTCTGACTGGGCTGGAAATGTTGATGATAGGAAAAGCACTACTGCTGGAGCATTTCTTTTAGGAAAGGGATTGATCTCCTAGACAAGCAAGAAATAGAATTGCACCTCAGAATCTACAGGTAAAGCCGAGTATGTGGCATTAGCAGTTAACTATTCTAACATTGTGTGGTTGAAGATACTACTGAAAGGTATGAAGGAAGAAATCACTGACCCAGTTGTCGTATATTGTGATAACACGAGTGCTATTAATATTTCTAAAAAATCCTGTGATGCACTCAAAGACAAAGCATATAGCTATCAAGTATCATTACTTGAGGGAGCTAGTTCAGAGTAAAGAAGTAAGACTAGATTATGTGAACACTAAAGAAAAATTAGCAGACATATTCACAAAAGCACTACCCAAGGATGCTCATGAGTATCTACGAGGTAAATTGGGGGTGATTCCCCTCACTGAGGCTAATTAAGTTCTGTATAGGACCGTTGCATCAAATAATACATTCAGAATATTTGACACATTGATGCACAGTAAGTCACACTTTAGGATGATGGCTAAAGTTGTGAAGATGAACAAGGACAGAAAAGAAAATCAGTCATAATCAAGATGACAAGATCAGCATGATATTGAAGATCTACATGATAATGATATTGACATCTTTGGCATTGTTGTCAAAGAGGGGGAGATTACCTATAAAGAGGAAGAGATTTCCAAGAAAGAGAGATTAAAAAGAAGGAAAGATTACATAGAGGCAGAAGTTACTGTTGAAAACATTGAAGTGATTATCTACTCAGAGGGAGTCGAGTCTACAGATGATTACAGTGTGATTACAGACGAAAAAGGGAGAAATGTTTTATAGATAAGAATCAGAATGAAGTTAAAGCAATTAATGAAGATTCGTTCATATCAAGGAATACAGGTGAATTTTTTGGATTGGTTGGTAACTATGCTTGTTAAATCATTGTTTTAATATTTTGTGTTGCCATCAATGCCAAACAGGGAGATTGTTGGAAAGTGACAATGCAAGAAATTGTTATTTTCGTCATTGTTTTCAAACCTTAACTGGTGAGACTATTATTATCTGTTTGAGTACCATATCTATTGTTGATGGAGAAGATTTAACAAGAAGACTAACTGAATGGTTGAGTTAAGGCAAATAAAAGGGTACTTGATCAGTTGGCACTCTGGAAAATTAATTAGTTGCTTATCTTTCAAAGATAGTTTTTTTGGTTGTTCTGTGTTGAGCAAGTTTGGCTTGTGCCGAGCAAATTTGTTCATGATGAGAAACATTGTTCAATTCCGAGCACCCGTGAAATTGCCGAGTGGAAACAGTGATGTTGGCCGACTTACAGTAATTGGATTAATGATGAGATTTGAGATCTCTAGCCGACTTAGTTAATTTTATTGGGATATTTAATGTTAATTAAAGATTGATCTACATCATTTAATGTATGTGTAACCGTAATTAATGCATGGTTTAAAGATTTAGTTACAAACTACTTTGGAGAAGTAAATGTAATGAAAAGATGGAATGATCTATTGGATCTGACCTAACCTAAGATCTACGATCTTGTTTAAGCGACAAAATATTTATCTGACCTAGACAGAGAGGTATATGATAACCTCAAGGGGTTAGTCATTGAGTATGCAAGAGGTATGTTGTTGAATATCAAGTGTGGATGTGTATGCAAGAGGATTGCATAGTTGATTTACTATTTGGCATGATCTAGTAGAGAATGCTGAATAAAGAAGCAGAGAGTTTCTTGTGTGATTTCTTGACGGATTTCCAAGCAGATCATAAGGTTGAGATGACAATTTAGGCTATCCAATAAGTTAACATCAAAGTTGTAATTGGATCTGAATTTGCAAAGTAAGTTGTATGTATCAGATCACAACTGTTGATTACTTTCTAACCATTGTATCAGTTAAATCCTTTAACAAGGTTGACCTAATAGTCACTTGTATAAATCCTCTAACAAGGTGACATTCAGGTGGAATTCTCTAAGTTCTCTAACAAGGCCACTCCTGACAGGGTGATTAAATCCTTTAACCAGGTCACACCTAGTAGTGTGTTATTGTAACCTTTAATAGGGTTGGCTCCTCATAGGGCATCACTTCAGAAGACTAAAAACTTGGTAGCATGTTACTGGTGGTTTTTCCCATATTGGGTTGAGCTGCATTAAATACTTGTGTCAACTTGTATGAATGCTTATGGTTTCTTTTATTATTATAATTCTACAAGCTAATTTCAATTGACAGTAAACTGCGTGATTAAGTTATTGACATATGCTACTGCTGCCGAGTAGATCTGAAATACAGAAATTTTTTATTTGCTACATCTAGACCTGAGGATAACTGATTCACCCCTCCCCTCTCAGTTATTCTAAATTAATTCTAAAAATAACTTCCACATCAAGATGTCCCAATTATTCATTGTGTAAACATCCTAGTCAAAGTTCAGAAACAAGTTCTTATGATTATGAATGGAACTCCTTCTTAGAGCCTTCCACAATTGACATGGATGTTGATGTCATTCACCCTTATATAGTTCTCAACCCAAGGTAGCATACGAGTCACGTGTAGGATTAGAGGATTTGAACCCACATGTTTCCTTAGTGGATGATTATGTTCGATGATATCAGTTTTGGTTACTGGTCATGCTGTTGATATTCATATTTTGTTACTGATGTCAACATATATTTCTATGGAGAAGACAGACAGACTACTTAACTAGAATGAGTGTACGGACACTGTACGGATGATTCAAAAGGATCAAAGTTGGATTTATGCAGAATTTTTTGTTTTTACCTTACTCCTAAGGTCGCTTGAATTAATGTTACATTATGTGGATGTTACAGTTCATTTGGTGAAGACTATTTTTCTGGACTCCAACTATAATTCTGGACAGAGAAGTTCTTTGTGTTTTAGGTATATCTTAGTGAGGAAGATGTTTTAGAACTTGCAAGATTACTGATGGAGAGCTGACATATGATAGGGAAATGGGTTGAGTTTGATTTATGTTTGGGTACTGATGACATCAGCTATGTCATATGTTCTGGAGAAGACCTATTTCCTGGCCGACTTCAGACTTGTAACATGTGGAAATTAATTATGAGAGAAGATTGTGGATCTAGAAGTATTTGTGATAAATTGTAAATGTTGTATACTTGTTATAGGTAGTGTGTGTATCTTAGCAAGGGCTTATGTAGTTTTTGGCATGTTAGGAAGCCTTAATTGGATGACCTAGTTAATTATGTATTAGGAAATCTTAACTGGCCGACCTAATGAGTTATTATAAAAGGGTATATATGAGTTATCCTTTAATTTGTGAAAAGTGTGGTAGAGAAAGAGAAGAGAAGAGATTTGTGAAGCTGCAAAGCTTGACTGCTAGATAGAGAGTAGTGTTGATACTTCATTGGAACTGATCAAGCAAAGATAGTTACTATCAGACAGTTCACTAGATTGTGTATTTTCTATATACACTTGTTGCGGATTGTAAATCCTTGAGGGCGGCTTTATCCTTCTTTGGGAAGTGTGCCTTGGAGGTGATCCTACTATTTTCTTTGACTCCTAACAGGGTTTGTCTCTTAATAGGGACTGTGTACTATAATATTGTAACAAGGTCCTAATAGGGCTAATATCTTTTAACAGGGATGCTATACTCTCAGTACATCATTTGTGGGTGTTAATTCCCACCAGGGTTTTACCTTTAACGGGGTTTCCTTGTGAACAAATTTTTTGTTGTGGTGTTATCTGTTACTATGTTATTATTTGCATTTTCTTATATGGTTAATAAATTTTACAGTTAAACAATCTATACTACAACTGATTCACCCCCCTCTTAGTTTTCTTGTGGACTATTTTTCCTAACAATTGGTATCAGAGTGATTGGTCCTCAAAGAGAAATTTTAATAGCTTGAGGTGATCTTGAAGATGTCTTACTATAGGAAGGATAGTCTAAATTTTGATCCTGAAAATTTTGATAGTTGTCAGAACAAGATGAGAACACATTTGATGTTTCTAGGTCTCGACTACTGGATGATCATAATGAAGAAAGAAAAGTTAGAAACTCAGGATGAATTAGATAAGGCCACTGATGATTAGAAGAAGCTATTTTCATGTAATATGGTTGCAAGGGAATCCCTAATCAGCACTCTATCAGAAGGAGAATTAACTGAAGTAAAGGACTTGGACTCTGCACATGAAATCAAGACAAGACTTGAAGCACTATATGTTGGAGACAAATTTACAAAGGAAGCAAAGTTACAAAACTGAAAGACAAAGATGGAATCATTAAATATGAGAGAAGATGAGAACATCAGAGCATATGCACAAAGAGTTACTAAGGTGGTGAGTAGTATTAGGAACTCTGGAGGAACTTACAGTGAAGAAGAAGTAATTGCAAAGATACTGAGATCTTTGATATCTGCATACAGAACCAAGGTTCAGGCTATAAAGGAGATCATACCCTTAACATCAAACTTCACCAAAGAGGTGTTGATTGGAAAACTGACTGAATTTGAGGCCTCAGAATTGGGAGACACTTTACCTAAAGTTGAGTCAGCATTCAAAGAAACCGTGCACAAGAACAAGAAGAAATTAGCTGGAAATGCAAGCACAAGCAGTAATGATCTAAGAGAAGAACTTGGAGCCTATGCTGATGAATGGGAATAGATACCAAAAGAATAAAGGAAGCAAGATGAAACTTTTGCACTATTTTCTAGAAGAGAAAAGAGAGGTAAGGGTAATTTTGGAGGCAAATTACCTTTGAAATGTTTTTCATGTAATAAGAAAGGTCATTTTGCATCTAGATGTCCTACAAGAATTCCAAAGCACAAACCTAAGTTTTTCAAGTCTAAATTCTCAAAGGATAAGGAATGCTATTATGCTAGTGAAGGAATATCTGATGATGAGGATGATAACTTTGATGAAATTGGATTCATTGCTATTAAGTATGATGAACCTATGCATGAGGAAAAAGCATTAGTATCTTGAGTTGAAATGAAATTTGAATGGGCAATAGATAGTGGTTGTTCACATCATATGAATGGAGATAAAAATAAATTTGTGAGTTTGAAAAGGCCTTATGGTGGTGTTGTTACATTTTGTGAAAATACTCCTAAACTTATTATTGGGGTTGGATCTATCTCATTGGATGGTAAGACTAACACTGACAATTTTCTACTTGTTGACAGACTCAAGCATAATTTGTTGAGTCTTGGAAAGCTATGGGACAAGGGTTATCAACTGAACTTCATCAATGGGAAATGTTCTATCAAGAGTAAAATAGGAGACTTGATAGCATCTGGTACTAAATCCAGAGGTAATGTATTTGAACTAAACACACTGAAGCTACTTGTTTTATTGCAAAGATTGATGACAGCTGGTTATGGCACAGAATATTTTTTCATGTTAATTTTGACAACATTGTGAAGGCAAGTATGAAAAAAGAAGTAAGAGATCTACCTAAAATTGTTAAGCCATCTAACACTGTGTAGAGAATGTGTTATGGGGAAACAGACAAGAAGTACTTTCAAGAGAAAAGCCTATTCAGTGAAAGAGAATTTGGATTTGGTGCATACAGATCTGTGTGGCCCTACAAGAACAAGATCATACTATGGTGAAAGGTATTTTATACTCTTTATTGATGATTTTTCTAGAATGATGTGGGTTACATATTTGAGAGAGAAATTTGAGGCATTTGAAAAATTAAAGTTATTCAAAGAAAAAGTTGAGAATAAATCTCATTTAAAGATGAAATGTTTGAGATTAGACAGAGGAGGAGAATTTACATCAGAATTGTTTAACACATATTGTGAAGAAAATGGAATACATAGACAGACTTCAGCTCCTAGAAATCCACAACAGAATGGGATAGCAGAGCAAAGAAACAGAACTATATTAGATGCTGCTAGGACTATGTTACTGGAAGGAAATGTATCACATGTTCATTGGAGAGAAGCAGTTTGCACCTCTATGTACACACTAAACAAAATTTAGATTAGAGAAGGTACAAATAAAACCCCTTATGAATTATGGCTTGATCATACACCTACTGTGAGATATTTTAGAATTTTTGGTAGTAAATACTATATCAAGAGAGATGATGAGATAGGCAAGTTTGATGCTAGAAGTGATGAAGGAATATTTCTTGGCTATTCTACTAAGAGTAAAGCATATGAATGTTTCAATCTAAGATTGAGAAAA
Organism: Thuja plicata; assembly: GCA_018584345.1. Taxonomy (NCBI): domain Eukaryota; kingdom Viridiplantae; phylum Streptophyta; class Pinopsida; order Cupressales; family Cupressaceae; genus Thuja; species Thuja plicata. The sequence continues at coordinate 429,964 of MU228435.1, read as the reverse complement.
CTAATTGAAAGTGCCAATGTGAGGATAGATGAGAAATTTCAAATTTAGGAAAGAATATATGACTGTGGTCAGATAACATAAACAAGGGAAGTTGTTGCTGAACCTGAAGAACCCTTGATGATTGAGTATGAGATTGAATAAGAAGAACAGGTAGAAGCTACCGAGACATTAAAGACTCCAAGTTATGACAAGAAAAACCATCCTAAAAATCAAATTATTGGTGATGCAAACAAAAGAATGATGACTAGATCTAAAGTTAGAGATGAGATTTGTTTGATTTCTCAAGTTGAACCCAAGACCACTGATGAAGCATGTAAAGATGAATCTTGGACTAAATCCATGGAAGAAGAACTAGAGAAGATAAAGAAGAACAATACATGGGAGTTGGTTCCAAGACCTAATAACAATAATGTGATTGGAACTAAGTTGGTTTTCAGAAACAAAATGGATGAGGAAGGCACAGTGGTGAGAAACAAGGCTAGACTGGTATGTAAAGGCTACTCACAACAAGAAGGCATAGACTATGAATAAAAATTCACACTTGTTGCTGGACTGGAATTTGTGAGACTATTCCTTCCTTATGTTGCACATAAAGACTTCAAAGTGTATCAAATGGATGTGAAATATGCATTCTTGAATGGTGACCTAGAAGAAGAAGTGTACATTAAGAAACCTGATGGTTTTCCTTTGAAAATTGATGGAAACATGGTTTGAGACTGAAGAAGGCACAATATGTACTGAAACAAGCACCAAGGGTATGGTATGCAAGACTAGACAAACATTGACTTCATCTTGGTTTCAGAAAAGGTAATGTAGATAGTAATTTGTATTTAAGAATTGACGAAGATGGAATCTTAATTATAGAAGTATTTGTTGATGATATCATTTTTGGAGGAAATAATAAAATGAGTAGGAAGTTTCCTAAGGAAATGGAGAATGAGTTTGAGATGTCAATGATTGGTGAGATGAAATTTTTTCTTGGTTTGCAAATTAATCAGAGTAAAAATGGCATATTTATATCTCAGACCAATTACCTTAAGGAAATTTTGAAGAAATTTGGAATGGGAGATTGTAAACCTGTTGGTACACCAATGATAAAAAGGAACAAACTAACTAAAAGTGATGAGACTTAGAGTGTTGGGCAGACTAAGTATAGGTCAATGATTGGAGGTCTACAATATTTGACACACACTAGACCAGATATTACCAATGCAGATGTATTTGTGGCTAGATATCAGGAAGATCCTAAAGAAACACACTTTGCTGCTGTGAAAAGAATTTTCAAATATCTAAAAGGAACATTAGAGTATGGATTATGGTATGAAAAATCTGATGATTTTACTTTGCAGGCTTTTACTGATGTTTATTGGGAAGGTAATGTGGATGACAGAAAGAGCACAAGTGGTGGTGCATTTTTCCTTGGGAAGAGATTGGAATCCTGGTTAAGCAAGAAGCAAAATTGTATTGCTCAATCTACTGCTGAATCAGAATATGTAGCCACTGCAATTAATTGCACAAAATTTGTTTGGATGAAACAAATGCTGGAAGATATTGGTATAATTTTCAAGGAGGCAGTGGTTATTCATTGTGATAAAACAAGTACAGTAAACATGTCAAAGAATCTTGTAATGCACTCAAAGACTAAGCATATTTTTATCAAGTATCATTTCTTGAGGGAGAAGGTAGTTGCTAATGAGATTAAACTGGAGTACATAAGAACAAAGGAATAGATAGAAGATATATTTACTAAACCTTTGCCAAAATATTCTTTTGAATACCTTAGAGGCATGCTTGGGGTGATGGCCCCTCCCAGTGGTAATTAAAATGATGTAGATATGCATCAGTCCAGTAGATCTCAAAGCTATATTATTCTCTGGACTTGATGTCTGGATCTACTCCTTAGGGGGAGTGATCGCATGAGAACACTATGGAGCACATTTGGGTGATCTTGCACCTGATCGGACATGAAGATTTGAAAAATCTACTGAATACTATAGATGAGTTATGGCACCCTTTGCCATTAATGCAAAAGGGGGAAGAAATCTATGAGAAAATCCCTACTATTTTGGGAAATTTATGATGAGGATATTGAGAAGATTGTATTGAGAGAGAGTACTTTTGGGTTGATGCATATGGATTTTCCCATATGTTTCCATTAATGCCAAAGGGGGATATAGTTGGATGATATCAGTTTTGGTTACTGATCAAGATGTTGATATTCATGTTTTGTCACTGATGTCAACATATATCTCTATGGAGAAGACAGACTGACTACTTAACTGGAATGAGTGTATGGACACTGTATAGATGATTCAAAAGGATTGAAGTTGGATTTATGTAGAAGGCTATGTTCTAACCTTACTCCTAAGGTCACTTTAATTTATGTTACATTATGTGGATGTTACAGTTCATTTGGTGAAGACTATTTTTCTGGACTGCAACTGTAATTATGGACAGAGAAGGTCTCTGTGTTTTGGATATATCTTACTAAGGAAGATGTTTCAGAACTTGCGAGCTTACTGATGGAGAGCCAATATATAATAGTGAAATGGGTTGATTTTTATTTCTATTTGGGTATTGATGACGTCAGCTGTGGCAGTGTTATGGAGAAGACCTATTTGCTGGTTGACTTCAGACTTATAACGTGTGAAAATTAATTATGAGAGTGGATTGCAGATCTGGAAGTATTTTTGGTAAATTGTAAATGTTTTATACTTGTTATAGGTACCATGTGTATCTTAGCAAGGGCTTATGTAATTATTTTTATGATGGGAAGCCTTAATTGGCCGACCTAGTTAATTATGTGTTAGGAAAGCTTAACTAGCCGACCGAATGAGTTATTGTAAAAGGGTATATATGAGTTATCCTTTCACTTGTGAAAAGTGTCGTAGAGAAAGAGAAGAGAAGATATTTGTGAAGCTGCGAAGCTTGACTGTTGGACAAAGAGTAGTGTTGATACTTCATTGGAATTGATCAAGCAAAGATAGTTGCTATCAGACAGTTCACTTACATATTTGTTGTATACACTTGTTGTAGATTGTAAATTCTTGAGGGTGGATTTAACCTTCTTTGGGCAGTGTGCCTTGGCAGAGAGCCTACTATTTTCTTTGACTCCTAACAGGGTCTATCTCCTAACAGGGATTGTGTACTGTAATGTTGTAACAAGCTCCTAACAGGGCTAATATATTTAATAGGGAAACTATACTCTTAGTACATCATTTGTGGGTATTAATTCCCACTGGGGTTTTACCTTTAACATGGTTTCCTCATGAAAAAATTTTGTGTTATAGTGTTATATGTTACGGTGTTATTATTTTCATTTGCTGATATGGTTAATAAAGTTTAAAGTTTAACAATCTATAATACAACTGATTCACCCCNCCCCCCCCCCCCCCCCCCCCCTCAGTTGCCTTATGCACTGTTATTCCTAACATATTCTTCACTTGTTAGGACGAATCCCAATTTGGGTAGCTTAGAAGGATACTTGACGGACTCTAAATCTTTGGTCACCAGAGATGATATCATTCACATTTACAACCTTGAACTAGTCATTAACTTTCCCCTTGTTCATCCTGACCTCATTGATTGGTCTCAATGCTATCAAGAACCTGAGCTCTTAACGTTTCAAAATGATTATGAGATAACCTATTACTTGAATTCCTTTGTAACTGTAGTCTCTTCCACTAGTGAACCAAATACCACCATGATAGAGCCAGACATCAAGTACCTTAGTCACAAAATAAAAAGAAAAGAACATCAAAAGAATAGGAGTTTTGATGGTGAAAAAAACTCTATGGTGGTGTCAGAACCAAAAAAAGTAAAAATAAATTATGTATCCAAGGGTGAAAACCTCTCTAAGGCACCCAAGCATGAGGTACTTGATCATCTCCCTAGCTACTTTCAAGATAGATCTTCAATTCTTATTGAACCAACACAAGTAGTCAATTTGGGTGTAGATGAGACTTCATAGATAGTACACTTGGCTTAGTCCTTGTCACCACAAGAAAAAGAAGCTTACACTAATTTATTACAGAATAAAAAAATCAACATTGCATGGAATTATTTAGATATGCAAGGTTTGGACACTAATCTTATCATGCATCACTTGTCTATAGCTCCAGGTGTCAAACTGGTTAAACATAAATTGAGAAAGATGCGTCCTCACGTAGCAATCCTAGTGAAAGCAAAATTAGAGAAAATCCTTGGTGCAGGATTCATAAGAGCTATCGCCTATGCTAAATGGATATCAAACATTGTACTAGCTTCCAAGCATGACAAATCCCTTTGAATTTGGATAGATTTTAGAGCTGTCATAGATCATGCCCAAAGGATGACTTTCCACTTCCCAATATAGACATGATAATGGATATGGCTGCAAATTATGAGATTTATTCCTTGATGGATGGTTTTTCCAGATACAATTAGATTAAGGCATCTCCCAAAGATCAAGAAAAGATTGCATTCACTTGTGCATGGGGTACCTATTGTTGGAACGTTATGCCTTTTGGATTGAAAAACACAGGAGCCACCTATCAACGAGCTATGACAACCATTTTTCATGACATGATGCATAAAAACATGGAATATTATGTGGATGACAACTTGGCCAAGTCTAAGAAAAGAGGCACACACTTAAATGATTTAGAAGTCATTCTAGATCGCATGGAAAAATTGGTTAAATCCCAAGATGTGTGCATTTTGAGTCACCTCTGGAAAACTACAAGGATTTGTCATTTCAGCAAGAGGAATAGAGGTAGACACTGAAAAATTACAAGCAATCATAGATATGCCACCTCCTAGAAACATTAGTTAAATGAGGAGTCTTCAAGGACATCTTCATTCCATAAGGAAATTCATTTCATAGTTGGTGAATAGACCTCAACCTTTCAACAACAACTTACACAAAGGAGTCAAATGTGTTTGGAATGAGGATTCAAATCAAGAAATACTTGGAAAATCCTCCCATTTTAATGCCTCCTATCCTAGGGAAACCACTTATTCTATACATTTCAGCAACAAAACCTTCCTTGGGGGCATTACTAGCTCAACTTGAAGAACATGAGAAAGAAATATAAATATACTACATTAGCCGCACTCTTATTTCATATGAGGTGAACTACACCAACATTGAGAAATCTTTCCTTGCAGTTGTGTTTGCTTCCCAAAAGTGGTGACATTACATGCTTGCGCACACTATACACCTCATAGAAAAAATAGATCCACTCAAGTATTTACTAGGTAAGGCTGCCCTCACAGGTAGACTTGCTAAATGGATGATGATCCTTTCAGAGTTTGACATAGAGTACATTGAGTGTAAAACAATCAAAGGACAAGCCATAGAAAATCAATTGGTTGATTTCCCAATACAAGATAATGCACCTATTCAAGTTGACTTCCTAGATGAACATCTCATGTATATGACTGAAAGAACATGGAAGATGTTCTTTGATGGATCCTTTATGAAAAATGGTTGAGGAGATGGTGTGTTGTTTGTTTCTCCTCATGGGTACATGATTCCTAAGTCTTACAAGTTATTGTTCCCATGCACAAACAACATTGCTGAATATGAAGCTTTAACAAATGGATTTACGATGGCCATAGAATGGAGAATCACAGAGTTACACATCTATGGGGATTCACAGCTGATAATCAACCAAGTCAATGATGAATATCAAACAAAAAATGAGAAGCTGGTAACTTACAAGGAAATGGTTGATTCCTTGAAATGTTACTTCACATTTGTCATGTTTTAGCAAATCCCTAGAGCAGAAAACAAAGCCACTGAAGCTATGGCTAGACTTGCTTCACTCCTTTAGTTAGGGTAACATGAATTCGGATTTGAATTCTTGGTGGAAGAGCTACATCACCCTATCTTTGACTCCCAAGAAAGTCATGTCATTTGTACCCTTGTTGGTCATGAGTCATCCCGTTATGGTGCCATTTACTCATACCTTCATGATGGCTTTATACATGAAACCTTTCCCGAAATGACTCTCAGCATTCCCTTATCTCTGGTGATTTGTATAGGAGGGGTCTAGATGGAACACTTCTTAGATGCTTAGAAAAGGAAGAATCTGACCAAGCAATAGTTGACATCCACAACGGAATCTGTGGGGGACATCCCAATGGTATTTCCATGGCCCGAAGGTTTCTTAGGATGGGGTACTATTGGCCTATAATGCAGATGGATGCAGTAGCTTTTTGCAAATTCGTGTGAAAAGTGTCTGAAACATGGTAACTTGATACATGCTCGACATAGGGAGCTCATTCCTTTTATATCTCATTGGCCATTTCAATGTTTGACCTTTGATCTTGTTGGGTAGATTCATTCCAACTCATCAGCTGGACACAAGTTTATTATCACTGCTACTGATTACTTTACTAAATGAGTAGAAGTTGTCCCACTTTCTGTTACCTTGGGAAAGACAGTCTCTCTATTCATTATGAACCATATCATCTTTCAATATGGAGTGCCTTCTAAGATTATCATTGACAACAAAGGCCAGTTCAAAAATAAAGACCTTAAACAACTCTGCAAAAAAATAAAGATTACACAAGATTGGTCCTCCATTTACTTTTCACAAGGAAATGGTCAAGCAGAGGCATCAAATAAAACCATTCTTAAAATCCTGCATAGAACAGTTTGTAAGAATGGTAGAGATTGGCACTTACAGATTAATCCAACTTTGTGGCCCTATAGAATGAGTATTTGTACTCCTACTAAGGCTACTCCTTTTGCACTTACATATGGCGCTGAAGTAGTGTTACCTTTAGAGGTTGAGATTCCTTCACTTAGAGTTTCCCTCAAAGGTCTAGTTACAGATGAAGACTACTGCTCCATGAGACTTGAAGAGTTAGAACTTCTAGATGAGAAATGTCAAGCATCATTTGACCATATGAGGGTTTATCAAAAGTTCATGTCCAAAGCCTTCAACAAAAAGGTTCTCCCTAGAGAATTCCAAGTGGGATATCTACTCCTACGTGAAAATCCTTAGAATCAACAGCATAGAGATCAAATAGGAAAATGTGAACCTAAATGGCTTGGACCTTACATCATTACAACACCTTTTGGGTCAGGTGCTTATTTACTGTCTACATCAGAGGGAGAGCAGCTCCCTAATCCTATCAATGTCTTACACCTAAATAATTTCTATCTATGATGCCTATTGTCTCTGGGGGCACCCTTTGTACATACTTATTGATCCTAAAATAATCCAAAAAAATTGATATATTGTCAAAAATTCTAAAAATTAGAAAATGTCTGAAAAAATGATCATCTTAGTGAAAACCTAGAAATAGGCGCTTTGATGTATCTCCAAATGAAATATACATTCCAAAAATATTAAAAAAATCAAATAATTCAAAGAAATAAATAAATTTCCAAGTGGTGAAAGCCTAGAAATGGGCGCTACTTGAGGCATTTGCACCCCTGTTTCTTAGTGTGTGTCATCGACACTTATCCTTTCTCCATCATGCCTTGTCCTTGTTGCCTTGGTTTGGAATTGGTCTTTGTCTTTTTCTAGGGGGAATAACTATGTTATATTTGGTCATATCTCACAAACGGTGTTTTTAAACACCACCCACACTGTTTTTTTCAACACAACCCCTGACATTGAGTGTTTTTCAACAATTATTTGTTTTGTCTTACTCAATTTTGTCATGTGATCTTACCTGATTGCAAGCATTTGATCCTTATCCTTGAAACTCAGTATGAGTTAACACACATAAATGTTTAAATGCGACACTTAATGCTTGTGCTATGTCATGATCTTGTCTTTGTGTGCTGACTGTTATTGATTTTCATTGAGTGTCCTTGTCTAATAAGTCTCTCCGGGATGCATAGCTAGAGGAATTGGGAAATGGGGCATTATTTACTTTCTTTTTTCTTGTGGGTATGGTCTTGAAACTCTAGAGTGTCTCTTTTTGTCCCCTTGAAACATTTATTAGATTTGAGGCATCATCCTTGACTGTTTTTGCAGAACCATTCTTATGGTCATCCCAACATCTATGCCTTGATGCGAGCGTGGTTTTTCTACATTAAACTATGTAAGCTGAAATCAAAGTCATCTTGACCTGTATGTCTTTGATGCTTATTTTATAATATTTCCACATTCCAATCTGATATAAATCACATTCATGTCTTATTAGTTGTGCTTGTGACTAGTCATGATTGTGTGATTTTTCGATGTCCGTTAATAATCGCCCAATGATGAAAATAAGTTCTTTAACATTCTCTAATGAATGATGAACACAAAGATCTATGTTATAGTTTCTCTATTGCAAGTACACATTTGCATTTTCATGTAGCTTGCATTGAGAGGGTTTTACCTTCATCTTGCGTGTGGACTTTTAATCAATTGTGGTCATATTTTGATATTCATTTCCTTATCTTCTTTCTTGATCTCAATCAAAATTTTCTATCTTAAACAATTGATTGATTTTGGGGCATTCTCTCTCTTAAGGTAAATTCTCTTTCTTCTCTCCATTTCTTTCCACCTCTTCCAAACTTCTATCTTCCATTCGATTTCACCCCACTTCTTTTCTTCTAATTCAACCTTAGGGCATAATCTTTCATGCTTGATGATCTACCTTGGTTCTATGATCCTTATATCTTTCCTCTTACATCAAGAACCTTATCTTTAGTTTGATTTGATCAAATTTATCAATTTGTTGTTTCTCCTCTATCTCATTTTGATTTCGATCACGAGGGGGCAGTACCTATTAGACTTCAATCCTTGATTCAGCTTTATCAACCCTATCAATTTCTCCGCTTGGGGAAACCTTACTTGGGGTTCTTATCTTAGACATGTAAATTACCTAATTACATGGGTGTTGACCTTTCCTTTTTCAATTAGCTTATCTTTGTCCTGATGTTTTCCCGTTCATTTATCACACGTCTAGGTTGTTTTGTGATCCCAAATCAATCTCACACTTCAACTACATTATTTAACTACACGTGTTCCTATAAAGATAGCACATTAGACAAAGAGGGGAAAATGTATTCACCCTAAAATGGTCTCCTAGACTATGGGCCCCCATTCTTCAATTTATCAAATGATTGAATCAATTTATCAAATTCCTGAATCAATGCTTTGCAACATTTTAATTCAAATAGAAAAGGAGCGAATGGAGCGACCGCACCTACCATAGCAACAGTAACAACAAAATGATCTGCATCGACTGCTATAGCAAAAGCATGACCTGCAACAATAGTGATAGTATCAGTAGAATGGAAAGTATATGTATCATCAACGGCCCCACACCTGGATCTGGAGATATGATCATATGGTAGATTTATTTTGATGAGTTTAAGAATATCTTTCGAACTACACCAGTTGTCCAACCCGCGATGATAAACAAAGTAGCATTTTCTAGCGTACCATTTGTAGAGAAGAATCATGTCAGGTCTATCTTCCATGGAAAAGCCATTTTTCAACTAGTCAAACCATTTTTTGTAAACCCTCGCTTTCATTTTTCAAACCACAAGCATTATGAGGGTTTTCGAACCTATGAGTCTAGGGAAACCTCGAAAAAGACCACCGATGCTGGCCATCCACCTTCACTTTTGGGTAAACCTGGCAAAAATTTCAAAAATAATTTTGAGCGGGAAATGGGGAAGCCCAAGACTCAAAATCTAAAATTACTACCTTCAGGAAAACATGGATACCGATACAGATTCAGGAAACTCCTTAGAGAGAAGCAGCTGATTTTTGATATTTGTGAAGGCACCCCACCGGCATCCCCAAATCTCAAATAGGATGAATCCATCAAGAGAAAGTATAATCAACTAACAGGGTCTATACAACCACCTTTTATGGGTGATTTCCCTATTCAAGCCCCCTTCATTCCAAATAAAGTGAAGCAAGTCTGGCAAAAGAAAGATACCCAAATCTATATCAAATCAGCTCCAAACACTGCCTCCATCACTATTCCAGATAAGATGCTGCAGGAGAACATTGACACACTTCGTCATTTGGCTCTGATAGGTAAGCTCTCTGCAAATCATATATCATTTACTAAAATTCAAGCATGGGCTACATAGATTTTTGTGGGTTTAAAAGACATATTTTATGTAGACCCAATATCAAAATATTTTATACTCATTTTTCATTCCAAAGCAGACAAAGACTTGGTTCATAAGTATAAAAGTTGGTTTTGTAAAGGATTGGGCCTCTTTACTATGATATGGATCCCTAATTTTAAGCCCGATCCCAAGCTTGCTCACTTCTTCCCCCACTGGATATCTTTCCCTTTGTTACCACTTGAATACAAAGACCCAGATACTATTGAGCTCTTTGCGAATATTGTCAGAATCTTCATTAGTCATGACCTCTTTCTGTTTGAAGCCCCTCATCGAGAAGCCAGAGTTTGTGTCTTGATTGAAAGTCAAAATAATTTTAGTACTTAGATTGCTATCAAGTCTAAATGGGGAGACTGGACTCAATAGATTATCATCCAACCACCAGAGACTGTTCACAAATTTCAAAGCAAACTTGGCCATTTCACAGCTTATTGTTAGAAGGATTACTCATCGGAGGTCAAAGTATGCTCGGATCATACCTTAGACCCTTTGGAATGTTCCCATAATAGCTTGCAAGCAATCCTTTCTTGCCTAGGTAACCCCAAGCTGCCAACACATACTCAAGTAAGCGTCGACATCTCTGTAATGCCTCAGGTACAGAACCCAGCAGTAAGGTTCTATGTCCTACTCTGACACTTCTTCTGGTACTTATCTTTATGCTAGCAGTGGAGAGTCTCTAGGTCTAATCTTTGGTGTTGAGGGTCCAGAGATAGATAGTGTGTCAAATATGTATGTTGACAACATTGTCCAACAGTTAATGTTTCAAGAATCCCCAATCGATCTCTCTATCCACAACAAAGATAATCAAGCGGTAGCAACACTGGGTGCAGAAATGGGAAGGATAAACACTATGGCCACGTAAAACACAATTGAACAATTTCAAGATTCAGATGATGGAGAAGGTGCACACATTCTAGAGCATGAATAACTAGGTAAATTTGAAAATACAAAGCGAAAGGACACTTTTGAGGAAGCAAGAGCACAGAGGGTAGAGATTGCAGCATTTGAATTCATTGAATATCTAGATTAAGAGGATCTTCCTCTATACCTTCTACAAGGAAACAATCCAGATAAAATGGACCCGACCAGTACAACATCATTATACCCTATGAAGGATCAAAATTCAGAGGTGGAAGGGTTAATCAACTTCAGTTCCAATCAACCACTAGATGAGGTTTACGTCTTCCCTACCTCCTTGCCTTGTGATAATACAACATTCCAAGAGTGGGAAGAAGACGAGGAATATCACAAAGAGGATGATGATAGAAAGAATATGCCTAAATCGAAGGGCACCCCTGTCTTACAAAAAATTCTCTCCATAGAGTAGACACCATCGCAAATTTTTCAGCCCATCAAGACACCTAAGTGTAAAGGCCAAAAACCTAAAAGTGCAAAAACAAAGGAGGAAATAGTCGCAGGTATACAATCCACGTTGGATGATAAGTTTGTCTCCATCAAAAGATCAACAAGAAGGATGAAAGGTCCTTCTTGTCAGCAATGAAGATTTCTTCATGGAATGTCAGAGGTATTAATGCCTTTGACAAAAGATATAGAATCAAATCAATGATTGATTCTATTCATGCAGACATAGTCCTATTGCAAGAAACAAAAATGTCCAAAGAAAATTATATAAAATCGGTGGGCAAATGGGCTACTTGGACATCTATTCATCAGCAAGGGTTGGGTGGCTTTAGAGGACTGGCTATCTTATGGGACCCGAAAACCATCCAAGGGAGACTGATTGGGCAGGACTCTAACTGGCAGCTTTTAAAGATGAACAACTTTGACATCTCTTTTGTATTAATTAATGTTTATAGGCCTACTTCCACACAAGATAAGAAGAAGTTATGGGCTCACCTAACACAATTATTTCAATCCCATAGTGACCATAATGTAGTCTTAGGAGGAGACTTCAATGCCATCCTCTAGTTAGAGGAAAAATTGGTGGTATATGCCCTCCTCTACGAACTATACAAGATTTCTGCTCTTTACTGAATGACAACAACTTAATGGATGTAGTTCCAACAAATGGAACCTTCACTTGGACAAATAAGAGAGCTAACTTTGTAAAAATAGCTTCTAGATTGGACAGGTTTCTAATATCACATGATTGGAAGCTTAGTGCTGTTCAATTCCAATCAGAAGTGTTATCTCTTCTGGGCTCTGATCACTTTCCGATACTGTTGACTATTGACAATACACCCACACTCAGGGGGCATAAGCCCTCTTTCAAGTTTGAAAGAATGTGGCTTAGACACCCACATTTCATCCCTCTACTAAAACAATGGTGGGTTAGCTCTCCTTTTGTGGTCGGTTCAAAAATGCATCAGTTAGCCATGAAGCTCAAATACATCAAAGGCCACATCAAAAAATGGAATGAGCAAGTGTACAAAAACATCTTTCAGCAAAAAGATATAGTAAAGAAAAAGCTAGCAGATATATATGAACAAACAATACAACAAGGCATGGACAATGGCACATAACTTAAGTAGAAAGAATTACAACAAGAATGGGAAGAGCTTTGCAGCAGGGAGGAAGAATATTGGAGACAAAAGTCTCGTGAACTATGGCTACGAGAAGGGGATAAGAATACTAAATTTTTTCATGCTTCAGCCAAGTAAAAAGTGAGCAGTCGGCACAATATTTTCCATCTTAGAACACACATCTGGTAAGGTTTTATCAAATGCTCAGGATATTCAACAAGAAGGGGTCAATTTCTTCAAGAACCTCCTAGCCTCGAACTAGGCCCCTTCTCCATCGCAAGATCAACTGGATGAAATTCTAAAAGCCATTCTGGTACTAATCACACAATAGGATAATGACATCCTTATGGTCCCCTTCACTATTCAGGAACTCAGATGAGTAGTATTCTTGCTACCCCCAGACAAAGCCCCAGGCCAGGATGGTTATACACCACTCTTCTTTCAAACATGCTAGGAATTTATTGGCTGGGAATCGCTAGCAGTAGTAGAAGAATCAAGAAAAAGCAAGGAAATGCTGAAATATTTTAACACAAAAAACATTACTATCATACCAAAGGTTAAAAATCCTCAAACCTTTGCAGATTTTCATCCCATATCACTGTGTAATACAACATACAATATTATAACCAAAGCCATCTATTTAAGACTCCAACATCTTATCCCTTAAATTATATCTCCAGAACAAGGAGGCTTTGTGCCCATAAGGGAAATTATGGAAGGAGCTTTGGTTTCTCATGAAGTCCTTCACTCGATCAATGAAAATCAATCCCCCAACTTTGTCATCAAACTAGACATGATGAAGGCCTATGATAGAGTATCTTGGAACTTTCTTTTTCAAGTTCTTCATCGCTTTGGATTCTCTAGGCATTGGTGTAAATGGATACGAGCCTGTGTTGCAGGAGCTTGGATTTTGGTCATCATAAATGGAACAGCAACGGACTTCTTTTCCTCCACTCAAGGTGTTAGACAGGGAGACCCCCTGTCTCCTATTTTTTTCATAATAATGGTAGAAGCATTGAGTAGAACAATCAAGAAGTAACAAACATTGGGAAATTGGATTGGGGCTCAGATCAAAGAAACAGGTATCTTAGTTGCACACTCTCTATTTGTAGATGATACACTCTTGTTTGGTAAATCCCATGTGAAAGAAGCCAGGAAAATTAAATATGTCTTTGATCTCTATTTTGTAGCTTCAGGACAGAAAGTTAATGCCCTTAAATCACAAATCTACTTGTTCAACACTAATCAGAGCATTACGGGTAGGATTGTCTGAATTCTATAGTTTCCAGTTGACACCTTGCCTTCTACCTACCTAGGGATCCCATTTTTTGTGGGCACGAACAAACCAGGATACTGGTCATCGCTCAATGAAAGAATTAAAAATAAAGTTCTTGCATGGAAGGTGAGGTGGCTATCTTTATCAGGTAGAATACTACTTATCAAGTGTGTCCTTTCGGCAATTCCCAATTATTATCTTGATGTCCTTAAAGCACCACTCACTATAATCCAGCAAATCCAAAAAATAATTAGAGATTTCCTATGGTCTGGGAACATGAATAATGAGAATAAAATACCGCTTATTTCACCACAGGATATGTCACAAGGACCAACCAAAGGAGGTGCACGTTTGCATGATTTATATAACAGGAACCGAGCCTTTGGGGGAAATCTTGTGTGGCAAATGTATACTAAACCAAATAGTAAATGGTGTCAAATCATGCAATAGAAATATTTGGATAATCAAAGCCCAACAAGAGTATTATCCATGGCAAACCCACCCAAAGGGTCTACAATTTGGAATTTTATGATGTCAAAAAGGGATTTGGTCTACAACTATGTGACATGGGAGGTTAATACTGGATCATCTATCAAATTCTGGAGAGACTCTTGGAGCGGCCATCCAACATAGATATCTACGAAGATTCCACAAGATATTATAAACATTACAAAACACAAATGGGGCATTCATCTCATCGACTATGTCCTGGTGGCTAGAAACTATTCAGGCAAAGCCATTTGGAAGGATCTGGATGACTTAAACCTCCCAAGACATGATGCTGATATCCTCAGGGACATATTGGCAGCTAGGTAGATCTATTTATCAGATAAAATAGATAGGTTGATATGGACTCCAGCAAACAATGGCAAATATTCTATTCGAGAGGGATATAGAACCCTTCAGAATCTAGCAATTGATACAGTTCAGGCAAGAGCATACAATTTCTGCTGGAACCAAGTTGTTCTTTCCATGGCAGGGTGCTTTGCATGGCTAGCTCTAAAAATTAGGATTCTCACCAGCGATCGGCTACAAAAATTTAGAATTGCACAAGCTTTTAATTGTAAATTGTGCGATGCCCAGATTGAAAGAGTGGATCACTTGCTCCTGCAATGCCCCTTTGCAAATGAATGTTGGTCTTTTTTTCTTAAAAAACTATGCTTCTACACTCCTCTTCATAACAAATTGTGGGACTTATTCCAGTCTTGGCCTGATTTGCAAAATGGCTCACTATTCGCAAACATCTAGAAGTGTGCACCTGCACTTATTATATGGTTGATCTGGTGGGAAAGAAATAAAAGGATCTTTCAAAATGAGCAGTCAAATCAAGAAACAGTTCTACACGACCTAGAAAAATCAATCTCGAAAGTTGTAAATGCCAACATTCATAGGGGTGAGTACAATCCAGTATTGTCATCATGGGACAGTAACATCATGAGAACTTGGGGGAATCTCAGTATACCAATGGGATGGGGTGCCCCTAAAAAGGTATCAGGACCTTTGGACAGATCGAATATCAAATGGCATCCCCCCGATCAACAGATAATGGAAATAAATTTCAATGGTGCATCTCGTGGAAATCCAGGAATATCAGGGCTGGGTGAATGTATCAGGGACTCACAGGGTAAGTTAGTAGCATGTACTTCCTCCCCACTGCCGGCAGGATCTAATAATTTAGCAGAAGCACAAGCAATGCTTGTAGGACTAATAGTGGCAAAGCAATGTGGACTCACCGACATATAGGTTGAAGGTGACTCCATGGTTGTAATTAATGCTTGCATCAAAAGATCTTCACACAATTGGAAACTTCACTACATTCTGAAGCAAATTTGGCGACTATTGGACACATTCCCAAAAACATTCCTTTCACATACACTACGAGAAGGGAATCGAGTTGTAGATTACCTAGCCAACTTAGGCTGTGAGGGTGTGGATATGTCACTCATAAGGCCAAGTGTAATCCCAATAGACATGGGTGAGCTAAATAGATTAGAGGAACTAGATCATTCGATCATCGCAAGCAATGATGCATAAAAAGTACACTCAAACATAATTGCAAAGCATGCTAGTGTCAACATCGGTTCCAAACATATATGATGCCATCAACATATAATGCAAAGTTTGGAGGCAAGCACAGGGAGTAATTGTATGCAGGGGATATCAGAGAATTAATGTATCATCCCCATCATACGTGGTGTATGTGATTCATACCAAATGTTTTAATATACTCCAGGTGGGAATTGAACTCCAAAATGACAGCGCTCTTTAATAGGCGATGGATAGATTTCAAGGTGAAAAGATCCATACATATATTTAAAGAAAATGCAATGTATAAATAGGGATCTTATTATAAGCGGATCTCAAAATTAAGTGTGACCATACTCTTCATGCGTGCCCACCATTAATTTGGGAAAACATGAGTGTGAATAATATCAAATCAGAGTTAACTGTCATAAAGACCAACTCATCTATGTGTCATGAAGACACCACTAGAACCTCTCACATAAGCCTATTTAAACACCCCTCAACACACAATGGGTAACACAAGAATTAGAGTATGGATGGTATGGCAGAGGACTTTGTTATGTGCCATTCCTGTGCTACTCATCACTCCGAACTACTACCAAAAAATTACAGAATCTGGCTGCCACCCAACATAGATGAAGATGCTCTCCCAATGCATATCAGTGACCATGTAATGGATGACATGTTTCTGGTCCATATCGATGTCATACGACGTGCAATCAAACAGGTATTGGGGTATGAGAATTTCAATCCAACAACAAAGAAATTTTTGTTCCCATCACAGCTAGTTTCAATTTTTCTGTCGAACATAATGGACCTTCTTCAATCCCCTCACCTTCTAGAGATTTTTGCATACAAAGTAGTTCAGAAGCAATTTTGGATTGCCAGTAAGCTAAAGCAAGCTATGCACAACTATGACCTCTGGAATGGCCACGTGTTGATTGGAGGTTTTTTCACCACACACCAAATTATGCACAACCACGAAGTGTTAGTTGTGTTTAATGGAGCCAAGAGGGCAATAGAAACACAGAATGAGTAGATCATGCGCAATGCTCTGCAAGAGAGTGGGCATGTTCTTGGCCCGATGTTGGAGGGGAAAATAATGGTCTTGGTTCATGCATTATCGGTCCTCCTAGGGGTTCCAAATGTACCATAGATGCTTAAGCACAACAAGTCAGAAGACCTCAAGTAAGGCAAGGAGATATCACGAGTGCCAATCTACAAAAAAATGTACAAGAATCACAATCATTGGACTGGGTGTCCGGTGCAACACCCATTATGGGTCGGGTAGGAAAACAACATGGAGCACAAGGAAGTGGGTTGGATACCATACCCCTTGGACTAGAACCATCTGAATGGCTCACGGGATGGGGGCCATGAGATATGACATCTCACAAGCAGCAAAATATGGGGGCTACCGATTGGGTGTCAGCTGCAACAGAGGTAGGAGCAAAGGCGTTGGTTATGGAATGGCCTCACCATTCGCACCAGGCTGCGAAGGATGTGGAGATGCAAGAGTAATGCAAGTATTAGAAAGTGTCAAATTTTGCAGTTTTTTATAGTTGTTGATATAGTTGACCCATTGATAGTGTCTGATTTTGAAGAACTAAAAATTTATGATATTTCAAGCTTGAGATGATACAAAATACTTTTTTGGGGGTTGTATATGGGTCAGGTACCATGGGGATACTGGTTCCATTGCTACCCGATAAGTACCAACACCGATGCCGACAATGGGCATAACTGACACTGACCACAATGGACATTGGCCCAAAACATATTTGACACCGACGACACCATCAACCAACAACTGACACAAATCATTACCAACACCGACGACACCAACAAACGACACCGATGATAAAAAGACTGACACTGGCTAACAGAAAAAACTGATAAGGCAAGCACCGACAGGTATAATCATCAAATGATATCGACCATCAGGATTAACCGACCAGTAATACTGATGCTTTGTAAGAAGCCATAGAGCTTTATTTTGATTATAGGCAACTTTTGATGATATAGTTTGATAATTTGACCAATGTAATTGGGAGGGTACTTTATTTTTGATTGTAAACAATGTATTTTA
>MU228435.1:368565-387373 GCA_018584345.1 Thuja plicata | reverse complement strand
TCTGGGGCGCTTGGTAGACTCTGTAAATAGCTTCTCTTACCGTCTGAGCTCGGTAGACTCTGTCTAATGACTGATATGACATTTGTGTAACATCAAGGACAATACACAATTAAACAATTGTTTCCAATAGTTTTATGCCGAGCAAGTTTGGCTTGTGCTGAGCGAAGTTTCTTGTGTCGAGCGAAGTTGTTTGTGCCGAGCAAATTTGTTTGTGATGAGAAAGTTTGTTCAGTGTCGAGCACCAATGAAATTGCCAAGTGAAAACAGTGATGTTGGCTGACTTACAGCAATTGGATTAATGATGAGATTTGAGATCTCTGACCGACTTAGTTAATTTTATTGAGATATGTAATGTTAATTAAAGATTGATCCACATCATTTAATGTATGGGTAACCATAATTAATGCATGGTTTCAATATTTAATTAGAGATTACTTTGGAGAAGTAAATGTAATGAAATGATGGGATGATATGTTGGATCTGACCTAACCTAAGATCTATGATCTTGATTAAGCGGCAAAGATTTATCTGACCTAGACAGAGAGGTATATGATAACCTCAAAGGGTTATTCATTATGTGTGAAAGTGGATGTATGTATGCAAGAAGTTTGCATAGTTGATTTACTGATTGGCATGACCTAGCAAAGAAGGCTGAATACAGAAGCATAAAGTTGCATGTGTGATTGCTTGATGGATTTCCAAGAAGATCAGAAGATTGAAATGACAATGCAGGCCACCAGTAAGTTAACATCAGAGCTGTAATTGGATATGAATTTTCAAAGTAAGTTGTATGTATCATATCACAACTGTTGATTACTTTCTAACCATTGTATTAGTTAAAATCCTTTAACAAGGTTGACCTAACAGTCATTTGTATAAATCCTCTAACAAGGTGACATTTAGGTGGAATGTTCTAAGTCCTCTAACAAGGCTACTCCTGACAGGGTGATTAAATCTTTTAACCAGGTCACACCTAACAGTGTGTTATTGTAACCTTTAACAGGGTTGGCTGCTCATAGAGCTCACTTCAGAAGAGTGAAACTTGGTAGCATGTTACTGGTGGTTTTTCCCATATTGGGTTTCCACATTAAATACTTGTGTCAATTTGTGTGAATGCATATATGGTTGTTTTACTGTTATGTTTCTACAATCTAATTACATTAGATAGTAAACTACATGTTTAAGTTGTTGACATATGCTACTACTACCGAGTAGATCTGAAATACAAAAAATTTTATTTGCTACATCTAGACCTGAGGATTACTGATTCACCCCTCCCCTCTCAGTTATTCTAAACTCATTCTAACAATTATGACCTTTATTTGAACAATGATCGTGGTAGACTTCTTTCATCATTGATGAAAACACATCGACTTTTGTAGATATGTCATGCACAAATCTTACAGCATCTTCCATCTAGATTATTTCCATTTCTTCAACATAATCAATTGATAACGATGCATTCTCCACAACTTTGATTATATTTGTACATGATTTTTTAATTATTTATGCACACTTGTCAAATTTAGTCTCAAAGAAATCATTTGAGGCCACCGAAGCATTCAGGCTCATATCAATGATGTTTAACTCTCTGTTGGAGGCATCCATAGTTCAAATGGTATGCTATAAATTATTAAACAAACATCATCCTATAGAAATAATTAGAATAAAAAGTACATTTATTTTATAAATTGAAAAACATGAAATCAATAATGTTTAAAATAAGATAATAGATGTAGTATGATGAATTGTGAGCAAAAATATTTTAGCAACCATAAGTAAAAAAAAAAAAGAAAGAAATTAACCATGTTGCATTATAATTTGGAAGTCTACATGTTTCTAGAACACGTTCTATGGATGCAAAATTTTCATTTTCAACATCCAAGTGAATGTTTATATTAGGTGGATGGTTATACCCCTCACTTGTTTGGGGATAAACTTGTTTCCCTTCATGCCTTTGCTCCTTTTGAAGAGGAGGGAGTTGTTCAGAGGTTCTTTGACAATTTTTTCTTTCTACATTTATTTCATCTTTATTTTCAATTTCTAATTGTTCCACTGTTACTTCAGCCCTTCTTGTATTAGACATTCATCGACCAACTTGATTGTGTAGAATTCTATGTTGTTCTATTTTATTTTCTGTCATTTATTCTTATTGATGTCTATGGCTCTCTCTTCGATACTATCTTTAATTCTAGTATTAAAATGACTAATTCTGATATTTAAAATAAATTATCTAAATCTAATATTGAAATCACTAAATCGAATATTTAAAACAAGTTATCTAAATATAATTAATCTAATATTGAAATTAATAATTCTATTATTTAAATCAAATTATCTAGATGTAATAAGGAAATGACTAATTCTATGAAATGAATAATTCCAATATTTAAATCAAATAATCTAAATGCAATATTGAAATCACTAAATGCAATATTGAAATCACTAAATACAATATTTAAATTAAATTATCTAAAAGTAATTATTTTAATACAATATTTTAACCAAATTATAAAAATGTAATATTGAAATCATTTTTTTTAAATCTAAGCAAGAATTTAATTCACTAGTACAAAATAATTTTAGTACCAAAATTATTATAACAAAGATTAGTAAATTAAAATATTGAAAAATCTACGACATTTGCCTCTGATTAATATGGTGGCCTTGCCCTCCATTTATTAAAATTTATTTCAAACATTAGTAGTCTGGTATTATTAAAATGAAAAAATGAAAATATTTAAGAACAATATGTAAATCAAAATGGTAATATTTAAATACTAAATCTTATACATTGAAATATTGGAAAATATAGCAAAATTTTTGTCCATATATTAAAACTATATTTCAAATAAAAGAGTAATATTATTTTTAAATTAAAATATTTAAATATTACCCTATAAATGTAATATATTAAAATTTTAAAAAATATGATGGCATTGCCATCCATATAAAAATATTATAAACTAAAACTAAAACATTATACAGTAAATTATAACTATAAATCTAAAACATTAAAAAGTAAATCTAAAACTAATATATAAAATATATCTAAAACATTACAAATTAAATAAAACATTATAAACTAAATCTAAATCTAAATGACAACATTGCCTTCTATATTTTAAAATACTAAAAAGTAAATATAAATATTAAACCTAAATCCAAATCTAAATCTAAATATTTAAATTATACAAAAAAACAAAGTAATTAAAGAAATAAATATGAAAGGTTCTTCAAATTCCTCTTTGCATGCTTGTCTCTCCAAATTCCTCTCCAAATCTGAAAAAGCATGCAAAGTTTTTTAAAAAATTAATTTTCTTCAAATGTCATTTGGCACTCCTTTATTTTTAGCCTTTTATGGTCTTATATTTCTATTTAATTTTAATTTCAGATTTTTCTAATGCCATTTGGCATTTTTGAAGTTTACAAAATCAAAGTAATTAAATAAACAAATAAATAAATATGAAAAGCTCTTCAAATTCCTCTTTGCATGCTTGTCTCTCCAAAACCCCCTCCAAATCTGAAAAAGCATGCAAATTTTTAAAAAAAATTAATTTTCTTCAAATGCCATTTGGCACTCCTTTATTTTTCGCCTTTTATGGCTTTATATTTTGATTTTTTATTTTATTTTTAGATTTTTCTAATGCCATTTGGCATTTTTGAAGTTTTGTTTAAAATTAAAATATTAAAAAACAATATTTAAATCAAAATGGCAATATTTATATAATAAATATAATATTTTGAAATTTTTGAAAATATGATAGCATACAAAAATATTATAAATCAGAATTAATCATTATAAAGTAAATCTAAAACATTAAAAATTTAATCTAAATTTAATATATAAAATATATCTAAAACATTAAAAAATAAATAAAAATATTAAAATATTATAGACTAAATCTAAATCTTAATGACAATATTACGCTCCATATTTTAAAATACTAAAAAGTAAAAGTAAATATTAAACCTAAATCTAAATCTAAATATTTAAAGTAAATCTAAATATTTAAACTAAATCTAAATATTAAAACTATATACAAAAAATAAAGTAATTAAAGAAATAAATATTTCACCTTTAAATCCCCTGCAAAACTATCTCTTCAATTCTCCTCCAAAGCTCTCATGCTCTTCTCTACAAAACAATAAATTAAATGAGGGAAGAACTCTTTTATAATTTGAGAGTGTATCCTCATCTTCTCCAATGGACACCTCTTTGCATGTCTGGTAACATTAAAAAGTAAATCAAAAATTAATATATAAAATATATCTAAAACATTAAAGCATTATAGACTAAATTTAAATCTAAATGACAATATTGTAAATATTAAACCTAAATCTAAATCTAAATGACAATATTGTAAATATTAAACCTAAATCTAAATCTAAATCTAAATATTTAAACAACATACAAAAAAAAAGTAATTAAGGAAATAAATATTTCACCTTTAAATCTTCTCCAAAACTTTCTCTTCAATTCTCCTCCAAAGATCTCACTACTCTGCAAAATAACAAATTAAAGGAGGGAAGAACTCTTTTATAATTTGAGAGCATCTCCTCATCTTCCCCAAAAGATGCCTCTTTGCATGCC
This sequence comes from Thuja plicata, assembly GCA_018584345.1. NCBI lineage: Eukaryota > Viridiplantae > Streptophyta > Pinopsida > Cupressales > Cupressaceae > Thuja > Thuja plicata. Next base: position 382,779 of record MU228435.1, on the reverse strand, counting down.
TTGTCTCTTCAAATTCCTCTTTACATGCTTGACTCTCCAAATCTGAAAAAGCATGCAATTTTATTTTTTTTTAAATAGTTTTCTTCAAATGTCATTTGGCACTCCTCTATTTTTTGCCTTTTATGACCTTATATTTTAATTTTATTTTTATTTTCGGATTTTCCTAATGTCATTTGGCATTTTTGATGTTTTTTCTTTTTGTAATTAATTTTTTTGTAACTCCCACCAAATCTTTTTTTATTTTTATTTTTGACTTTATCAATGCCATTTGGCATTTTGAGAAATGTAACTCCTCCTCAATGTTTTTTATGTACACAGAATATTCCTCAGAATATGTTGTGTTGGTATTTAGCTTGTGCTCCCATTGTAAGAACGCCTCTCGGCGTAATTATAGATATTATTTACAACATGTTTTTTCTTGAATCTAAAATTTCCTTCATTTTTTATTCTTGGTTAGTATCATTCTTTAAAAAAATCATATACTTCATTAACATGCTTTAGAAGTACAAGATCCTAGAGTGGCATTGGAAGAGCCCATTCAAATCCTTGATAGATGTAATTTTAAGTTACTTAATAGATATGTTGTTTAGCATGATATCCAATGGGACCAATTTATGATATGGATAGTTCGAGATGGGTGAATATCGAGCGCATAGATAATTATTTTCCTTGTTTGATCGATTAGGTTGAGTTACACTATTGGCAATAGTATGATACTTTTATTTATTTTAGTGTGTGTATAATAAGACATCGAGATGAAGCCTCTTCCTATACTATAAGGATGTCACATGTAATGTTTTTATTTCTCTTACAATGCACTTAAAATGTTGATATTATTGATCAATTATCTTGTGTTGTGGATCTATTAATAATTGTATATCAACATATGGTAATTAGTTGATATTTATATAAATCATGGAATAGAAATGAAAATGATGTTGAATTATTCTAATGTGCGCATACTTTTAATTTATATTTTGGTTTAATGGACCAAATTGATGATAATAAACCAAGACTCATTGAGTTTGAGTACATTTTTCACTTGAGAACATTGTTTAGGTAGAAGTGTCCTAGCCAACTGAAAATTATAATGATGTTAGAAATCAAATGTACACACTTATCTAGTTTCATAAATTTCACATTATAAATTATTTTACTATGCATGTGGTGTTATAATGGATATATAGTTTAAAAATGTAAATTATGCATTAAATTGTGTCTTTGTACCAATACTTTAAATAGATAGATCATATTTAAATCAATTATTCTTATTATACAATCATGTTGAAAATGACTTGTCGAGAAATCACATTACATAATTATTTCAAAAAGCATATAAACTCTATATTTTGTGTGTGTGCGTGTGTGTACCAAGTGGGTTGAAGGGTGTTGACACATGTTTGCATGCCTTGGCTTTGCGGTTAACAGAAAAATAAAATGAAAGAAAATAAAGTTTAGGGTTAGTAACCAAAAATAAAATAATGCATACAGACAGCGATTGTAATACCCCTCCAATGCTAACGTGTCCTTGTTATGCTTGTTAGAAGTTAGGGAATGTTGTAGGGACTTTTATGTTGTGGTTGTTATTGATAAAACTATGATTTTTCCTTAGGTGTTTGTCGGATCCTTTCTATTCACACTACATTAATTTCATATTCTAGTTTTGATAATGATACATGTTTTTCAAGTATATTCCTTCATGTGTATTCATCTCTTCGTATGTGTCCATGATATTTTAGGACCTTGATGTTATGTGGTCACCTAATAGATATATATATGTTTACTATGTGAGGTTCTCCTTATCAATGATTGTGATTACCCTTGGATAAATTAGTTGTAAGGACTAAAGGGTTGATTATGATACTTTGACGCATACATCTTGATTAACATATGAATGCTATTTCATAAGGTTTCAAGATCTTATTAACGATTAGGTACTTTATATGTTATGATTCTGATTTACATTGTCACAATTAATGTTCAAGTATGATTACATGTATAATTATAATTATCTCTTTAATTATTAATTTTAATTTTAAGGGACTAAACCATATCACATTATGGATATTTTATCTTATCCTTACTCTATATTTGATTGATAATTCCTTTTATACTAGGAACTTATATATGTTCTTGTATTTATTCTCTACTTGTATTAGTAGAGGAGAAGATATAGTTACTCACCTAATGAGGTTCACGCGATGCCTCAATCCCTCTCATTATTTAGGTTCTCTTTTGTATGTGTGATGCAAGAGCACCTACTATTCAAAGCCCTTCATTGTATTGTGTTATAGTTTCTCCTAATTTCTAAGCTAGGTTGGGAAAGTTTAGGATGATTTTCAAATGTTTTAGGAATGTGTGAGTTTATTTTGAGAGGTTTTTTCTCCAAGCACCCTATGTAATGTCCTAGTTGACAAAGTGTGTCAAAATATAGGTTGGACAGTTAAAGGCCTTGGAAGGAAATTTTTGATAGTGTTTAGTATCTTAATATATGGTTTATGACCTTGGGTCATCCATTCATGGAGTTGAAAACATGAGAAAGAAAAGTTGTTGAAAAGTGCAAATTGTTGCTCATGCAACAGCTTTTGGACAACTTTTCCCAAAAATTTGCTTTTTTCCTAAAAGTGGTTACTGATTTGTTTGAGGGTTTGTCCTGGGAAAAGAAGGCATATTTAAGGAATTTCATGGTGATTTCCAAAGGTTGGATGTCATTTTGTTACTTTTTTTCTCAATTGCAAAGTTGTAGAGCTACACTGTGACAGGTTTTGGTGTTTTCAATTTGAATAGAATTGATAATAAATTAGAAAAACCTTCTTTTCAATGTAATTATTTTTTGACGAGTGTTTCATAATTCTATGAGGAGTGGTATAGGTAATAGCATTTATTTTGTAGTTGGAAGAAAATTTTCTTTTAGTTTTATGTTCTCTAGTCCATTATGGACTATACATAGAGAAATGGCTCCTCTGAGTTCTTCCCACCATGGCATGTAAAATAGTCCTGGATTGAATTAAAGGGAGTTTTTTGACATATATTTTTTAGTTGCATAGGTTCTAAGGATGAATTTTGAGCTCTTTCCCTAGGTGGGCTTGGCAATAGCCCAACTAGGGAAAAGGAGGAACAATGCATAGTAGAAGGAAGGGTTGGATTGAATGTTGCAATCCAATGGTTGGAGGATGGCTAGAGGAGGGTGAAAAGAACCTGATTGCAGTTGTGGATGCCGATGATCCCATGTATTTTGTTTTTGAGAAGCTTTACTTTAGTTTGAGAAATTAGCCTATTTTTAAGGACCTGGTCGCTAAAGGTTTCAAGGTGTTATACGAAAGGATTGAGGCACTCTAACCATGGAAATATATTGAGTTTCCAAATAGGGTATTTGAATCAAATGAGATTTTGTCATCCAATTTGTAAATTTTTTTAGATAATCCAATTTTGGAGCCTAGATAGGGCTACAAGAAGCCAGTAGGCCTATTCCTAGTTTTTAGGAGCTCGATTAGTGGATGGATGAATGTGGCATCTAAGTTTTCTAGAATGAAGCCAAATTACCTAAAGAAAATATATTTCAACCCTGAAAGGTGATGTGAGTGTGTTGGTATAGTTTGGTGGAATATATCCTTGTACATTCTGTGAGTACTAAAGACTCTATTGGTAGAGAGGTTCTTGATTTGGAAGGTAGAGAAATAGGTGGCGAACCCTTAAGATTAGATTTTATGTGGAAGCCCTATTAGTTCTAGAGAAGAGACCTTAGAAGAGAGTTAAGCTCGACTCAGTGGAGTAAGAACACCTCTATCAGATCCTCAAAAGACTTGGGCTAGGAAGCACATGAGTGACCTTGAATCCGTTGAAGAATCAACTATGGTGACCAATGCAGAGTTGGATAAGAATATGGATGAAAGAGAAGAGGGTAATAGAATAATAAGAGAAAAATTAGCAAAGATGGATACTAAGCTTTATGAAGTGAAAGCTATGATAACAGAAGTAAATGAGTTGGTAGGAGAGATAGAAGGAAAAGGTAAGTTAGTGGCAGAAGAAGATGGAGTGCCAGAGCTTGATCTTGTAATACAAGAGGATCCATTATTAAAGTCTCTAAAGGTCATGAGTGACAATTCATTATAAGGTGTACCCTTATTTAGTGGTAAGATGGAAGCATAGTTGGTCATGGAGGGGTTAGAGAGATTAGAAAACCACTTTGAATGTGATAGTGTGACAAGGGCTCAAAAGGTGAGAGTAACCAAAATAAGGTTGAGAGGGACCGCACCCTCGCATGGTGGAAATTTGTACAATATGAGAGGGTAAAAGAGGGAAATAATCAAATTAAAAGTTGGAAAGGTATGGTGGAAATGATTAGGTAGACCTATTTTATAGATGATTATGAAGTACAGTTGCACAAGAAGAGACAAAACCTAAGGCAAAAGGATCTTGAAGTAAGGTCTTATACAAAGGAGTTCCAAAAAAAATTTCTTAGGTCACATGTGATGGAAGAGGAAATCCTAAAGGTGTCTAGATATCTAAATTTGTTAAGGTGGAACATACAAGAGGAAATAAGCCTCTTAAGCCCAAAGATAGTACATCAACACTATCAACTTGACCTCAAGGTGGAAGAAAAACTAAAGAAGAAGCATGATTAAAGAAGTAGGGGAAAAGGAAGAGGAAGAGATGGAAGAGGCTAGAGAGTAGGATTTGGAGGAATAAATTTTGTAGCAAGAAGCCAAGGAGAGTCCAAGCTAACTAAGAAAAAAGCAAAAAAAAACAATAGCATAGGTGGTTACAACAAAGGTAGAGGCTGTAACAAAAATTCCAGAGGAAGATTAAGTAGTCAAGGAAGAAGATCTTACTTATCTTTTGTGAAGTGTTACAACTATCACCAATATGGGCATCCTACCTATAGGTGTCCTGAAAAGAGTTCATCATCCCAAGGTGGATAAAAAAGAATAAACTATGTGCAAGAAGAGTTTTCTAGTAGAAAAACATAGAAGTGGCATTAGATTCAGAGGTAGGGGAGAATTTAATGATTAGGACACTTATCAAGGAACCAATTAGAGAATATCAAAGAAAAAAGAGATCTTTGTTCAGATTCAAATGCAAGATCCGAGGTAAGGATTTCAAAGTTATTATAGACTCTAGATCTATTGATAACAACATTGCTATTGAAGCAATTGAAAATCTTAAGTTGAAAATAATTACCCATACTAACCCCTATAGGGTCACTTGGTTGACTAGAGACCAACATGTGTTAGTGAATGAGAAAGCTTGGGTAGAGTTCTCAATATGGAGATATAAGGACATTTTTTTATGTGATGTATTAGCCATAGATTCTTGTCATCTCTTGTTGGGAATACCCTCAGAGTTTGACAGATCTTCTCTGCATGATGGAGCTAAAAACTCTTACTCATTTAAGAAGGATGGGGTCACATTTAAAATTCATTCAATTTTAGATGGAGAGGTGAAGACAGTGGGTCCTAATGTACTCTTTGTGGGGGAGAAGGAAATTTTTACCACACTAGAAGAAGGAGAAGGACTAGGCTTTGCCTTAGTTTTGGAACCTAAAGATGAAAATGTGAACAAGAAATAGGATCTGACCATAGAGATAAAAGAGCTACTAAACCAATACAAGGATATAGTTAGTGATGGAAAAATAGATACCCTACCACATGAGAGAGCCATTAGCCATGAAATTGACTTTATCCAAGGAGCCTCACTACTTAACAAAGCTTCCTATAAGATGACCCCACAACAGAATGTCAAAATTGATAAGCAAATCCAAGAGCTACTTGACCAAGGTCTAATTAGGAAGCTCATAAGCCCTTGTGTTGTCCCCACTATCCTATCCCCAAAGAAAGGTTGTACTTGGAGACTATATAGAGATTCTAGAGCCATTAACAGAATTACCATAAGGTATAGGTTGCCAATCCCAAGGATAAAAGACTTAATGGATTGTCTATGGGGAGCCAAGTATTTTACCAAAATTGACCTAAATAGTTGATACCACCAAATTAGAGTGAAGGAAGGATATTAGTGGAAAAAAACTTTTAAGACCACAGAAGGCCTATATGAGTGGTTATTCATGCCCTTTAGGTTGTCTAATTCCCCAAGCACTTTTATGAGGCTAATGAACAAAGTGTTGAAGGAATTCATAGGTAAGTGGGTTGTAGTGTACCTAGATGATATCTTTGTGTTCAATAAGATAAAAGAGGATCACCTTAAGAATTTACAGATGGTTTTACAAAGATTCCATGAGGAAAAGTTGAAAATCAACATAGGCAAATATGATTTCATGAAATGAGAGTTGGTGTACCTTGGATTTGTTATCTCAAAAGGGAACTTAAAAATGGATATGAGGAAGGTGGAGGAAATAATAAATTGGTCTACACCTAAGTCTGCTATAGAGGTAAGAAGCTTCCATGGTTTAGCACAATTATATAACAAATTCATCAGACAACTTAGTGAGATATGTGCACCAGCCTTAGACACCATCAAAGGAGGCATGAAGACCAAATTTTAGTGGAATGAGCAAGCTGATAGAGGTTTTGAGACTTTGAAGAGAAATATAGTCACCCAACCAATCTTGGTACTTCATATTTTTGAGAAGTTATTCAATATTGAGTATCATTCCAGTAACACTGCTATAGTGATTGTCTTAAGTCAGAAAGACAAACCAATGGTTTTCCAGACTGAAAAGCTAAGTTATGAAAAGAGGAATTACTCCTCATATGACTTGGATTTGTATGCATTGGTTCAGACTTTGAGGAAGTGGAGGCATTACCTCCTTCCTAAGGAATTTTTAGTGTACATAGACAATCAAGCTTTAATCTTTCTAAACTCATAGGACAAGTTAAGCCACAAGCATATGAAGAGGGTACAATATATTCAAGCCTATACATTCACAATTAAGCATAAGAAAGGTCTAAAAAAGAAGGTGGCAGATGCATTGAGAAAAATATTGTTGATTGTTAAAGATATACAGTTAAGGAGCATTTCCATATATAGTTTCAAAGAATTTTATCCAGAGGATGAGGACTTCTCAGCTGCTTATAAGGTGTGTAGTGACTTTAAAAATTATTTCCACAATGAGTATTCTGACTTTAATCTTCAAGAAGTTATTTGGTTTAGAGGAGGGAAACTTTGTGTGCCTAGATGTTCCATCAAGGAGAACATAGTTTAAGAGAAACATAATGGATCACTTAGTGGATATTTTGGTGTTAAGAAGACCTTAGAGTTGGTCAAAAGATATTATTACTGGCCTAAGATGAATAGAGATATATAGAGGTATATAGAGACTTGTATTGTCTATCATAAGTCAAAAGGAACATCATCAAATGGGGGTTGTATCAATCCCTTCCAATCCAAAATAGACCTTGGCCATTTCTTAGTATGGATTTCAATTGGACTCCCTAAGAAAAAATAGAGTTTCAACAATATCTTTGTGATTGTGGATAGATTTAGTATGATGGCCCATTTTGTGCCATGGAAAACCACCTGTTATGCATGCTACACAGAAAACCTCTTCTTTAGGGAGGTAGTGAGGATAAATCTATTACCTTTTTGTAGTCATGTATCATATAGAGACTCCAAGTTCATGATAGATTTCTGGAAGACCTTATGGTAGAAGCTTGGTACCAACCTCTCTTTTGGTTATGCATATCATCCAAAAAAGGATGGACAAACTGAGGTGGTTAATTGGAGCTTGGGAACATATTAAGGTGTCTTAGAAAAGAATGCACAAACATGGGATCAAGTTATTATTCAAGCATATTTTTGTTACAATGATACCATAAACAGATCCATAGGTAAGTGTCCTTTTGAAGTGGTCTATGGAGTTCATCCTAGAGGCATATGTGAACTCAGAGACCTAGGGAGAAGTGCAGTAAGAAGTGGTTATGTAGAGGAATTTTTTCAGACCATCAACGAGGTACATGATATAGTGAAACAAGCATTAGTGGATAGTACTACGAACACAAATCATAAAGTGTATCAGAGAAAGAAACAATTTCAATTCCAAATTGGAGACCTAGTGATGGTTCACTTGAAAAAGGAAAGGTTGCAAAAAGGTGTCCCAAACAAGCTTCAAATGAGAAGGATAGGACCTTGTGACATCTTTGCCAAATATAGGAACAATTCTTATAAGGTGGAATTACCTGCAGATATGGGACTCTCACCAGTTTTTAATATTACAGATTTGGTGGCTTACAAAAGACCTCTTCCAGAAGTAGATAATGAAAAAAAAGAGGATGCAGAGGAGACAAAATATGTGAAACTACAAGTCACACAAAATCCATTAGAAGAGGAGATCCTAAGCTCTAGAGTAGCTAAGAAGGCAAGGACTAAGGTGCAGGAATAATTTTAGTAGCAAATATTCACCATTTCACAAATGTCCCCTGCCGGTGACCCAGGCTTTGAAGAATAATATGTGTAGATCAGGTTGGTCATGTCACCTAAACTTTATTAATATTGGTTCAAATTACCATGCCCGTCGCCCATCATTTTATGTAATTTTCTCCTTTTCTTTCACAATATCGCCTATCAAATCTAATTTTTGGACATGGTAAATTGGAAAATTTTGCCTACAATTTCTAAATCTTGTCTTAATTGATGACCCATGTTCACCAATGGTATTTACATGTGTCTCTGTTTTAGAGGCTTTTGGTGGAATCTTTGTTTCCTTTAAGACTTTGGCCCAAAATAGAATTCACACCATTGATTTTAGATCATCCAACGGTTGAAAAAGAAGGGTAATTTGATTTCAGATCATCCAAACCCTCTTTGAATAATTTGGGGGGTTATGACATCTATAAAATGGGAAAATTTAAACTTCAAGTCTGATAATTGATTAATTGATTAATATTTTATCCTTTGAAATTAAAAATTTCACCAATAATATTATTTTTTTCCTCCTAAAATATTGTAGGATTTGCTAAAATGTTATAGAATTTTCATACAATTGAAACAAATTCGCCAGTAAAATTAATATTTTATCCTTTCAAATTAAATTTTTCTGGCAATAATATTAATTTTTTCCTCCTAAAATAGTGTAGGATTCACTAGTTTTTAACATATTTTCCTAAGGGGGGTATCTTAAAGTCATCCCTGATAAGGTTTACATGGATTATCTAATCAAATGGCATGGAAAGGAAGATTTAGAGGCTACATGGGTGTGGGATACAAAGTTTCATAAGTTGGGCACAGATCCTAAATTGATTCCCTCCAATGGGATTTGAGTCCTTTTGTTTAGGCGAGAATGGTGCAGGAGAACCTAGGGTTCAAAAACCTTTATTCTATTGTGTCATGTTTTCTCCTAGTTTCTAAGCTAGGTTAGGAAAGTTTAGGATGGTTTTGAAATTTTTTATGAATGTGTGAGTTTGTTTGTGGTGCAAGAGCACCTTAAGGTCTAGTTGAGATCTTTAAAACATTTTTTCTTGTAGGTTGGTTTGGCCAACCACCAAAGTTAAAAAGGAATAAACATGAATTCCCAAGTGTGTTTTTTGTGTGTCTAGAGGTAGGAGTGATTAGGGTTTAGTGTTTGATGTGATCAAATATGATCTAGGGGTCTTAGTCCTAGAAAGTGAACCAGAAAGTCAAAGGTTGACCAAAAATCCAAAATGGATTGGAAATAATGATTATGATGTTTATGTATGTTTTAAGGTCATATTAAGTGGTTTAGGATCGAGTTGGGCCATTTCAATTCAAAGTTTTCCATTTCTGCAAAAGATGTAAAAGTTGCTCATGATAACTTTGCAACTTTGCAAAGTTGTCATGACAACATTTCCTAAAAACTAGGAAAGGGATTTAATGGTTCCCAAATTCAAAAATGAGGGTCCAAACATGTAGGGATATGATATATAATGTGGATAAAACCCTAATCTAATAGTTAGTGATCATTGTGTATGGATTGTGTGTTGAGAAGGAGAGATTTTGACTGTATTTTGTGAACAAAGCCATCATCCAATACTTTAAGGGATTGAATGGAGTGAATTAATACAATGAAATTATGGTTTGTGTTATTTATTTTATCTCTTTGGCATTGGTTTAGTAGTTTGTTAAATTTCTTGGTTGTTTTGTAAATTTCTTTAGTTCTACTTGTTCACTGTCCAATTTTGGACGAGTCATGTAAATAATGGCTTTTCTTGGAATTCTCGTGGTCCAAAACCCCATGACCACTTGGAATAAATAAAATTACTTTATATATGTTTTAGATATGGTGTGTGGAGTATGTGTGTGTAGGGAAGCTATGAGAACAATCAGGCCCTAGGCGAGTACTCTGTATTCTGGCTAGGAAGTCTGAACAGTGCAGAAGCAATAAGAATTAATTATGGATTGGTGTGTGTCAATAAATGGTGGATTATTGTAGGGGAAGGTATCTCAGATATGTGGATGTAAGGAAGAGTGTAGAGGAGGTCAATAGAGCACCTGTTGAAATCCAAGAAGCCAAACTAGTTTACATTCCCTAGAAACCCTTAAAAGTAGGAGTTTGGTGAAAGTCCAGTGTACGGACAGGATGGAGGACTAAAACCTTGAAAATCCTAGAGCCTATGATAGTTATAAAAAGAATCCATAGTTTATTCATAGGTTTTTTAAGGTATTTTGTTAGTAAAACCAATATTACAGTGTGTGGGAGGGCTAATTAGGCCTAAAAATATACAAGGCCTAAAATCATGAAAACTAAGAACCCGTTTGAAACCTAATGGAGGGATCCATTTTGTGTACAGACAGGATGGGGGACTAAAACCTTGAAAATCCTATAGCCTATGATAGTTCTAAAAATAATCCATAGTTTATTCATAGGTTTGTTAAGGGATTTTGTGAGTAAAACCAAGATTACAGTGTGTAGGAGGGCTAATTGGGCCTAAAAAGGTACAAGGCCTAAAATCACGAAAACTAAGAACCCGTTTGAAACCTAATGGAGGGATCCATCAAAATGGATCAATTTAAGTTTAAATTGAACTAGGGATGGTTAGGAATTCTATTTATATTGACAAGGTCAGATTGGGAGGAATTGGTGAAGGTAAGCCTATGGGTGTACAGTAGAATGGAGAACTTGAAGGCAGCTTGAAGTTGTTGGAGAGCTCTAAAGCAGATAGGGGACAATAGAGTTGTCCTTTGGTTTTGGTGGTGATAGAAACTCTAATAATACCAAAGAAAGGGTTTTGGAAAGATAAAGAAAGCTCTAGGAGTTGGAGCTCCCCATCAGTTTGGACAGGCTTATTGTCCAAGTTCCATATGTAATGTCCTAGTGGACAAACTGTGTCAAAATGTGGGCTAGAGAGTCAAAGGCCTTGGAAGGAAATTTTTGGTATTTCTTAGTATATTAGGATATGGTTTATTACCTTGGGTCATCAATTCATGGATTTGAAAATAAGAGAAAGAAAATTTGTTGAAAAGTGCAAAATATTGCTCGTGCAACATTTGCAACTTTTTAAAGTTGCTCAACAACTTTTCCCAAAAAGTTGCTTTAGTTCTATAAGTGGTTACTAATAAGTTTGGGTGGTTGACCTAGGAAAAGGAGGCCTATTTAAGGAATTTCATGGTAATATCGAAAGCTTGGATGTCATCTTGTTACTTTTTGACTCAATTGCAAAGATGCAAAATTACACTGTGACAGGTTTTGGTGTTTTTAATTTGAATAGAGTTGTTGATGGATTATATCAAGCTTATTTTCAATGTAATTATTTTTTTATGAGTGTTTCATTATTTTGTGTGGATTTTTATAGTAAATGTCTTTCATTTTGTAGTTGCAAGTAAATTTCTTTAAGTTTTGTGTTCTCTAGTCCATTCTAGACTGTACATAGAGAAATGGATCCTCTAACTTCTTCCCACCATGGCATATAAAATGGGCCTAGATGGAATGAAAGGGGGTTTTTTGTACATACTTTTTTTTTTCTTTTAGTTGCATTGGTGCTAAGGATGAATTTTGAGTTCTTTCCATAGGCAAGCTTGGCAATAGCCTGACAAGGGAAAAAGAGGAACAATGTGTTGCAAAACGCAAGGTTGGATTGAATGTTGCAATCCAATGGTTGGAGAATGGTTAGAGGAAGGTGAAAAGAACTGAATGCAGTCATGGAGTTTGATGAGCCCATGTCTTTTGGATTTAAGGAGCTTTACTTCAGTTTGAGAAATTAGCTATATTTTTAAGGACCCCATCTCTGAGGGTTTCAAGGTGTTGTACGAAAGGATTGAGGAACTCTAACCATGGAAATATATTGAGTTTCCAAAAAGGGTTTTTAAATCAAATGGGAGTTAGTGGGCTTGTTTGTAAATTTTTTGAGATAATCCAATTTTGGATCCTAAATAGGGCTATAAGGAGCTAGTAGGCCTATTCCTAGCTTTTAGGAGCTCGATTGGTCGATGGATGAATTTGGACTCTAAGTTTTATAGGATTGAGCCAAATGACCTAAAGAAAGGTGATTTCAACCCTAAAAGGTGTTGTGAGTGCATTGGCATAGTTTTGTGAAATCTACCCTCGAAGATTCAGTTAGTACTAAAGACCCTATTGGTAGACAGGTCATTGATTTGGACGGTAGAGAACTATTTGGCCTGCCCTTAGGATTAGGGTTTATGTGGAAGCCCTATTAGGTCTAGAGAAGAGACCTTGGAAGAGAGTAAAGCTTGAATTTGTGGACTAAGAAAACCTCTATCAATATGTATATGCACATGTATATTAGTTGGGGATGCAGGTTTGTAGGTACTGGGCATTGACTTCACCTCGCTTTAAAAGTTTGAGCATACCCTCAAATCCTTGATGGTTTTTGTTATGCAGATAGTACCAAGGCCCCAACTTGATCCTTCTTTTCAATTTTTTGATTTGGGAACATTGGGGTTCGTTCTTGTGGGGGTCAATTTTTGGGGTGACAAACCTAGATTCACCTTATTTAGTTGGGCATAATTTTGATCTCCGTGACGATCTTATCTATCATTTTATCAAGTTCTTGTTTGATATTGTTGCTTTATTACTTTCACAATGTTCTTTCTTGGTGAGAAGATTCTTAAGTTGCCCTTTTTACTTGTGTTGACTTCTTCAAGTTATGTGACATATTTGTGATCTTTCTAGTTCCCACTATCTTGGAGTCAGATTGCTTATGATTTGCAATTTGTCATGACTTTGAGATCTTTGTATATTTTGATAAGGTGATGATATGATCTTATATTATATTATTTAATGTTTGATATTAAATCTGATTACTAGATAAATATATATGGGTAAAAGTACAAACCTGTGTCACACTTTTATAGAGGAAAAGGACCACAACATGCAAACTATTCAACTTTAACGACATAAAAGGTGGCATTTGTATTTAGAATTTGAGGATGATGTAAAATGTAACAATGGATTAAGTTTATGTCTCTAATTTTTTTTAAATTTTTTTAACAAGAATGTACATAGTTTTTTAATTTTTGAAGTCCATTTTTCCATTATTGAAAACTGCTGAAAATCTGGGGTCTAGTTCCCTCCAAACAAGCATATGTAAATAATCTATTTTTCCTCTGATTTCAAAATATGTTATAGATAAAATGTGTAGATAGTGAAGAAAAGAAGAAAGATTGGTTTTCAATGTATATTTTCTCCGTTATAACTGCTCAAAGTTGAACTTATCTGAAATCAAAAGTTTTCATCTCCCTCCAAATTTCCCCTATCAAATCTACACCATTCAGAAAAAAAAATTACACATTCTTGAAGAAGACTCTCTCCTCTAGTGTTAAATATAAATTTTAAATTATTTTGATATGATTTATATTTTTTTTATTTATTTGAAGCAACATCTTCTCGAATGTTAAAATACCTACTTTTTGTATTTTGAAATTATAATATATTAGATCTAATCAAAATATTATAAAATTTATATGACAATAATCTTTGCTCTGAGCTCTACAACAAGGTGTTTTTTATATTTTTTGAAAATATCATTAAAAAGAGTAGGGGTTATTGAAACATCAATTTTTTGAAATAATTTTATTTCTTTGGTAAATGGTATAAAACATGCATTTAAAAGACATTTCCAATTGGGAAAGTTTAACCACTTATCTAGCTTAGCTAGAATGAATCTAGCTAGACCATATATTTGATGAAAATTAATTTTTATTTAGAAATACTCAAATTTAGTTGTGTTGATAAGTTGTCCTGAAACATGACACAACTTTGTGCTTTTACCCATATGTTGATACAATATGTTTATAAATAAATATATATGTTCAATATATATATATATATATATATATATATATATA
>MU228435.1:340481-351257 GCA_018584345.1 Thuja plicata | reverse complement strand
GGTTAAGGAGTATTTGCCAAAGTTTGCTGGTTTTGGTGAACAGTCAGCTGAGAAACATTTAGAAAATTTTGCTGATTTGGTAGACAGTTATAACATTTCACATGAGGATGCATTGATGAAGCTCTTTTTGATGTCCTTAGTTGATGTTGCAAGAGACTGGTTTAAAGACCTACCTCATGGCTCAATATAATCCATGGAAGCATTAGAGGCTTCTTTTACTAAAAGATTTAGTGATTTCGAGCAGCTTAGTGATGTAGAGCAGTATGAGGATGAAGAGCATAGTGAAGAGAAAGATGTATCTAAATCAAATGATCCTATATCAAAAGTTGATCTTATCAAAGCAGAGACAGATATGTTGAGGGAAAGTCTTGAAGAAAGTGTGGTGTCACTTTTGCAGGAACACATGAATAGAGAAGAAGGTGAATCACCAAATGATTTTTTCACAAGATTCACTAATAAGTTACAAGGTTATGGTATCATTTTTTGTCCTCAGGAGTATGTATGGGTTGAGTTATTTGTTCAAATTTGTTTCCCTCATACATGCAATTTATCAATTGCTCAGAGGGCAGATTTCTTTCAGCAAGTTATAGAATGGATAAAGGGTTTAGAGGATGTTTCTTCTAAAGACATATATGATGTTGAAAGTAATGATAATGAATCTTATTTTGATTCTGAGATTGTTGAAGATGTTGATGATAAATCTGATAGTGAATCTGAATTTAATGATATTCAAAGTGATGAAGATGAGTATATGCTTAGTGATGATGAAGAATCTATTGCTGATGAAGATATTGCTGATATTAATATTGACAATAAGTTATGCGAACAGCAAGACACAGAAAAAGATATATGCGACCAGCAAGATAACAGTTATGATGCAGACATAAGTGTTTGTAGTGAAATCATTACACAAGAAGATATGATTTTAGAGGTTTCACTACAAGACTCCAACAAAGAAGAAATTTGCAGCATCATGCAAGAAAACAGTAAGAAGATAAATGAAGAAGAGGATTGTTGTTCCCTTCACAGTGAACAAATTGCAGAGATTTTATCTTTTGAGTATCTCAGATATTCAGAAAATAGAACCTTTGAACTTTCATGTCCAGTACATATTAATTTTGAGAAGGAAAATGAATCAGTGCATTCTGATTTTGACATATGTGATACTGTTTCTTCTTGCACTCCTTCATTCAGCTACAATAAAATTCAGTTTGATTTATCAGATGATGATATTTTCAGTGTGGTTTCAGATTCAGCAGATGTGGAAAATCCAAGTATGGAGTTGATTACTAATTTAGAGAATAGTGTGGATTTTGAATCTTCTTCTGATTCTAAGTCTGCCTTTGAACAATTTAATGATGGTCAACTAGTGGCTCAAGTTTCAAAAGAAGAAATTAAATGTATTGGTATTTTCCCTCCCACCCACCACTTTTCTTTGAGCTTGTTTAATAATGATGAAATGCAAGATCCTCCTATTTTTGATGCTGAGATTGTTGCTCCATATCTTACGATGATTTATCATGTTATATCTGATGAATCTCCTAAGTTTGATGATCATTTTTCAAATGATGAGGCCTCTGAGTTTTTGCATGGAGATAAAGATATGTTTTCTTTTGAGATACAAATGATGGATGTGATTGAAATTGATGATGCTTGCCCAAACAGTATGATAGAGATTGAGTTTTCCCCCTTTCAGTTGAATGGTGAGTTTGTCAGTTGTGGTTTACAGCTGAAAGATGATAAATGTCACAGATATCTAAGCATATCCTTATCTAACGAATGTGACATATATATGCCACAAAATTTTTATGATGAAAAGCTGCCTAATGTTTATCAAACATCCTATGAAGAATATGCAGATTTGATATCATGTGATGAGCTAATACAGAGTGGCAATATTGTTGATCAGCCACATGACAGAATGAGTTTCAGTTTACCTCCGATATATGGAGATGAAAATCAGATGTTTCACAGAGGTAAGAATTGATCTCAGTTTTGGGGTTTTGGGCCTCTTGTAGATAATGTACATATTGTACAGTTTCTTTCCTTTCAGTTGTGTGTTTGCTTTCAATTAGAGGTTGGTCCATTTTTTGAGAAGAGAGGAAGTTTTTGAAAAGTTTTTGAGAAGTTGAGAAGAATGAAAATCTGAATTCTGATTTTGAAGTTTTTGGAGTGGTCTGCTACTCCAGAGATCTGTGGTTCTTGGTATAAACTTGCATTTAACCGTCCTTAGTCAGAGCCACTGTTGGTTATATTTCTTGTTTGGCGGTTTTCCTAGTTCCTTGTCCTGCTCTCTGAGTTATGGTGTCTTTAGTTCAGCCGTCCTGTTTAGTCTGGCTATCCTCTGTCATGTTTTTCAGGTCTTCAAGTCTTAACCTTGCCCAAATTCATGAAAACCATGGAAACCATAGGCTTTCCAAGTGTAAAATAATGATATTAAACCCTAAGTCTTGGCACATTCTATTTCTCAGTTACTTTTTCCAGTCACTTAAGGCATGTGTTTTAATAGAGGTCGCCTCGTTGCATTACCCTGAACGAATATTCTAAATGTCTCCCTGACTTTGCATTTTCCTTTAGTCGCGTAGTCTCCTAATACTTCAGAATATTCCTTCTGTGTTCTGAGACTTAGCGATTCCTTTTAGTCGGGTAGTCGCGGGATAGTTATGTTATAAGCCTTTGTGAAGGAGGGACCCACTGCCTAGTTGGGTGATCGCGAGAAAGTCTTAACAGTTATGAAAATGTCTTTCGACTTCGCGATTGCTTCTTGTCATGTTATTGCCAAATCATGCCACAGTTAACAGTTATGTCATGCCTTCAGTCGCATAGTCTCAAAATGGAATGGTGGTTAAAGGATTTTGACTGAGACTTTGCGACTAGTCATTGAGGTTTGCGGAAAAGTGCAGTCAGGATGTCACCAGAATAGGATGATGACTCAGTTCTTTAGTATGCATTATGTGAACCAGTGGCTGTGTGACATGTGTCATAAGGCAGAGTGAAGCTAAAGGGGTCATCGCCTTGTCGCCAGAAGAAGAAAATAGGTTCAAAAACTTCGAGACTAAGGTGCTTTGCCTTCAGTCACTGAGTCTGAGAATGATTTAAGGGTATGCATGATTATCTGGCGATTAAGCGACAATCGTCAGATGAAAGAATCAAAGGATCCAAAGGTTGTCGCGATGCCTGGAAAGAAAAGTGTCCCAAGGGAAAAGTCCTCCTGACTTGGTGATTAGGGTATGTCGTGCAGTCGCTATAAGTAAAGAAAAGGACACATAGGAGCTGTTACGGTAAAGTCAAAGGCTTAGAACTTAGATCTCCTGACTTGGCGACTAGGCATTGTTGCATAGTCTTGAAACAAAGAATAAAAGCATTCAGCGACTGGGAGATCATTGTAAAGGTTAAACAAGGCAGTTAGTCACAAAGTGTGGAAATGAATGATGGGTTAATGTTAACTCTTCGCGACTTTGATTTTAGTTGGGTCGCATGGTCGCCAGATCGTGACTTAGGTTAACCAAGGGTAAAAAAAGCACATTGTCGCCAAGTCTTGAGATGGAACCAGGGTTAGTGACATAGTCCCGTGACAAAGAGACTTCATGCAGTCGCGCAGTCGCCTGATCTTGAAATTTAAAAAGTGGCGGCAGTTTTTTGATGTGATAGTGTGAATCACTCGGTGACCAATCACAGGTTTGCATTTGGATTACTGTGCAAAAAGAGCGGCTGAAATGTAAGATAGTTGACGAATTACAGTGTGACATGTCAGCCTTTTTGAATGTAGTTGGTAGCTTTGAGGATTCACTTTCAAATTTGATTTTCTGTCAATCTCAGGAATTACGGCTAGGTTTTTGTTCGAGTTCACAGCATGGAAAATTAATGGCAAAATTGATGTTTCCAAATTATGAGTTGTGTACTCTGAATGATGGCTATCAGGAGTTGATGGTGCATTCATTTGCCTTCACCGTGCTTTTAGTTTTTAGACCCAAGTTGCTAATTTTCAGGGGAGTGATATTTTTCTCAGTGTGCAGTGTATTCAAAGTTGATCAAAGGGTTCTAAATTGCAGGAGATTGTGCAGAACAAACAGCTGATATTTGAGATTAGATTTGTTTCAATATCGGTAAAGGAAAAAGAATCCTGTGGTAGAGGAAGAAATTTTGGACGATGAGTGAGGTGAACACTTGGCGCTGCACTGTTCAGAGACAAGATGGACAGTTATTACAAAAGGAGGATGTAGGTGAGTAGGCAAGCACAACTATCCGGACTCAGCATAATTACTACCAGCTACCATCTACAAATCTGATTGCAGTCGCCAGATCGGGAGAAGAACAAGAGATATCTATTTATACCTTTTTGACTCAGTCCTTTCACCGCTTCTTCTCTCTCTTTATTTTATCTCTTGTAACTTTAGGGTTAGGTTTTCTTTGACCATCCGAAGCTTGTTGCATCCTTAAGGGATTTCAAGATGGTCAAAAACCTATATATAGCCTAAGAGTTGTAGTTGTAAAGGGTTCCTTTCCTCTGCTCTGTTCTGGTTTTTTCCTACAGATGCCCAGAGCAGGTCCCTGTTGGTCATGTGGAAATTTTATTGTAAGTTATACTTTTGTATCTTTGTATATTCATGAAAGCTTCTTGTCTGGATATGTTGAAGTAGAATACAGTAATAGGATACAGTGTGGTTTTCCCTCTTTCATATTATCTTATCTCTTTGCATTATGTTTGTGCTCTAGTGTGTTTCATCTGTAAGGAATTTGAAATACACCAGCTATAAGGTAGTTTGTCTAATTGTTTATGAGTTCCTTTCAAGGAGAGGACTAAGTTTCATAGATGATTTCAAAGAGAAAAACACTGTGATAAGGATTTGATGCAGATGTATGTATATGAGAGGATAGTTTGTAAGGCACTCTATCTCAACCACATGTAGTTTGTAAGGCACTCTACAGTATCTCTGTTAGTTTATCTCTGTTGATTCATATTTTCATTGACTCTTTGCCCAAGGGATAGGCACTAGTCTAGAAGTATAGTTTGCAGTTTGTTCCCCATCCAATATCAAAAATCATTTAATCAAAATACTCTTGTTACTAAGAACAAATGAGCTGAGCTCATATGGATTTGTATCAGCAGGATACTATTCAGTTTGTTAATCCCTTGAAGAGTGGATCATTAGGTTATCCCTCCTATATTAAAAGGAAGAAGGATGAAAATCCTTGTATCACTGGTTCTTGTTATATTTACAACCATGGTTTGTATGGTTAAATCTTGTACCTGATTATGCTTGGTCATTTACAATGTAATTTATCAGTTGGTTTAACAAAGGTACATAGAAAATCAGTGTCCACTTTAACACATACTGTGTAAATAGCAGTTATAAAAGGTAAAACCTACCTGAGTATTTGTGGAGCTCAAAAACGAAGAAGGACCTTATCCAGTCCTTAGCAATTAGGCTTTTCTTGTCTCTGAATCAGTATTAGAAGGCATAGTGTTCAAGTAGTCATTTCAAGCACTGTGGTTCATACAAGAAAAATCCCTAACACACCCTTCTTGTGTTTGATGTTGAAAGTGTATGCCTACAACTGTTCTACCCATTTGAGATGTCTGACAGAGAGTTTCTCTTGTGAATTTAGAAAACTCAATGCATGATTGTCAGTGTATAGTAAAAAATCTTTGGGGATTAGGTAGTGTCTCTATTTCTTGAGGGCTTGTACCATGGCATAGAGTTCCAAGTCATAGGTTGAATACTTCCTTTTAGCCTCATTTAATGTCTCTAAGAAGAAGGCAACTAGTTTACCTTCTTGGCTGAGGACTGCACCTATTGCCAAGTTACTTGCATCGGTCTCCACTATGAAGACCTTGTTGAAATCAGGGAGAGTCAAGATAGGATACTGAGGGACTCTATTCTTCAAGTATTGAAATGCATCATTGGATTCTTTTTTCCAAGCAAACTTGTTCTTTCTACCTCCTTTAATGGTGTCAAGTATTGGTGAACACACATGACTAAAGTTTTTAATAAACTTCCTATAGAAGGTGGGCAATCCATGGAAACTTCTTACATCACCTTGGTTCTTGGGTGGAGACCAATTAACTATGGCTGCAACCTTCTCTGGATCCATTTTTAGAGTTCCCTATGAGATAAAAAATCCAAGGAACACAAGTTCCTTCTTCATAAACATGCACTTTTCCAAGTTGATCACCAGCTTGTGCTGATGAAGTCTTCTTAGGACCGGTTCCACATGATTAAGATGTTCCTCTTTTCTATGACTGAATATCAGTATGTCATCAAGATAAATAACATCAAATTTACCAATGAAATCAATGAATATCTCATTCATAAGCCTCATAAAAGTACTAGGGGTATTTCTTAGCCCAAAGGGCATTACTAACCATTCAAACAAACCTTCAGTGGTCTTGAATGTTGTTTTCCATTCATCTCTTGGTTTGATTATGATCTAATGGTAGCCAAACTTCAAGTCTATCTTGGTGAAGTAGGAAGTACCTCCTAGTTAATCCAATAAATCCTCAATTCTTGGCATGGGGAATCTATATCTTATAGTGATCTTTTTTAGGGTGCTACTGTTAGTACACAAACTCCATTTTCCATCCTTTTTGGGTGCCAAAACTGATGGAACTACACATGGACTGAGACTTTTTTGAATGAGCCCTTTTTCTAGCAGTTCATTTACTTGTTTTGCAATCTTTGCATGTTTTAATGGTGTCATCTTGTATGGGGCCTTGTTAGGCAGGGATGAACCAGGTATCAGGTCAATTTGGTGACTGATATCTCTCAAGGGAGGGAGGGTTGTGGGCAGGTCACTAATAGTGACATCTCTGTATTTTCTAAGTAAATGCTTAGCTTCATTTGGTATAGGATCATCCTTGTCAGATTTGACATTACCCTTAGGTTTGGATATTAATACATATGCTTCAGTTTCAGATTCTTTTAGTACTTTTAACATTTTCTTCTCCCCCATGGCTGTGATAGTTGGTTCTTTCTCAGTCTTGTTATCTAGTAGGGGCTTCGTGGTGAATGTTTTCCCATCCTTGGTGATAGAGTAGGTATTTTTCCTATAATGGTGTGTGGCATCAGCATCATATTTCCAAGGTTTTCCTAAAAGAATGTGTGAGGCATCCATCTCCACAACATCACAAAGATATTTGTCTTTAAAATCAGAGATTGAAAACTCTATCCATGCTTGTTCAATGACTAAAGTTTGTTGACCCTTTGTTAACTAAGATAAATGGTAAGGAGAAGGATGAGGTTTCTTAGGGAGGTTTCACTTTTGTACCATTTCACAAGAAACAAGATTTTCAGTTGAGCCAGAATCAAAAAGTAATTGACATACCTTTCCATTGCATTTGATCTTTGTTCGGAAGAGATTCTTTCTGGAGGTTCTTGGTGTTGGAGATTTGATTATGAGTAGTTGATTGATTGTATGTTTGTCATTGATGACAACATATAATACATAGTAGTAATTCTGTATGTACTTATCATAATGTTGATATGGAGACTTGCGTGGATAGATACATGTTTTTGACATGTTTATTATGTTATGTTCATACACACAGACCCAGATATGATGTTTCAGTAAAGTTATGTAATTTTGTTATTGGCAGTTATAGTTCTGGAAGTGTAACGGTTTAGGGCCGACATATATTTCATGTTTCTTGAGTTTCACCTATCTTCTGTATATGCATGTGTATATTCATGTTTAGTTATGAGCTGATGATATTAATTCAAAGGTGCCAAACGTGTTTCAAGAAAATTGCAAAGTTAGAGTTAAATTGGTGAGGCCGACTTAGTGAAGTGTCATGTCTATTTGGTTTATACTTGTGCGGTTATAATTATGCTTGCATGCTTAGTAGAGCCGACAATAATGTTATGAAGAGTTTTCTTATAGGTCCCATGATCTCATACTATGAGGAAGATACTTATAACAAGTCAAAGGTGTCACGCTAAGTGTGAACGATACAAAAAGATAAGAAAGATGTACAGAGAAGATTATCAGAGTTGGTTCATTCATCAAGAGTCTATTTTAAGAAGTGAAAGATTGCAATAGACTAGAACTGATCAAGACAGTAGGTCTACTCTACAGTTCATCATCAGATATAGTGCATATCTGTTATTCAGAAGGTTGTAGCCTTCACCATCAAGCAGTGAGCTTTTGGACGGTGAGTCCACCACCCCTAACAGGGTTATTTGTCAAAGACTCCTAACAGGGTCCAACCCTTAACCAAGTCACTATAATTATTACATTGTATTGTACAACTCCTAATAGGGTTGAAATATCTTCTAATAGGGATTACTACAAACAAGTATAGTTTATTGTGGGTGCTAATTCCCACCGGGGTTTTTACCATTTGGTTTCCCCGTAATCAAATTGTGTGTTGAGTATTGTGTTATCTAATTAAGAATTTACTTTGTTGTATTCTAAAGTTATAGAAGTAAAAAGAGATGAAGTTACTGATAACTAATTCACCCCCCCTCTCAGTTATCCTTTGGGACTATTCTAAAAATTGGTATCAGAGCCAAGTGCCTTGGAGAAGAATCCTAATAGCTTAAGGTAGATCAGATGTCTTACTTCAGAAAAGAAAGCCCTAAGTTCGATGGATAAAATTATTTGGATTGGAAAAACAAAATGATAACACATCTACAGTATATTGGATTTGAGATCTTTGAAATTTCCACACAAGAGGTTGTAATTCCATCTCTGAAAGACCTTGCAAAGGATGATGCTACTAACAGACAAAAGGATATATTTACACATAATGCAATTTCCAAAGAAGCCCTAATCAACGCCTTATCTGACAGTGAATTTTTTGAAATCAAGAAGATTGATAGAGCATATACCATATGGAAGTATTTAGAAGATATGTTTGAAGGATATGTTCAAGCAAACAATGCATGTAGGAAGACATGGAAGAAGAAATAGAATAGTCTTGAGATGTTACCTGAAGATAACATTAGAGCTTACAATCAAAGGATAAATGAAGCAGTATCTGGAATCAAAAACAATGGTGGTGAAATATCAGAAGAAGATATAATGGACAAGTTGCTAACTACTTTGACATCAGACTATGAAAACAAAATCAGTATTCTAGAGGAAACTATGCAATTCTCACAAAACTTCAAGAGAGAGACTCTAATAAGAAAAATCTCTGCATTTGAGATATCAAGATTGAAGATTGAACCTAAAATTGAAACAGCTTTCAAAGCCTCAGTCCATGGTAAGAAATCCTTACACATCCCCAGTCATAAGGAGAAAGAAGTTGATGAAGAACTTGAAGAAATCATTGCTATGATTGCTACAAGAGAAAAGAAAGGAAAAGGAAAATATGAAGGACAACTTCCATTCAAATGTTTTTCATGCAATAAGATAGGTCACTTTGCATCTAAGTGTCCCACAAGAGTCAAGAAGTTCAGATCCGATTACAAACCCAAATATAAGAAGGAATGTTATCATGCTGAAGAAGGTGTAACCAATGAACATTCAGGAGAAGATGAAATTGGATTCATTTCCCTTAGAGATATGGAAAGGTTTCTTGAGGAAATGGAAATTGCAAATGAAAAGGAAGAACAAGAGCTAGCCCTAATTTCCAAAGTAGACATCAGAACTGATTGGATCATTGATAGTGGATGCTCTCATCATATGATAGGTGAAAAAGATAGATTTGTTTAGTTAGACAAGTACACAGGTGGTATGGTTAGATTTGGAGATAACACTCCTAAACCTATCATAGACAGAGGTTCTATCACTTTGGATGGAAAGAATAAGATAGATGATGTTCTATATGTTGATGGATTACATCATAACTTGCTGAGTGTTGGACAACTACTTGACAAAGGCTATCATTTGGAGCTCAAGGACAACAAGTGCATCATTAACAACAAGGATGGAGATATGATTGCATCAGGCTCCAAAACAAAAGGTAATGTTTTTCAGCTTAATTCCGATGTAAGTTGTTTTTTTGCAAAGGTGGATGGCAGTTGGTTATGGCACAAGAGACTTTGTCATATCAATTTTGATAATATAGTAAAGATCAGCAATGTTAAGGTAGTTAGAGGCCTACCAAGTATTGCAAGGCCAGTTGACACAATATGCAGGGAATGTGTTATGGGAAAGCATGTAAGGAGTTCCTTTAGAAGAAAGAAAAACTTAGCTGAAAAAAAATTGGACCTGGTACATATAGATTTGTGTGGTCCTACCCAAACAAGACCATACTACGGAGAGAGGTACTTTATTTTTTTTGTTGATGATTTCTCTAGGATGATGTGGGTTGCATTCTTAAAGGAGAAGTTTGAAGCCTTTCAAAAGTTCAAAATATTCAAAGCTAAAGTTGAGAATGAATCTAGATTGAAACTGAAATGTCTGAGATCAGATAGAGGAGGAGAGTTCACCTCTGGTCAGTTTTATGATTATTGTGAAGAACATGGTATTAAAAGATAGTTGAGTGCACCTAAAACCCCTCAGCAGAATGGGATTGTAGAAAGGAGAAATAGTATCATACTTGATACAGCACGCACTATGATGATTGAAGTAAAAGTTGCGCACACCTATTGGAGAGATGCAGTGAACACAATAGTATATACTATCAACATAACCCAATTAAGGCCAGACATGGATAAGACATCCTATGAACTTTTTTTTGGAAATGTACCTACAGTAAGGTATTTCAGAATCTTTGGCAGCAAGTGCTACATCAAGAGAGATGATGGTGTTGGTAAGTTTGATGCTAGAAGTGATGAAGGTATTTTCCTTGGTTATTCTACTAAAAGAAAAGCATATAGATGTTTC
>MU228435.1:311867-339347 GCA_018584345.1 Thuja plicata | reverse complement strand
TGACTCCACAGTAGTTGATAAGACATTGTACAAATCTATGATTGGTAAACTCATTTATCTAACTCAATCTAGACCTGACATATCTAATGCAGTTGGAATTGTTGGAAGATTTGTAGCTGAACCCAAGCAGAGTTACCTAATGGAAATCAAGAGGATATTTAGATATCTAAAGGGAACTATAGACTTTGGCTTATGGTATCCTAAATCAGAGAATGTAAAGCTTCATGTGTATACAGATGCAGATTGGGTAGGTTGTATTTATGATAGGAAGAGCACTTTAGGAGGAGCAGTATTCCTTGGAGACAAGTTGGTTTCTTGGATAAGCAAGAAGTAGAACTGTATTTCTCAGTCAACAACAGAAGTTGAATATGTTGCAGCAGCACTGAATTGTTCAACTATGGTTTGGATCAAGTAGATGGTTAAAGACTTTAGCATTCAGGTTGATTATCCTATTGCTATTCATTGTGAGAATACTAGCACTATCAACATGTCCAAGAACCCTGTGATGCACGCAAAGACAAAACACATAGAGATCAAGTACCATTTCTTAAGAGAAAAAGTTGCAGACAAAGAAGTTAAATTGGACTATGTGAACACCAAAAAATAGCTGGTAGATATTTTCACAAATTCCTTATCAAAGGATACTTTTGAGTATCTCAGAGAGAAGTTGGGAGTAATTCCCTCTCCTAAGTCTGTTTAGAAGAAGCAGCAAAGACATCAGTCATTAAGTGACTGATGAATGGTGAACTACTCTACTTCTAGAGTAGTACCTATGCCTAAAGGACTATGGTGCCCTTTTGCATTGATGTCAAAAGGGGAGTATATAGTAAAGAGGAGTATGTACGAAGGGGGAGAATATACTCTGGGGGAGTATATAGATGTAACAAAAACACAGACAGAGGAACTGCAGTAGTTTAAAAAAATATTTGATGAGGATATTGAGAAGATTGTAATAGAAAGAGTACACCATGAACAAAGGATGTTTTTGGTATCATATGTTTCCATCAATGTCAAAGGGGGAGATTTTTCAAGATTTGATTATGAGCAGTTGATTGATTGTATGTTTGTCATTGATGACAACATATAATACACATTAGTAATTCTATATGTACTTATCAGAATGTTGATATGGAGACTTGCATGGATAGATACATGTTGTTGAAATTTTTATTATGTTATGTTCATACACGCAAACCCAGATATCATGTTTCAGTAAAGTTATGTAATTTTGTTATTGGCAGTTATAGTTCTAGAAGTGTAACGCTTTAGGGCCGACATATATTTCATGTTTCTTGAGTTGCGCCTATCTTCTATATATGCATGTGTATATTCATGTTTAGTTATGAGCTAATGATATTAATTCAAAGGTGCCAAACATGTTTCAAGAAGATTGCAAATTTAGAGTTAAATTGGTGAGGCTGACTTAGTGAAGCATCGCGTCTATTTGGTTTATACTTGCGTGGTTATAATTATGCTTGTGTGCTTAGTAGATTTGACAAGAATGTTATGAAGAGTTGTCTTATAGGTCCCATGATCTCATACTATGAGGAAGATACTTATAACAAGTCAAAGGTGTCATGCTAAGTGTGAATGATACAAAAAGATAAGAAAGATGTACAGAGCAGATTATCAGAGTTGGTTCATTCATCACGAGTCTATGTGAAGAAGAAGTGAAAGATTGCAATACAATGGAACTGTTCAAGACAACAGGTCTACTCGACAGTTCATCATCAGATATAGTGCATATCTTTTATTCAGAAGGTTGTAGCCTTCACCATCAAGTAGTGAGCTTTTGGACAGTGAGTCCACCACCCCTAATAGGGTTATTTGTAAAAAACTCCTAACAAGGTCCGACCCTTAACCAGGTCACTATACTTATTGCATTATATTGTACAAATCCTAACAGGGTTGAAATATCTTCTAACAGGGATTACTACAAACAAGTATAGTTTATTGTGGATGCTAATTCCCACTGGGGTTTTTACCATTTGGTTTCCCTATAATCAAATTGTGTGTTGAGTACTGTGTTATCTGATTAAGCATTTACTTTTTTTTTATTCTAAAGTTATAGAAGTAAAAAGAACTAAAGTAACTGATAACTGATTCACGCCCCCCCTCTCAGTTATCCTTTGGGACTATTCTAACACTTGGCTTTGTGGCACTTGGAGAAAAACTTGCCTCATCTTCAATCATTGTCCTTCCTCTGGTTCTAAGTCCTTTTGATTTAGATTTTCTTCTTTCTTGTCCTCTTGGATGATGTGTGCTCTCCTCTCCCCATGATTGCTATTGTTCCTCTTTTCAGGGCACTTGCCTACATGATGTCCCAATTGGTTGCAATAGTAGCACCTCAATGGTCCATTTCCTCTACCACTGTTTGTTCTTCCCCTATTAAAGGGTCTTCTCCCTCTATAGTTACCGTTGGAGTTTGTATCAGTGTTCTCTTTGTCTCCTTGGTTAGGGGTCCTGCTGCCATTACCACTGTATTGTCCTCTATTCCAAGAGGTTCCTCTTCCTCTGAAATTCTTCCCACTATCATTAATCTTTCCCTTTCCAAACTCCTACTTTCTCTTCCACTTTTCCTCTACCTTGAGTGCCATTTGATAGCACTTGTTCACTGAGGTAGAGCAATGTAGGCTGAGCTCCTCTTGAATGGATATTTTGATCCCATTCATATACCTTGCCAACTTTTCTTCTTCATCTTCTGCCACATTTGTCTTCATGCATAATTTTAGGAACTCCTTGGTGTATGAACCCACATCCATGTCCTTTTTCTTTAGGTTTTTCTTCTTCCTATGGAGTTGTACCCCATAGTCTTCAGGCACATAGGTCTCGTTGACTAGTACAATCATCCTATTCCATGAAGTGATCATGTTCTTTCCATTCTTCATCCTCTCTATTTGGATGAAGTTCCACCAAGTTAGGGCTTCTCCCTTCAACTTGGATCTTTGTATTTTTACCCTCTACTTCTCAGGGATGTCCTCACACTCAAAAAAAATTGTTAGGGCCTCTATCCAATCTAAAGCCAAGTCTGCATTCATATTTCCATTAAAAGTTGGCAAATCCAACTTCTCATCCATGGTTCTTCTCCCCATAAACTTCAAGGCATCTATGAATTATCTCTGGTCTGCAGGAATATTCACATCCTGATCAAGGTTATCACTCTCTGACTCACTCCCTTCTTCACCACTAGAAGTGTCTCCCTTGCCCCTCTCTACCTTGTTTTCCAACTCTTGGATTCTTCTTGTCAATGCTACATTTTCTGCCCTTTGTTCTCTTACCATCTTTCCTAACTCAATTTTTGTGACTCTTGAAGGAATATCCTCATCCTCACGAGCAGACATAGCTCTGATACCACTTGATGCAAATTGGGCAATTGGAATCTTGGCAAAGGTCTCTCAATAGGGCAAGGTACCCTAGGTTGTTGTCTTGTGATGGTCACAAGGCTTCACACTTATCACAAGTGTGATGGAAGGAATTGATTAAGGTTATCACAACCCCAAAACCCCAAGGGTAACCTAATTTGTAGGTTTATCAATCCTTCAATACCAAATATCTAGGTTGGTCTCACAAGCCAATGACCCTAAATCACAAGAATACCCCCCAAAATGACATGTAGGACTAGGGGTGACCTATTATTGTAGATTTGGTCTATTTAGGTCCCTAGTTCCTAGTTCCAATGGTTCTTTCACTCAAGGGAAACCCATATCCCATAGTTTCTTCACAAACCTAGGCTTTCGCTTGTAGCCTTTTTCAGAGGTAATTTTGATCTCATCTGAAATTTCTCCACACAACCATATGAACTAATCAGGTTTTCATATAACCTTTATGGCCAAAGGCTTTGGACTTAAGCCTTGGAACTTGGAATTGAAAAGAAGACAGAATGGTAAGCCAAATTCCTCTACCAATTAGCCCTAATTAGGCCTCCAATTACACTACAAGTACCATTTAGGTACATCTAATGCCCAAAATTACTATTGCATCATGTGAGGGGGTGCACAAATGTCTTCTTGTCTGACTTTATGCCTCTGATCAATCCCAAGACAAAAGTTATGACTGTTGTCCTAAATCATGATTGGTGCATACATGAGCATATACACCTAGCACATCAATTCTTTCCCACTTCCCTACAACTTGAGAACCCTATCTTGCAAAATATCAAAGAGCATCCTAAGAACATTCTTTCCACCAAGGTCCATTAGATTCCCATGGTGGAAAGTGGAAATACACTTGATTCTTCTTGAAACCCTGAATTAGGGCCTACAATTCAGGTAGCAACTTTGTAAATTCAATATCTAATAACCTACAATCGATCAAGGCATGAAACCAAAGCCAAAAGGAAGAAGATTCAAACCCCTATCTTCCTGTGTCAGATTCACATGCTTCTTTGGCTATACCTATCCGTACCCGATGACTGTTTCCTTCATAATGCAAGAAAATGGTTTATTTTTATTGATTTCAAATGAAAAATTGAATGATCAGCCTACCACCTGTCTGAAAGGTATATTTTAGGCACTCCCAATGGTTACATGACAAGATTGAACTGACTTGACCATTTTGGAGTTGGTTTTTGAAAAATTGTTAAGTTTGCTCAAAAGTTGCTTGACAACTTTTGAGCAACTTTTACACTTTTTGCATTTTTGCAACTTTAGTGACCAAATTTGTTCAAGATTTTATTGAGATTATCCCTAGTGGATCCAAAACAATAAAACTCAAAAACAACCTAGTTGTAGGGTTTGGGATCATAATTGACTCATAGTGACCCAAGGGCTTATATTGTGCCAATCTTGGGGTATGGTCTTACATGGTGACCCAATGAATAACCATAGTGTGTTTATGATTGTAAAGGCATCTTAGGACCTTGAATGAACCCCTATAGTCCATAGGAGCATGTGGTATAGTTTGGGTTCTCCTGCACCATCTTCACTTCTGCAGTCCATTTCTTGAACAAAATTTGACTAATGTGAATTAAGCCATTCAGTGCAAATGATGTGGTCTCAGCTTCTTTCAAGTCTGTGGGAAAATATTTATCCAGTGAATCTATTACTTTCTGCAAGTCTGAGAGATGAACCTCAAGTATTGATAACTTAGGAGTGATAAATATTTTCAGCAAATTGAACCTTGTCAATACTCTCCATTTTTCATTATCTAGTACACTGAGTTTAGCCAAAATCCTTGTGACTTCTTTGTCTAGATCTATTTTGGATTGCAAAGATGTTTCACAACCATCCATCATACTATTCAGAGTTTCCCTCTCTTTGGCAATAATGTCTTCTACATTCTGAATATTTCTTATTGGATTCATGCAATAACTGAACAATTTTCTCCCATGTCCAATGCAGCTTCTTGCATTTGTCAAGTAAGTCTTCACAATGCCTAAATCCAATGTTATAGATTTGTAGACTATTGTTAGATTCTTGTCAGAGTATGTCTTCTTTTCCTTTTCTTTTTCTATCTTCAGTAGGTTCTCATAGTGCCCATCAAATTCATCAAGTGTGATTCCAAGATTCTCAATGTCATGTTTATTCTTGAAAATAATAGGTGTTGGAAGAAATTTGTTTACAGTATCAATTTCTCTTGTGATGACTTTTGAATTCTTGTCTCCTTTATGTTCTGATCTCTCATTTGCTTTGTTCAAAGAAGTAAATGCCAATTTTACTAGTTCTACTTCATCCATGTTGTCAACATTTACATCACTACTTGCCAACAATGAAATGGATGATGTTTTTACCTCTTTCCTTTCATCCTCTTTATGATCTATCTTCTTTTATTCTTCCTTTTGCTCTTCTTCCTTCTTTTGTTCCTCTTCCTTCTTTTTTTCTACCTCATCTTCCACAGATGTATCCATATTCCCTAAAAAAGGGTCCTTCTCATCTTGAGCGGTGTCAAGAGTTATTGCTACACCAGAAACATAGAAATCTAGTGGAGGATCTACTTCGCTTTTCTCAGTGGATGTCTCTATTGCCTTAGATCTCTCACCCATTCCAAATTGTGTGGGTGATGTCATCTTAGGAGGTGAGGGCTTTCTCAAAATAGTACTCATCAGTATCTTCTCTAGTGCCTTCTGAGTTTCCTCTGTGACTTCATCATATTTCCTCGCCATGATTTTCAGTAATCTCACCTTGGTCCTTAGTAGAGGTTTTAGTTCCTTGTATATTATGTCCCTTTCTTGGACTGATATCATAGGTAGCATGTTATCTATTTCTTTGTTTCTAATCATATCATCTCCAATTTGTGCAACATGTTTTCTTATCTCCAATCTCCCATATAGGTCTATGGGTATGCATCATTCAATTTATAATAGTGTCTTCTTAAAAGTAAGTAGGTACTCTATCACAATGTCTTCAATTTTAAGTTTGTCTACTTTTTCATACCTGTTATAATATTTACCAATTTTAACCAATTCTCCTTGACCTAATGCTCTCTTCTCTATCATCTTCAATTTAGGTTTCCAAATGTGTTTTTCTATTTTCTTCTCTTCTCCTGATGTGCCCTGCTCTTTAGGTGATGTGTGCATGCTTGATCTTGTTACTCTAGAAGTGACATTTTCAGTTTGAGCTATTTGTTGTTGAGAAGGAGGTGGACTATCTATCCTAATTTACTCAGGAGTGGGAGGGGTTGTAGTACTTCCACTTGCAGGTCCAAGTGACCTTTCTATCATCTTATTTTTGACTTCTTTAAGTTCCTCTTCTGTCAATCCTGCTTTAACTCTGCATTCATGTACAATATTTTCTACCTTTCTCTTCCTCGGACCTCTACTATGTTCTTCTCTCACTTTTTCTAACTTTTCCTCATAAGTTCCCCATCTTTCCTTTGTTCTGTCAATCTCTGATGCAAGGACATGTACTACTTGCATGGTAAGCCTTTCAGATTTCACTTCATACCCCATGGGATAACACCATTTCTTCCTGGGTATGACTTCTTCAAAGCACACAAAATTAGTTTCAACCATGAAATAGATTGTATCTTTGTATTTCTCAAAAGTTTCTTCATGTATTATGTACATTTTCTTCATTTGTCTCTGTAGTATCTTGATCATACCAAATAGTTCACCATCAACCCAAGTAGCATTCTGTCTTTTGTAGCTCTGTGAAATCAATATGCTATTGGGTACTCTAGACTTCCAACCACTAGGATGTAAACTAGGAAACTTGTGCTCAATATGAATGAACATGTGCATCAATAATGAACCAAATCTGAAGGTTTTCAATTTTTCCTTCTTCACAAGCTTCACATTCTCAAGGAATTGTTGTGCTAGAACTTCGCATAGATTATAATATACATTTTCTTTCACCATTCTCCATGCCATCATGATGACTCCAATAGATACTAAATTAGGTCTGCTACTGTAGTAGAACTTGTACCCAAGTATCACCATAATCAATATTACATCTTGCTGAAAGATGTCATTTACTATCATTTCCCGTCTATCCCATTTAGAATGAGTTAGGGTTTCAACTTCTTTCTTCACATGTTTCTCCATAATAGGAATGACTCTGGTGTTGTCCAATCCAGTGATTTCATGGATTAGGTCACTACAAATCTTCACAAGTTGATCACCAATCCAGATAAACTGATCATGAACCCTACTTAACAGTATTTTAAACCAATCATCTTCATCAAATTTGCATAAATCAAGAATTTTCATTATGCTCAGTTGATTGATATGTTTGTATTATTCTCTCATGAGTCCATTGTCAGTCATATACTCAATTCCCAGTATGTCATACATACAATGTATGTAAGCCCTAATATCTTCTATGTGTAACATGCCATACGAGGTTTGGGAAAATGCTCCCCCTAGGTCCTCTTCGCATGATTTGAATAGATGTTTCTTAAACTTATACCTAGGTCTATCTGTAACATTGAAAATAATAGGTGCATCCATGGCTAGATGATGTAAAATACCTTTCTTTCACTGAATTATGAGTTTATCCTTCAATCGATAACACATGGCCAATTTAGAATAATCTGAACTTCTTTTCTCTTTGATTTCCTTAGCCCGCTCTTCATAAAATGGTAAAGAGATAAGCCATTTAGTGGTTCTTTATACAAGTTAAGTTATGAATTTCACTTTCACTTAAAATTTTCTAATTGGCTGTTAGATCTCGTGAACAAAATATGTGGGTCAGCTGATGTTGCACTCTTAGATGTATACTTCATGATGTCGACCAAGCTTATACCCAATATCGCATGAGCTTAATCCATGAATTTCAGGGTAGGATATATTCTATTGTCTATATCCAATGCTCCCCCTAAGGCCATGATCAACCAATTAGGTTGATTCTATCTTTCTACCATCACTTGCGAAGATCGAGTAGCCTCTACTGACTCTCCTTGAACTAATGTCTCACTAGTTTCTTTGATCTTCCATATCTTACCACTGGGGTTGTCTTCTGCCTTCTTGAAACAACTTTCATAGTCACTCTTCACATCTGCAACACCCTGACCAATAGAATTTCCATTCATGGGAGGTGGTACTCTTCTATTGTCTGATCCATTATACCTGCAAAATTTCACTATATGTCCTAGATTATTGCATTTGTAACATATAGGAGGTATTCTTTCCTGATTGACTTGCAGCTTACAATACTTCACAATGTGTCCAATGTTATTACATTTTTTTAGCATGTAGGTTTTACTATAGGTTTTCTTCCATTGTCTTGTTTATATCCTGATTGATTAGGTTTTTTGCATTCTTCTTTCTTGTGCCCATATCCATTACAGTTAAAACAATAACCATAAAAAGCACTTAAAGGCGCATTGCCTTTGCAATCTCTCTTCATGTTTCCAAATCTGTTGCAGCCAAAGAATCTACCTCTGAAGGGTCTGAACTGTTATTTAGGCTCTTCAATAGAAGGTTTCTCAACATCAATATTCTCATTTGATTTCTCTTCCTAATTCTTTGAACATTCAGCTTGATTGAAGCCAATTGATGAGCCTCTCAAAAGGCCATCTTTTCCATGTTGTTTACTTTCTTTTTCAGTAGTTTTCTTTTAGAATAGAGATTTTAAACTTATGGTTTTATATATTTTATATATGTAACAACATAAGTAGGTAAATTGGATGGTAAAGACATGATGTATTTTTCTTAGAACTAATGGATGGAATTTACAGAATATAAGTAGTTGCATGCTGAATAAATAATCCTATCTCCTATGCTATGTTTAAGGGTAGTCTCCTTCCTATAGCTGAATGTTGTGCAAGAATATCGAATGGAAACTAACACTTCTTTCTTAGTATTAAAATGATAAAATATATTTATGTGTTGGAAGTTGTGTATGCTAACCATTTTGTAGGAATCAAGTCATGGTGCATTCAAGAATACCAATATGGTGTTGAAGGGGTCAATGACAGCCATTACCCATAGAAGTGCCAGCATAAAACAATTAATTTAGTTAAGTGGTTGAAGAAGGGCGTGTTGCAGGACTTTCGCAGAGGAACAAGTCAATTAAGTTCCTAAGTAAACACCGAGCATAGATCTAGAACCACTACATGCTATATCCTAGGAAAAACTTGAAGACCTACTATTGTTGTAAGAGTTTTTTTGTTATGAGCACTTTTTATCCATTATTGATCCTCATTAATGGAGTGATCCTAGATTTAGGGATTAGTGTAGTTTCTCTTTAAATAAGCCAACTTGTATAGTTCTCAGAGTTGGGAACTAGTTGGTATAATTTTTGGAATAGAAGTTGACATTGTAACACTGTTTTTACTTTCCAAGTACATTTTCTCCATGAATGAATAGAGTGCATAATTTGAGTTTTAGTATCTTATCTTGATTGAATTTCTATTCACTCATCCAAGGGGGCCCACTTGGTGAGTGAATTTTTTTATTAGATTAGAAGTTATTCCCTTGTTCATTAAGAAGTAAATAGAACTCTGTTGTTCCTGCAGTCACTGGTAATAAAACTGGTGGATTTTTCCTACAACATAGGTGAATAGAGTAACCCCTATTCATGATTACTATTTTATTAGAGTAATTGCATTCACTTTAGATAGTATAGATTCCTAAAGTATAATGTATTTCAATTCCATAATTTTAGCCATGAGAATCAAGAAGGTTTGAAGCATATACTTTGCAAATACCATTCCAAGTTTACATCCCTGGTCGATAATTAAATGAGACTAAATAAACCGCTTAGGAGCCAATTAGGGTGTCCAATACTGAAGTAGCAATCCAATGATATGTGTTTCTAAGAGAATTGTTTAGCCAATCATTTTTGGCACCACTACCGGTGATGGTGTTAGTTCAAACCTACTTTGGTGTTCATGTTTCCAGTTTTCATAATCTAGGATTTCATTTCAAGCAATCCTTTTATGCATAGAAGAAGAGATCCTCATGAGAGATTCCTTCCTCATCAATAC
This sequence comes from Thuja plicata, assembly GCA_018584345.1. Classification (NCBI taxonomy): domain Eukaryota; kingdom Viridiplantae; phylum Streptophyta; class Pinopsida; order Cupressales; family Cupressaceae; genus Thuja; species Thuja plicata. Next base: position 328,982 of record MU228435.1, on the reverse strand, counting down.
CACACTGAGCCATTTGACCTTTTTAATCCTAAGCCTAAAGAACCCCAAGTAGATAGTGAAGAAGAAGACCTGTTTGAAAACCCATTTGCTGACACCCAAGGACAAATTTCATCACCTTCGTCCTCCGAAGAATCACTACATTTGGAAATCCTTTTTAATGAGCCTGAGTACCAAGACAACCCATTATCCCTTATTATCTATCAACCTCATCAACCACAACATCCATGACCTCCTCCAAGGATGGCTTAGCCTACCTTTCCCTTCCCAATTCCTCCTTAACAAGGTAACCACAACCTAAAGAACATTCCAGCCGCTGCATTACCAAAATTATACGGACTTATCACTGAAGATCTAGAGACCTTCCTCTTTGAGATGACATTCTCTGTAGGAGCTACAACTACACAACTGATGCCCATAAGCTGAAGTTGTTTCTGTCAACTCTTAAAGAGGCTGCTCTAAGGTGGTTCATGAGCCTCGAAGCTACTGTTGTAGCAAATTTGAATGTCATGAGCAACATGTTTCTTGCAAAATACAAAGAGTACTGTAGATGATGGAATTTAAAACGGGATGACATCTTCAAGATGTCGCAAAAAGAGGATGAAACCTTGGAAGACTATGTTTCCAGGTTTATGTTTAACCTGTAGCGCAACACTCAACACCAGTTGAATGAGGAATAATAGAAGCATATGTTCCTCAAAGGTGTCAATGATGGGAACATAGAGGCTTTAGACCTTATGGCCGGTGGCAATATCACTGAGAAGAACTAGCCAGATATCAAGACCATATGTCTAAATTACTCAAGAGCTCTAGTAAAAAAGGAAGAGGACTAAGGGACTTGCCTCATAAGACAAATGGCTCTGAAGTGTCTAAGATAGAGTTGTCCAACTTCCTATCTGATTTCAAATAGGACATTATCAATGACATGGCCACTTAGCTGGACACCATGCAAGCTCGAAGGAAGAAAGAGGATGCAGACGCTATGCTGGCTGAATTTTGCTCCCACTACAGAGAGAAGAAAAGAAACTGTAAGTGCAAAAGTGTTGCATCTATGGACACTACCTCAATTCCCACCAAGATAAAGGCAATAGATGAGGACAATGGTGAGGTCTTTTAAGTGGCACAAAGGCGACCATGGGCTCAAAGACAAGCTATGCCTCAAGACCCCCTAAATCATTTTGGTAATAATAATAATAATATTAATCAGTGGTAGAATAAAAACCCCAACAATTTTGTTCCTTAAGGACAAAATTGGAATAATAACTAGCCTAGCCAGCAGCCACAGAACAACCAAAATTTTTAGCAGCCTCATTATAGCCAGAACTTTCAACAGCAGTTTAATCCTTACCAGCAGCCAAAATAGAATAACCAATGGCAACCACATGGTAACTGGCAACAAAAACCTCAGTGGGGACCCAATCAGCCTAATTGGCAACAAGCTATTATGCCTCCACCTCAAAAACAAGCTATTATGCTTCCTCCTCCTGCAGCCAATAATAGTGCTCAAAAGCCACAACTTCCTGTGCAAACAAATCCAAATCCTAATAACAAGAATCATGCTTATTCATTGCAAGTGAATGACATCCATCTAAGATCATGAACCACATTGCCTGCACCAAGAGCACCCATAATAACTGATGTTTCTGATACTGAGGAAGTTTCTCACAATCAAAATACCATTGCTTCGCCTGTTACACTGCCTGTTCCAGCTGAGAAAATTCCACCTTACCCAAAAAGATTGGCCTAACCATCAGTAACCCCTAAAGAGAATCCTATTGCAACTGATCTAATTGACCAACTGAAGAAAATGACTGTCCAAATACCATTACTAGATGCCCTCAAGGAAATTCCAATTTATAATAAAGCAATCAAGGAAGCCTGTATCAAGCACCCTGGTAGGAAAAAGAAAGATCCTGATACTGTCCATGTTCTTGGGTAGCTTTCTGATCTTATGCTTAGTAAAGACTTGATGCCTAAATACTCTGATCCTGGGAGTCCAGTGGTTACCATTCACATTAATGGTATGCAAATACAAAATGTCTTGGTTGATTTAGGGGCCTCTATTAATGTTATGACTATGGATGTGTTGTTAAGACTTAGTATCATTGGGTTTAGGGAAACACCCACCATTCTCAAGTTACCTGACAATTCTACTGTCAAACCAGATGGTATGGTAGAAGATATTATTGTCACACTATATTCCTTGGACTACCCCTTAGATTTCATCATCCTGTCCCCCAAAGACACACTAGGAGGGTATCCATTAATCCTAGGAAGGCCTTGGTTAGCCACAACAAACACTTGCATTGGATGTCACTCAGGAAAAATGACCATAAATTATGGTATTAATACCAAGAAATTAACTATGTATTCTCCAGCCAAACCCCAAGTTGAACTTGACCAAGTTGTCTAGCCAGATCTAGGAGATGCTCCCCTCGAAGTCAATTCAGTACAAGAGCTTATGGTTATTGGTAGAGATCCATTCATGGCTTCACATGAGGAAGATGACATACTAGTGGTGATTCTTACAAACTAGTATGGCTATGAAGAAACCTCATGTTATGTCCCTGAGTGTTCCCTACAAACCATATTTCCCAAGAAGTCCTTGTCTAAGTTTCCTACAACACATGTGGAGATAAGTTTCCTACAACACCTGATTATCTACACACTTTGTTGTCCTAGGAAATGAAGTCACCTTTGTTTGCAAAGGTTCTTATGTTGGATAAAGTTAAAAGAGTGTCGATTGCCTTAGGAAAGGAATTGAATGTCAATAAGAATCTCACTGAATCTCAAATGTCTAGCCTTCTCCAGCTTTTAAAAGAGATTCAACAAGCTTTTGTCTGGGACTATACTGACATGAAGGGACTTGACCAAAAATTGTGTACCCATAAGATCTATATCGGCCTTGAGTCCAGACCTATAAGGAAAGCTCAAAGAAGAATAAACCCTGCATTAAGAGATGTAGTAAAGGCTGAATTGGAAAAACTCCTCCAAGCTGGCTTTATATATCCTATTTCTGACAGCCAGTGGGTAGCCCTGCTTGTAATTGTCCCCAAGAAAGGTGGAAAATGGTGAGTTTGTGTAGAATATAGGGATCTTAATAAAGGAACCAAGAAAGATTGCTTTCCATTTCCCTTTATTGACCAAGTACTTGACAATCTTGCTGGCAAGAAATATTTTTCATTCCTGGATGGTTTCAGTGGCTACAACTAGATCCAAATATCACTAGAAGACCAGGATAAAACAACGTTCACCTCTCCATGGGGAACATTTTCTTATTTTGTTTTTCCATTTGGATTATGTAATGCACCTGCTAATTTTCAGAGGGTAGTAATAAGTATTTTCCCCGACATTACTCCTGACTGTGTTGAAATATACATGGATGATTTCACTGCATATGGAACTCCATTTGAAGAAGCTCATGCTAATTTGGGAGAAGTTCTTAAAAGGTGTCAGGACTACAACCTCTCACTTAATAGTGAGAAATGTTATATGATGATGGAGGAGGGAGTTGTCCTTGGGAATTACCTCTCATCATTTGGTATCTAGGTTGATCTTGCAAAGAATGCAGTCATCCTTACACTCACAACTCCAACAAAGCAGAAGGATGTTTGGAGTTTTCTTGCTCATTCTGGTTACTATAAGAGATTTATAAAGAACTTTAGCCAACTTATTGCCCCATTATACAATATGTTGAAGAAGGAAGCAGAATTTTAGTGGACATCTGACTGTGAGCTATCATTTTAGCAGTTGAAAGATATGTTGACATAGACCCCTATACTTAGAGGACCTGACTGGAAGCTGCCCTTTCATATCCACACCAATGCATCTGACTATGCCATTGGGGCAGTGTTGGAATAGAAAGAAGGTATAGTTGAGCACACCATTTATTACATAAGCAAAAATTTGTAAGGTGTTGAACTAAATTATACTGTTACTGAGAAGGAACTGCTTACTATAATCTATGCACTAAATAAATTCAGACATTACATAACTGGTTATGAAGTATTTTTTTATACTGATCACTCAACAATCAAATACTTGATGAATAAACCTTCCATATCTGGTATGTTAGCCCGCTGGTTACTCCTCATGCAAGAGTTTGATATAACTATCATTGATAAACTAGGAAAAGCTAATGTAGTGGCTGATTTTGTCTCTAGATTACAAGTACCTGATGATCCTACAACAATTGATGACAGCTTCCCGGATGAGAACCTATTCTCTATTGCAACTTACAATATGTGGTATGCTGACATCGCCAACTACATTGCTATAGGAAGAGCACCACCTCATTTTTCACCGCGTGAACACCGACTGCTGATTGAGAAGAGTTTCAAACTTTCATGGATCTCTAGATTTATGTTCTACATAGGTCTTGATCAAGTCACCCATAGATGTGTTCACAAAGATGAAACCTATGACATCCTTCGTGTGTGTCATGATGAGCCGTGTGGTGGACATTTTTCCAGAAAAAGAACATCATACAAGGTGTTGACAACTGGTTATTACTGGCCTACATTACATAAAGATGCAGCTAAGCATACTAGGCAATGTGACCGATGCCAAAGGATGGGACATCCCACCAAGTCTAATTAAATGCCCCTACAGCCTCAGGTGCTGGTGAAACCATTTGATAAGTGGGGCATCGACTTTGTTGGCCCCATTGAGCCATCTTCACATGGTAAGTCTTATATCTTAGTATGCACTGATTATGCCACAAAATGGGTTGAAGAAAAAGCCATGAGGCATGCAAGGGATCATAAGGTAGTAGAGTTTCTTTATGAGTTTATTTTTACTGGGTTTGGTGTACCTCATGAAATAGTAACAGATCAAGGGGCATAGTTCACCTCTAATCTTATTATTGAATTGATGAATGAGTACAGCGTGAGGCATGGCGAATCTTCACCATACCATCCTCATGCCAATGGGTAGGCCAAGATCACAAATTAGTAAATAGAGACCATTCTGACCAAAATAGTCACTATGCACAAAAAGGATTGGGCTACTCGCCTTCCTGAAGCCATATGGGCTTACCGCACAACTTGGAAAATCACTACTTGATTTACACCCTTTGAGTTGGTTTATGGAAAATCTGCATCCATGCCTACTGAGTTTCACCATAAGACTCTCAGGACAACATTGGAATTAGATATTAACATGACCAAGGCACAAGAGGACAGACTCTTGCAGCTCAATGGATTGGACGAATACATAAAGTCTGCACTACACAACACAGAACTGATACAGAAGCAGTGCAAGAAGTGGCACGACCGATTCATCAAGGACAACAAGTTTTCCATTGGTGATTGGGCCTTTATCTATGACTGAAAATATCAACACGCTCCAGGAAAATTTTAGACCCGTCGGTTAGGGCCCTACGAAACAATCTCAGTTTTTGATAATGGTGTCGTTCAGCTATCTACAATTGATCCTATTAGATTCAAACTCCTTGTAAATGGGCATCATCTGAAGATATATCACAAGCCTGTGAGTCATCAAGACTTCCTGCAGCAATTCTAGTAGAGCTTAGATAGCTCACCTCCTGCAGCCAAAGCATCTCGGTCTTCCACCCAGATTTCTGCAAAGCTGTGATTTTATACAAACTTCCATAATAAAAATTTCACTCCTATGATTTGCTTTCTCTGCAATCAAAATCCACATCACCTCCTCTCTCTTCCATGTGTCCATTCTGCAACATCACTCCATCAGTGCATGTAGCATAGCAGTACACTCTTCCTGTAGCAAATCTCAGGTTAGTAACACGTACTTTTGCACATATTTTATTTTATTCATTTTTTATTTTGAAAAGACTGTTCTTTTATTTTCCTTAATCTTGCATGCAAAGGCTTGGTGGGACCCATGCCTTATACTTAGTTGGGGGGAGGGGATATTTAATGCTTGTTTTAATATTTCCAAATCAATTTTAGCATGTGAAAAGGAAAACTTTATTTCTTTTTTGTCTTTTCACGGTGACTGCTATCATGTGGGAGCTTATTTGTCCTTCCGTGATTAGGTCATCATGATTTGAAAGCAATTTAAAGTTAAGGTTTACTTAATAATGGCATTTTTCTGACATGTTTGGGTGGTAGACCATAACACATGCGGATGTATTTATGAAAACCATTTGACATAATGCTTGCTTTCCTAGAATTGAAAGATATTTTGTACTTTGGTTTTTCTTGTAAAAAACATCTTGCGTCCGTAAGAAGACTTGCATTTTCTAGTTTTTTGTAGCGACTGAGAAGCTCCTACAGAGCCATTTTTATTTATCATTTTCAATGAGCAGAGACCTTCAGAGGCATGAGCCTATAGATCATCAAGTGTTACTTGGGGACCCAGCCGCCTGTGAATTGTTTCAGAGACGAGGATGGTTGGATTACTGCTTAAGCCTTAATGGCTTCGATGAAGAAATTGCTTTTCAATTTTTGAATACTTTGAATAATGGGTTTGCAGTAGTGAAGGGTTTGAGGATTGAATTCTTAGAAGAAATCATGGAAGAAGTTTCAAATTTTCCATAGGAAGGAGAAAAGTGGAGTAAGGATATTGACTTGCGCTCAGCCAGGGCACAATTTACCCAACATAGTGACCCATAGTTAGAATTTGATAAGAAGCAGGGCACTTCAAGAACATCATTACCCATGGATTTTTTGCAGCCTACTACATTTATCATATCCTACTTCACCTGTGAGAGTCGTTACAAGTACCTGCATGACCTATATTTCAAGATTCTGAGCACCCTCCGCCATGAAAATAGGCCAATAAATTTACCTAGTTTTCTTTTAAATATTGTGAAAAAGCATGCATCTTTTGTTCAGTCAGGAAAAGATCAATCTATTTTCCATTACTCTTTAATTAAGCTAGTTGTAGAAAGGGAGTTAACTAAACATTCAATTGGGACTTGGGAAGAATTCTTGGCCATGGGAGAATTAGCCCCTAGGGTGGTTGGCCCTAGAGGCTAGGGTGTAGGTAGGAGGGTTAATATGGCAACAGGGGTTTGTAAAGTAATTCATAAAACAAAACCCATTCCTGAAGCATCCTCTTCTAGACCTACCCCATCTAGGAAAAGAACCTGCAAATATAGTACTCCTGTTTCTGATAAAAAGAAGGGAAAAACTATGGAAGATGATGTCACTAATGATACTTCACCGTCCAAGGAAACTAGGTCTACTATTATGAAGGATAAAGGTAAAACCATAGATACAGAGGGTATGATTCTAGAACAACAACCAACTGATAATGAAAATGTGGGTAAGATACCTGAGGAACCCTTTCTTTCCCCCAGAGAGGCGACGCTAGAAGAACCTCCTATAGCCATTACGGAGGAGGTGTCCTCCAGTAGAAAGAAACACAAGGAGCCTATGAGCTCTTTTCAAACCCCTGTCAGGAAAAGTGCTAGACTTTTTGCTAGTACTGGTAAAGTAGATAAAACCCCTGATTCATTTATAAATGTTGAATCCTCTGAATCTGTAGAGAAGTCTTCTTCGGAGACAATGGCTTCAAAAGGACCAAATAGTGAAACCCTAGCCCAAGCTATGGATGAAGAAGCTACAGCTGATCCACAAGTTGAATATATCCTTGTGGATAGTGATAGGGATTCTATAGAAATAGAGGGATTTTTCAATAACTCTGTCAGCCAAGATTTTGATGGCAGTTTAGAGAATCTTCCCCCTATTGAATTTCCTGCAGTGGATGAGGACATTATTGACGAAGTGTTTAAGAAGTTGAGCAGAGATGGATTGGACACATTGGTCAGGGTAGCTGAGTCATCCCAAGAGGATGATTCAATGAAAAACCTTGCCATTTGGAAAGGAAAAGCTTCCATTGATGAATCCTACCAAGCAGATGATTCAGTGAAAACTAGTGACAAAGGAAAAGGGACTACTTCCACTGAAAAGGAGGAAGTAAAGATCCCTCAACCTGCATCTGGGTGGATTAATATTGTTTAGAAAGAACCCATGCCACCACCAGATTTATCCACACCGTTAGTAGCAGTATTGAGTTTGTACCAAAATTTCACATGGGAAAAGACACAGTGGGAACTAGAGATAGAAAAACTGAAAAGGATAATTGAGGAACAAGCTTTTCAACTTCAACATAAAAAAAATTGGATTGTAGTATTGGAGAGGAGAATTTAACATATCACTGAATTGATTCCTGCAACAATGGCATGTAGGTCACCTTCTCCAGTTTATGCATTGTTCCTTAGGGAACAATTTTTTAACTTTCAATTGACAAGGATCGTAGAGGGATTAAATCCCTCTATTGCTACACCTCACAAATTTTATGATACATTCCATTTAGCACCCATGGCTATCAAGAACCTGTTATGTGAATTATATTTGCACAATATAGATGTGCCCAACAATAGAGATTGGAATTCACTTATTTACGTGCGGGATGTTCAGTTGAGGGCAGTAATTTCCTGGATTTAGAATGAGATCAGTAGAGAGCATCAGGATCTACCATATAGAGATAGTGAAACATACACACCCCTTATGATGAGACCTGATGTTCAGAGTTCTAGGCAGACTTTCCTTGATTGGATCTCAATCACAATGAATCCTAGTGGGTCTTGCAAGGTTCTTCTAGTCAGAGAGCAGGTATACACAGATTAGGAACAACATTCATCGCAAGATATTGAGGTTGTGATTGTACCTTGCAGGCATAGGTGGATAAGGATGCCCCATGAATTAAAAATCAAGGAACATCATTCTCCACAAAATTTAACTCTTGCTACTCGCTGAGCCCTATGGTTTATACTATTGGGTCGAACACAGCTGCATTATTGGATGCCCTTAAGGTTTTAGCCTCCTATTCTCCTGCAACCTTTACTGGCAGTGAATCAAAGCATAGAAAATCATGATATGGTTAAGGAAAGATAGAGGTGGGACAGGCTTTGGGACAACCATGGATATTTCAACTATGTTGTTGATGCACCAGGTGAGAAGACTGCTAGCGACCTGAGGCTTAGGGCTAGGATCCGTAATTTCATGATTGCTAGGGACCAGCAATAGTGCAGTTGGACAGAATGATGAGCCTCTCAAAAGGCCATCTTTTCCATGTTGTTTACTTTATTTTCCAACAGTTTTATTTCAAAACAAAGACTTTAAAATTATGGTTTTATATATTTTATATATGTAACAACATAAGTAGGTAAAATGGATGGTAAAGACATGATGTATTTTGCTTAGAACTGATGGATGGAAGTTGCAGAATATAAGTAGTTGCATGCTGAATAAATAATCCTATCTCCTATGGTATGTTTAAGGATAGTCTCCTTCCTATAGCCAAATGTTGTGCAAGAATATCGAATGGAAACTAACACTTCTTTCTTAGTATTAAAATGATAAAATATATTTATGTGTCGGAAGTTGTGTATGCTAACCATTTTGTAGGAATCAAGTCATGGTGCATTCAAGAATACCAGCATGGTGTTGAAGGGGTCAGCAACAACCATTACCCACAGAAGCGCCAGCATAAAACAAGGAATTAAGTAAAGTGGTTGAAGAAGGGAATGTCGCGGGACTTTCACGGAGGAACAAGTCAATTCAGTTTCTAAGTAAACACCACGCATAGATCTAGAACCACTACATGCTATATTCTGGGAAGAACTTGAAGACCTACTATTGCTACTAGAGATTTTCTATTATGAGCACTTTGTATCCATTAGTGATCCTCATTAATGGAGTGATGCTAGATTTAGGGAGTAGTGTAGTTTCTCTTTAAATAAGCCAAATTTTGTAGTTCTCAGAGTTGGGAGCTAGTTGATATAATTTCAGGAATAGAAGTTGACATTGTAACACTGTTTTTACTTTCCAAGTACATTTTCTCCATGAATGAATAGAGTGCAAAATTTGAGTTTCAGTCTCTTATCTTGATTGCATTTCTATTCACTCATCCAAGGGGGCCCACTTGGTGAGTGAATATTTTTATTAGATTAGAAGTTATTCTATTTTTCATTAAGAAGTAAATAGAACTTTTTTGTTCCTGTAGCCACTGGTAACAGAACTAGTGGACTGTTCTTGCAGCATAGGCGAATAGAGTAACCCCTATTTGTGATTACTATTTTCTTAGAGTAATAGCATTCAATTTAGATAGTATAGATTCCTAAATTATAATGTATTTCAATTCCATAGGTTTAGCCATGAGAATAAAGAAGGTTTGAAGCACATACTTTGCAAATACCATTCCAAGTTTACGTCCCTGGTCGATAATTAAATGAGACTAAATAATCCACTTAGTAGCCAATTAGGGTGTCCAATCCTGAAGTAGTATTCCAATGCTATGTGTTTCTAAGACAATTTTTTAGCCAAGCACCAATACCAGTCATATCACCTTTAGGTTTCTATTTGTCTTTGTGTTCATCAATTAAGTCACTACCGGGGTGAAGTTTCTCAATGTGTTTATTTGCTTCAACAAGTTCACCTTTTATAATCTAATTGTATTTCTCCATTTCTAGATACTTGTTCTTGTAGTTGTCAGCCTCATTCTTCATTTGATCTAATGCACTATTTAAAGCTTCTTCAACTTTCTTCTTTGCATCCTTTTGTACCTATATTTCTTTATCCATAGTCTCATTTTCAAGTTTCAAAGTTTCATTCTCTTCTTTTAGTTGCTTTACCTTATCTGAACTATCTTCATCTGAATCCTCTTTTATCTGACCTGCAAGATCTTCTCTTTGATTTATGGAAATCTCAAGCTGATCTTTGAGTTTCTCTATGAATTTCTCAACTCTTCCCATGTTTAATCGCAATTATCCATTCTTTTCTTGTGCTTTATCAAGGTCTTCAAGTGCAGCATCAAAGTTTTCTTGCAAACTATCCAAATCCATTATGATCTCCCTCAAGCTATTAGACTTTCTCTCCAAGGGCCAAAAGTTGTGATACCAATTGTTAGGATTGGATAATACTGAGAGGGGGGTGAATTAGTATTATAGTACTTAATTAAATTCTTCAACCATTTAAATATCAACCATAAACTTGATGTAAAGAAAAGAACATAAGCAAATGACACAATACTCATAACACTGTATTTTGTTTTTGAGGAAACCCTAGCCAAGGGAAAACCCCAGTGGGGATGGTACCCACAAACATCCACTAAAGTATAATGTCCATGTAAGGAGACCTAGCCCTTTTAGGAGCTAAATATTACATAGTACATTTCCTTGTTAGAGGAATAAAATCCCTGTTAAAGGTTCACAACACCCTATTAGAGGCCAACTGAGCTTACAAATATTACAATATAATTCAGGTTACAAAGTGTTCTCAGTCATGAACAAAAACAAGAAACATTGGTGCTTAGATAGTTCCTTTATAGTTCTTCAATGATCTCTTCCATTCTCTGATCTTCTATTCACTTAACAACTCATCCAACTGTCCAACTTACATACTTACAACATTACATGACCTTTATCAGAAAGATCTTACATATATATCTCACAACTTTACAAAGTCATCTCTCAAGATGAATATTACAAATATTACTAAGTCGACCTTCAATACAAAATACTTTAATATAGTAAACACTAAATGCATAGTCAGCGCTTTTGCATAGTCAATGTGCAGGTTATAAAGAACCAAAACATAACTTCGATTGTCTGGAGTCCAAGCCATACTCCCTCAATCTTTTCTACTGTCAAACTGCTCTATTTCACTATTCTTTTGATGTCTTTTCTTTTGGTACTCCTAAATTAGGAACAAATTTGGAGTGACCATGTTAAATTTTTCAGTTGAGCAAAGTGAGTACCCTTAAAAAATTGTGTGAGAAGGCCTAGTTAGAATGCTTGAAAAAGATGCCCGGATCATTTTCATGAGGTACAAATTGGAAAGAGCCTTCAATGCCTTTCATTTGATATATGCAGTGGGTCCCAACTCCTGAATTCCAATTCTGACATGTTTAGGGTGTAGTCATTTTGAGGGGGTCACCTATTTCGGTATTTTGCTAAGCTGTCATTTTGCTGTCCGGAGCCTACTTTGCTTCTGAATATCTTGCACCCTGTTGAGTTTCATAGTTCGCCACTTGGGAATGTGTTCCATGCATATCAGAGAGCTTATGTTTTAGATCTCAGGTCATTATCAATCCATTTGATAAGTTTTCATACTTCCCAACCTTGGTTGCTCAGAACTGTTTGCATTTTTGTTCTGCCTAGAAATCTGAATAGACCAGTTTAACACATTATAACTTTTGACCAATTGATTCAATTGAGAAAATTCATTTTGTACTATGTTCCAGTGGTCACACACTCCAATATTGCCAGTTTGCAGATCCCTATGAAATCAGATGACAAGTTTTTTAGAACCATTCCATTGGTGAATAATTTTGATTTCCTGAGTTTTCAAGTGCAGAATTGCTAACTTGTCCACTTTGAGGTCTTGAAAATGTATACCCAGTTGAAAATTTTGGATAATTGACTTGTCTCTCATATTGAAAACATAGGAATGCACCTATTTGAATATTTACTGATTCCTTCCAATCCATTTATCCACTTTTCCAGAGCCTTTCTATTTCTAATTTATTAAAGTTTCACTGAAAATGCAAAAGTCAGAATTAAATGGCATACTTTGTGGTTTCCTTATTTTCACCCAGTTTGAGGTCAAGAATAATTGAAAGTTGATCTGCATTATAGACCTAGGAATGAACTCCTTTGAATATTTCTAGATTTTGATCAATCTAGTTGATCACTTTGCTTCGCTGATTCCAAATTCAGTTTCTACTTTTTCACTGTGTTAAAATTCAGAAAGGTGTATGGATGCTACTTTTGCAGTTTGGTATCAGTTGAATAGTTTGTTTTCAGCGGAAGATAGTTGAGGATTATGGTTCTACATATGGCATTCAATCACGCTCCAGAGGTTGAAATTTTGAAAGATCTGTTTGATGGATTTGCAAGTTCAGTTTCAGAGGCAGTTTGTTTAGTTTGCAGTGCAAAGCAGAATTAAGTTTTCAGAATGGCCATTTTGCAAGAGTGATATATTTTTGTCTGAAAGATGTTTTTAGGAACCAATTAGGGCATCATGCTTATTACATATGAATGTACTATCTAACTTGATGGCAAAGTTTCAGAGTGTGATTTAGTCATTTTGCGATGGTCGATCTGAAGGGGATTTATGTTGTTTCAGCATTTGCACCTACACAAATTTTTTTAAAGGCTAAGTTTTCACTGTTGTATCATGTTCCTGAGGATGAATTTGGTGAATCCCCTCTTGCATGCATAGTCATTGTACATGAATGAATCTTCTTTCCAAGTGACGAGGTTAGTTTACTTTTTTCAGTGAATTTTTGAGGCCAATTTTGGAAGCCAATTGCCATTTAAAGGTTCAGTTCGCTAAAGTCATTGTAAAGTTGCTAGTTTGATGTCATTGAGACAATTTGCATGGTACTCTGTATTTGAAAGGGTGATGGTGATCAATTAGAACACAGGCTTATGCAAATCAAAGCTAAAAGACCTAATACAACTCTACCAAAGGAAGATCTTATGGTTGTATCCAAAGATTTATAAGTGACATTGTGTTGAGAGCAGTAAGAGGACTTGAAGATGAGGTAACTTGAAGTTGCAGATGTGTTTGAAAACTCACACTATGAGCAAATTTATTTCCAAGACCAATACAATGTTTGCACCATTTTTCGAAGGAGAAATATTTTAAAAAAAAAGGGAGGCAATTAGCATTGCATTGGAGGTTGTGCATTACCCAGTCAGATGCAAATATACAAAGTGTGAAATGGAAGATTTCTTAAAGACAAATTTAACATTTCCACATGCAATTATTGGGTGCGAAATAAGTGAGGGTCTGTGTTGCACAACAAAGAGGGGTTTTAAAACATGGTTAATGCTTGTGGATTCTTAAATTGGCAAAATGTATTAGAACATTGCATTACTCCCACATGCCACTTTTGGGGAAATTTATGAATGTCTTAAAATATCAATTTAGCAATGCGAGAGGCTATGCTAAGTTGAAAACATTACATGTTCTTGCATAGCTCTTAGGAAGAATGGATGATTCATGTTTTGAAATCTTAGGAACTTTCATTGAAATCCAAAGTCTGCGCAGACATATTGAAGTGGAAGTTGCGTAGCATTTGGTAGAAAGGCCCACAAAGATGGACAAAATGCCATGGTCAACTACAATGAAACCCAAATGACTTCTATGAAAACAATGAAGGAATGATAAGTTCTATTTTGAAGGTTTTAAATGAATAAAAACAAGGACTTCATTGCAAGTGTGCTGCGCAGGGTAGTATTAAGTGTTTTTCACATTGCAAACTATAACCATCAAGGCATGGTATCTTGCGTAATGTACAGAGGATTTTTCTTTAAAAAGTACATTGAGAGCATCAAGAGGAAGATGCGCAGTAGATTGAAGCATATAAAGGAGGATTTTGCACTAATTGGGGAGGCATACACTGGATTTTGGGGTAGCTTGTAGTGGAGTTTTTGATAGTTTTTTGAAGGTTTTAAAGTAAAATGTGCAGAAGTGACTCCATGGAGAGGGGCGCCCTGACCATTAAAACACATTGGTGGTCTTCATTAGCTGAGAAATAGTGTAGATGATGAGAAACACTCAGTGGAGCCTTCAGCAAAATGCAAAACAGTGCAAATGAAATGTCCCACATTCACTCTGTAGTGGTCATTTTTGATCTTTATATGCTAAAATGCATTCTCTATTAGTAAGTAAGAGAGCCCAGAGGCTCTTGGTGAGCTCTTGAGGGCTGGAGGAATGAAGACATGGGAAGTCCCCTAAATTTTGATCCCAATTTCAAAAATGGCTTTAAAACTCTCAAATTCAATATCCCACATTGTTCCTACTATAGAATTTCAAAATGTTTATATGCCAAAATGCAAACATATGAATTTGAAGGAAGGTGAGGAGGCTATCCACATGCATGCCCAGTCATCTAACACCTCAGTTTCTGTGCCCAAAAATGGAAGAAAACAAATTTTGGCAAAAATGGCACGTGGCATCCGGTCGCATGGTCGCGAGAAGTTCTGGTCGCATAGTCACGAGAGGATCCAGTCACTCAGTTGAGAGAAAAATTGCAAGTGACCGCTGAAATTCAAAGACTTGGTGACTGACCGCTAGCGGTTAGTCGCGCAGTCGGGAGATGCCAAGAGTTAACCGCCGAGACTTGGTGACTGACCGCTAGTGGTTACTTGCGAAGTAGCTAGAAGGAGATGTTGACCGCCGCGACAGGGAGATAGCTAGTTTTCATGTGGTTGCCAAATGGAATTAGCCGCCGGATTCCAGTCGCGAGGTTGCCTAGGGTTGACGGTTGAGTTGAAATTTGCTCGCGACTTGGAGACTATGGTTTGTTGCATGGTCACCGGATTTAACCGTGGTTAGTAAAGATACTCAGAGACTTAGAGACAAAGGAAGAAGGCTAACCAGGGTTAAAGGCACAGTTAAAAAGCTAGTTATGAGCAACTAACCAGCATATGCCACATGTCAATTTCTGGTGAATTCTGGGCAAAATATGCATAAATTTGAGGATTTCAAAGACTTTAGAATGTGCACAGGATTAATTTTAAAAGGGATTTCTATAGTTTTTATGGCTAAATCTTCATATGTTTATTCCCAAAGGGTTTTTTGAGGATAGTTGAAGTCAGGGGTTTTTGCAGGAAAGGTCAAATTTGGGGATGAGAAATAAAGATTAAATTTGCACAAATAGGAACAAATATATTTATTTGTTTTTAAAGACTTGATAGATGAATGGGAAGATATTTATCAGAGGATAAATTAGATTGTTAGAGCTTTCCGGGAGGTTTTGTGAGCAGATATTAAATCAGATTTGGTGGACTTTTCAGTGGAAGAATGAAAGAGCTATTATGAGGATAAAATCATATATTTTCTCAGACAGATGGAGTCAGTTATTAAAGATATATCAGATATTTTGAAGACTTGGAAAGACAAGTAAAATCAGATTTGTGAAGTCACCCAAAAGGTTCAAATATTTTAAAAGGAAGGAATGAGTAAAATTCAAATTTGAGAGAAGGACAGATGTTGGCTAGACATAGTTTTTAGGGTTTCTCCTTCTTCTATATCTTCTCTTCTCTTTTCTATTTTGAGGGTTCTGATTTCAGGTTCCTGTTTTGGTTCCTGTGGAGGTTCCTGGTCTTTTTCTTGTTCCTATCTTTGCCTGGTTCAGTACAAGTTACCATTGGTTTGAAGATTTCTATTTGTGAAGCATACTTCTTTTTCATGCTTAGTTCTTGAGTTTATTATCTAGATATCTGGAAACAATTTGGATTAATGAGAATACAGTGCAGTTCCTATTCATTGTTGTCTTGTCTCTTTTGACTGCGTTTTTGCTCTAGTATATTTCATTTGTAAGGCATCTGAAATATACCTACTACAAGGTAGTGTGTCTAATCATTTGTGAGTCTTTCTCAAGGAGAGAGTTAAATTTTGTAAATGATTTCAGAGAGCTAGACATAGTTGTGAAGATCTGATGAAGAAGTATTGAGTTGAGTAGATTGTTTGTAAGGCATCCAATCTGGATTGTATGAAGTTTGTAAGGCATTCTTCAGTATTGCATTAGTTTTTTATTGTTGACATATGTTTTCATTGACTCTTTGCCCAAGGAATAGGCACTGATCTAGAGTTTGTTGTGCAAGTGTTTTCTCCATTCAACTATACACAAATTAATCAATTTCATCTAGTTTTTAGAACAAATGAGCTGAACTCATTAAGGACTTATATCAGCAGGATAGTGTCCATTTTAGTGATTCCTTAGAGAGTGAATCAATTAGGTTATCCCTCCTGAAATCAAAAGGAAGAAGGATGAAAATCCTTGTCTCACTGGTTCATGTTCTCAAAACTATAGCCTGGCTTATGATAATCTGTTTCAAATTAATCATTGCAATCTCAAAAGTATTCGATAAGTTGTTACAGTGAGGTTTTGGGTACATAATCAGTGAATGAAATAATCCACCAAATACATAGGCTGAAGTATCAGTAATCTTCAAAAGGTAATACCTTCCTGAGTCTATGGAGCTAAAAAATGAAGAAGGATATTATCCAATCCTTAGCAATTAGCCTTTCTCTTGCCTAAAAGAGGTTGCATTCAAGTATACAAGGTATACTGTCATCATTAGGTAAGTGTTGCAAGAAAAAGTGCTAACAT
>MU228435.1:262365-278799 GCA_018584345.1 Thuja plicata | reverse complement strand
GTGAAGAGAAGAAGGTGGAACAAGCACCATTACCAAAGGAGGTGCAAGAGTTATTGAAGGAGTTTAAAGACATAGTTAGTGATGGGTCACCTGCAATGTTACCACCTCCTAGAACCATAATTCATCAAATTGACTTCATACCAGGAGCATCTCTACCAAATAAGGCTACATACAAGGTGACTCCTGATAAAAACAAGGAGATAGCTATCCAAGTCCAATAAATTTTGGACCAAGGTCTAATCAGACAAAGCATTAGTCCATGTGCAGTACTAGTGGTTCTAGCATCAAAAAAAGAAGGTAAGTGGAGGCTATGTATAGATTCAAGGGCAATTGATAAGATCGCTATAAGGTACAGATTTCCCATTCCTAGGATTAAAGATCTTATGGATTGTTTGGGAGGAGCAAGGTACTACACTAAGTTGGATTTGAAGAGTGGGTACCACCAAATCAGAATTAAGGAGATGGATTAATGGAAAATGGCATTCAAGACTACAGAAGGGCTCTATGAATGGTTGGTCATGCCCTTTGGGCTTAACAATGCCCCGAGAACCTTTATGAGGTTGATGAATGAAGTGTTGAAGGACTACATAGGTAGATTTGTAGTTGTGTACCTTGATGATATCCTCATTTTCAGTAAGACAAAGGAGGAACACCTCCAACATTTAAGGATAATGTTGAAGAAACTCCATGAGGAGAAGTTGTCCATTAATTTGGAAAAATGTGAATTTGTGAAGCAAGAGTTGATCTATATAGGTTTTGTGGTGTCTCAAGGAACCTTGAAGATGGATCCTAGCCAAGTTGAAGCAATACTAAGCTGGTCTACCCCTACATGCAGCACTGAGGTAAGGAGTTTCCATGGGCTTGCCAAATTTTATAGGAAATTCATTAGAGGTTTTAGTGAAATATGTGCACCAGTCCTAGATACAATTAAAGGTGGAGTGAAAAATAAATTAAAGTAGACTCGAGAGGCTGGTAAGGGTTTTGAGTGGTTGAAAAAGAGGGTGGCTACACAACCTATTTTGGTTTTGCCAAATTTTGATAAGTTGTTCACCCTAGAGTGTGATGCAAGTGGTATAGTTGTTGGGGCAGTTTTGAACCAAGAGAATAGGCCAATGGAATTCTATAGTGAAAATTTGAATGAGGCTAAGAAGAGGTCCTCTTATGACCTAGATTTATATGCATTGGTGCAATCCTTGAGGAAGTGGAGGTACTATTTGTTGCCAAAGGAATTTGTGGTTTATACTGACAACAAAGCTTTGAGTTTTATCAATTCTCGGGAGAAGTTGAGCAATAGACATCTCAAGTGGATGGAATATTTGTAGGCCTATACCTTCACCATCAAACACAAGAAAGGGAAGTTGAATAAAGTAGCTGATGCTTTAAGTAGGAGACTCTTGATAGTCCAAGAGGTGCAGTTACAAAGTATAGGTTTAGAGAGTTTCAAGGAGCACTATGAAGGAGATGAAGACTTCTCGGAAGTATACAAGGTATGTAAGGATTTCAAAAACCATTTCCATAGTCAATTTGCAAACT
Organism: Thuja plicata; assembly: GCA_018584345.1. Lineage (NCBI taxonomy): Eukaryota > Viridiplantae > Streptophyta > Pinopsida > Cupressales > Cupressaceae > Thuja > Thuja plicata. The sequence goes on along the minus strand of MU228435.1, from coordinate 277,266 downwards.
ATACCATTCAGAATGAACTCTTATTTAGAGGAGGACAGCTATGTATTCCTAGGGGATCTATGAGGGAGAATGTGATACAAGAGAAGCACAATGGGAGCTTAAGTGGCCACTTTGGCCTAAACAAGACACTAGAACTAGTATAAAGGTTCTATTATTGGCCTAAGATGAAGAAGGACATCAAAAAGTATGTGGAGAAATGCTTGGTACGTTAGAAAGCTAAGGGTACCTCTTTTAATGTGGGTTTGCACCAACCTCTACCCATTCCTAATAGGCCTTGGGAATGTATTAGTATGGATTTTGTGGTTGGGTTTCCTAGGACCAAGACTGGTTTGGATAGCATATTTGTGGTGCTAGATAGGTTTAGTAAGATGAGCCATTTCATTGCTTGCAAAACCACCCATGATGCCAGTCATATTGCACATTTTTTCTTTAAGGAAGTGGTCCGGATTCACGGTTTACCCATTAGCATAGTATCTGACAGAGATGTAAAATTTATGGGTCATTTTTGGAAGACCTTGTGGACAAGGTTAGGAACTAACCTATCATTTGGGTCAGTCTGCCATCCCCAAACTAATGGTCAGACTGAATTTATCAATAGAGTGCTAGGAAATCTCCTAAGATGCTTGACAAAGGAGTATGGAGTGATCTAGGATCAGTTGTTACCACAGGCAGAATATGCCTACAATGACAATGTTAACAAGACAACAGGTAAAAGACCCTTTGAAATAGTTTATGGGCTACACCCTAGAGGTGTGATGGAGTTAAGACACTTGGTACATGAGGAAGGTAAGAGTGCATATTCTGAAGATTTCACCCAATCAATGAAGGAGGTTCATGACCAAGTGAAAAAGCAACTTCAAGAGGCTACACAAAGACTAAAAACAAAAGTTGATGAAGGAAGGAGAGATATTCAGTTTTTTGTGGGAAATCTTTTCATGATACACCTTAATAAATCTAGATTGCAGAAGGGAGTCCCCACCAAACTTCAAATGAGGAGGATAGGTCCTTGCAAGATTCTTACAAAATATGGGCAAAATGCTTATAAAATAGACTTTCCATCAGATTTGGCAATATCACCTATCTTTAATGTGCAATATTTGGTGATGTATAAAGGGCCTACATTAGTACAAACTGATTCACAATCAGACAGTAAGGAAATAGCAAAAGATGTTCAGATTTCACCTACACCAACACCAATAGCTATGAAGATTTTGGACTCTAGAGTGAAGAAAAAGACTAGACAGGGAACTTACATGGAGCATCTCATTTAGTGGGAAGGAAAATCAAAGGCTAAAGCTACTTGGGTGTCTGAGAATGAGTTCAAGAAGTAGGGAGTTGATCCTAAGCTCCTGTCACCAGAGGTGACTTTAGTTCTTAGCTTTGGTAGTATGGTGCAGGAGCACCCTTGAGAAGCCAGTCAGATTGGTGGTCTCATGTTATTTTTGGGTGTGTGAAAGTTTTAAAGATCCTCTTGAAGGGTATTTTAATTATATAAGGTCATGTGGACCAAGTGTGGTTGAGTTAGTGTTAAATTTATGCTTTTTGTTAGGTCAAAGTAGTTTATTTTGGCTCATTAATGACATTGTACTTGATAATGTGGTCAAGTGGAAAGTTGATTTATTTCATGTCTTTAGGGTCCTATGATACCCTAAGAGGTCTAAATAGGGTTATTTGGGTCAGATTAGTGTCAACACACTTGAAAATTGCAAATATGTAAAAGATGTCAAAATGTTGCTATGCAACATTAGCAACTTTTAAAATTTGCTAACAACATTTTTTGTTGTCTTGAGGGTTTCGAGGTTTAAGTTGTTTTTGAACCCATCCAAGGAGTTAGACATGTGTGTTGAGGGAATATAAGGAAGGAAAACACTAATTTGTAGGGTTAGAGGTCATTGTACGGATTTTGGGTTTTGGGAGCCAAGAGCTTTTGAATGGCAGAGTAGCAGGATTGAAGGTTTTGGTTGTTTTCTTGTTGTGCATGGATTAGATTGAGGACTGTGATCTTTTGATTCCATTTTTGGGCATATTTTAAAGTGTTTTCAGTAGTTAGTTTTCTCTGTAATTACTTTGTTTTTGGTTTTTGTAAATTAGTTTATTTTAGACAGTTTGTTGTCCAGTTCTGACAGAGAGGCAAAGATGTGGACCTAACTCCATTTCACACAATTGGTTATGTATGGCCACTTGGGAATGGAGAGTAGGTCCATGGAGCTTCAAGAATCTAGGAGAAGCACTAGAAGTGCATGCAATGATTTTTAAGGTCTTTCCCTAGGCAAGCTGAGTGAGAAGCCCGACTAGGAAAACCAAGTAGAAGTTAGTGTAAAATTGCAGGAGGCTATTGTCATGAAAAAATAAGGCCATGGATGTAATGCATGATTTTGTGTAGGTACTCAAGAATTAGGAGGATTTCCCAAGACTTCATCTTACCAAGTTTTGAATCCAAAGACCCAAGACTGGTCTAAAAATAAGGAAGAAGCCCTATTTAAGAAACAGGGTGTACGAACAGAGTTGGACCCTAAAACTTAGAAAATCTTGGTGGGTTTTTTTCTTACATGTGAACTGCCAAAAAATTTTGGGGGGTCCTTTGAGGATTTTTAGCTGTAATAGAGATTTCCTAGGTTTAAGGAGGCCTAATTGTCGAAAAGGCTACAAGGCCTAAATCTTAGGAATCTAGAGCTTGATTGGTAAGTGAATATCCTTGAAAATTTGAGACCCCATCTTGGAGTCAAGAATGGAGTGTAATGAGGCCCTTGACCTCCTACAACTCAAATCAATGGTTAGGGCTTAAAAGGTATAAATGTGAAGAGTTCTTGTAGAGAACAAAGTGTTGGAACCTGACAAGATAGGTAGATTCTTGGTAGAGGGAAGAAGTGTATCTTTCCAAGTGTTATAGGGTGGATTGAGGAAGCCCTAAGAGTGACCTAAGAATATTTTAAGAAAACTCATAGAGGTATCCAAGTTTCTCCCTATCATATAGGTTGGTGGACTAGTTTTCAACTAATGCAGAGGGTCTAGAGTTCTAATGTTTCCTTCAACCCAAGTTTCTATCACTTCCCCAAACCATCCAATAGTCTAAAATTTGATATGAACTTCACCGAGATTGGTCTCCTAGACCCTCCTAATCAACTTTCCTCCTAGGTATAGTTGAGTTGATGAAGCAACAAAACACACTCAATTTCAACTAGTCCAACTAGTCCATCAATCTTTTTCATTCTTCACTAGATTTTCCTCTAAAACCTTAAAACCTTTCTTAGGATCTTTCCACACACCTCTTAGGCTATAACCTGTATTCATAGGACCTTAAAAGTCCATTATAGGTGTTAAAAACTATTCTATTCACTCTATTTACCTCTATATTGTCACAAATCCAAGATAGGCCTATTTCTAGTAGGTCTATTTTCACTGTTTTTAAGCCAATGCTCCAAATTATCCAAAACAACCTTATATTATACCTTATGAATCTAAAATATATCAACTATAACTTCAATAATCCAAAGGTATAGTCCCTCAAGACACCTACAACCCTAATTACCTCTAGGCCCTAGTTTTCAACCTATCTTTTAGGCCTCTAGATGAGTTAGTGAAAATTGTCTTCAATTTGTTCCTCAAACTCGACTCCAACTTCTATAACCTACTAATCCTTCATAGATACACATTATGGATTCTACACATGCCACAAAGTTTTCCATCCAAGATTATGGGTGTATTGATTTAATTTCATCTTTGCCCTGTCCTGGCTCACCTACTCCCAGCAGTCAGCCTAGGGCATCACTCAAGTCTTGGAGTTAAATTGCAAGAAAAAAAAGGAAAAAAAATACAATTTATAGACCCTAACCTATCATCCCACTTGGGTTCATCCATTTTCAACCATGGATGCTTAGGTTAGAGCCATTTTAAATCCTGCAACTCTGCAAAATGAAATCGCAGACACAATCACCTAAATCCTAATGTAACTTTACACCTACTGAACTTGAAACAAAACTTGATTATGGAAAAGAAATATTACACAAATATATACAATCCCATGGAGTCATATTTCTCAATTCAATCCTTACACATCTGTACAAATATGCAAAAACATTGTAAATTGCAAGAAATCTCAGAAAACCATCCGTACATAATAGTCTCACGTGTGGTCTGACACTAAAACTCCATTAACCTTTCAAAAATCATCAATCCATGCTAAAATACCTGATCATGGGTGGTTACAACCATCCAAACTCCCATTTGCAACTTTTTGCAAAAAGTTGCAAAAGTTGCTTGAGCAACTTTTGAGCATTTCTTGCTCTTTGGCCAAATTGGTCAACTCGATGCATGTTGACCCATCCCAGGACCCTAGTTAGGAAACATAGGACCTTAGAGAAGACAAAAACCCTTATTTTCCCAAAAAGAGAAACTTTTACACTTTTTAGACCATGTGACCACATTGTGAACAAAATGAGCAACTTGTGCTCTTACAACCAAAGATGATTCAACTTGGATCCAACACTCATGGACACCAAAGATGCCTAAAAAACCCTAAACATAATATAACCTATATTCAAGCCAAAATGGGAGGTTCTTTGCACCATCAACCCCTTAGGGAATCTTTTGGATGAGTTGTCTAATTCTTGCAAAAGTTGTCAGAGCACCTTTGCAAAGTTGTATTTTGCAACTTTTGCAACTTTTCTTATTTCTTGTCAACTAAGCAAAATAGTTTCAATTTTCCACCAAACTTTAACAAAGATCTAATTTAAGGTTTAAATACATTTCCAACCTATCCTAGACCCTACTGACCTCATGATGACATCATCATAACACATGTGCCAATCAGAAGGCTTTACAACTTTTTATCCCTAATTGCACTTCTTAAAAGGTCCTAAGACTCAAATTGAACATCCTATCTCACCTATGCTATGGTCAAAATGACCTTAAGCTTGAATTAATATTTTCACAACCAAAAATTCCATAAGGTACATACACACAACTAAATTAGCTAGATTTCCTAAACAACTTGTGGGTGCTCCTGCACCATTCTCCCCTCTACATAAACACCAAGGAATGTGGGGATATATCAGAGAAAAATAAATGCCATGCTTCATTAAATGAGATTCCTCCACCCATGTAGCCTCAAATTTTGGCTTTTCCTTCAACTTTATGAGGTGTTCCATTTACACCTTGTGCCTTGTATACTTCTTCACTCTGGATTCCAAGATCCCATCTTCTTGAAGCTTGTCTTTAGAAGGTAAAACCTCACTTCTCACGTCCTCTAGTATCTCTTTACTCTTCTCATTCACTTCTATCAGTGGTCCCTTGTACTTGATCAATTCAGCTACATTAAACACTGGTGAAATACTTAAATCTTCAGGTTTCTCCACCTTGTAAGCATTTTGTCCATACTTAGCTATCACCTTGCATGGTCTCACTCTCTTCATTTGAAACTTTGTTGGCACTCTTTTCTACAACTTGGATTTTTTGAGATGTACCATGACATAGGCACCTACTACAAATTGTATATCTTTTCTAGACACATCCACCTTAGCTTTCAACCTTTGAGTAGCTTCGGTGATATTCTTCTTCACTTTCTCCTGAATCTCCTTCATGGTTTGAGTGAAATCATCTGCATGTCCACTCCTATGCTCCATAGATCCTAGATCTTAGAGCTCACATACACCCCTTGTATGCATTCCATATGCTATCTCAAAAGTACTTCTCCTTTTTGTCATATTCGAACACTTTCATTATATGCATATTCATCTTGAGGAATGATCAAATTCTAAGTCTATCCACACTCATTATTTAGGCACATGAGAAGGTTACCTAACACCCTATTTATCACCTCATTTTGACCATCATTATGAGGATGGTAAGCTGAACCAAAAGACAAGTTAGTGCCTAGCCTACTCCATAGAGTCTTCCAAAAGTGACTCATGAACTTAACATCTCTGTCAGAGACTATACTCAGGGGTAGTCCATGTATCCTCACAATCTCTTTGAAAAAGAGATGAGCAATGTAGCTAGCATCATGAGTGGTATTACAAGGAATGAAATGACTCATATTGATAAATCTATCTACCACCACATAAATACTATCCAATCCTATCTTGGTCTTAGGAAGACCCACCACAAAATCCATACTAATGCACTCTAATGGCCTATTGGGAATTGGTAAGGGTTGATACAAACTTGCATTACTAGCTCCCCTTTAGCTTTCATACAAACCACACATTGCTCCACATACCTTCAAACATCCCTTGGAAAATTGGGCCAATAATAATACCTCTGTACCAACTCCATTATTTTGTTGATACCAAAATGTCCACTTAAGCTTCCATTGTGCTTCTCCTGAATGAGATTTTCTCTCATTGATCCTTTGGGTACACATAATTGAGTCCCCTTGAACAATATCCCACTTTGTAATGTATACTCTTAGAATTGACTATGAAAATGATTCTCAAAATTAGAACATACCTTATATGCTTCAGAGAAGTCTTCATCTTCTCCATAGAGATCCTTGAAACTCTCTATCCCAACACTTTTGAATTTCACTTCTTGCACTGTTAGCATCCTCCTACTTAGTGCATCTACCACCTTATTCAACTGTCCCTTCTTATTCTTGATAGTGAATGTGAATGCTTCAAGGTACTCCATCCACTTCAAGTGCCTATTACTTAGCTTTTCTTGTGTGTTGATGTAGCTAAGTGCCTGGTTATCTGTAAACACTACAAACTCCTTAGGTTGAAGATAATGTCTCCACTTTCTTAGATACTAAACTAGAGCATATAACTCTAAATCATAAGTAGAGTACTTCTTTTAGCCTCATTGAGCTTCTCACTAAAGAAAGCTAAAGGTCTGCCTTCTTGGCTTATTACTCCTCCTACTACAAATCTAATGGCATCACATTTCACTATGAATAACTTATCAAAGCTAGGTAACAAAAAGATGGTTTGAGTTTCCACTTCTTTCTTCAACTTCTCAAAACCCTTCTCTACTTCAAGATTCCACTTGAACTTATTCTTTAGACCACCCTTGATCGTATCAAGAATGGTGCACAAATGCCACTGAATTTCTTATAAACTTCCTATAAAACTGAGCTAACCCATGAAAGATCCTTACCTATGTCCCCATGGTTGGTGTAGAGCAATTTAGAATAGCTTCTACCTTTCTTGGGTCCATCTTCAATGACCCTTGGGATACTACAAACCCCAAATACACAAGCTCTTGCTTGAAGAACTCACACTTTCTAGATTGATAGATAAATTCTCCTCCTGCAACCTCTTGAGAACCATTTATACATTCTTCACATGTTCCTCTACTATATTAATTAAGATGAGTATATCATCTAGATACACTACCACAAATACTCTTGTGAAATCCTTACACACTTTATTCATGAGCCTCATGAATGTGCTAGGGGCATTTGAAAGGCCAAATGACATAACTCTCCACTCATATAACCCAACAGTAGTCTTAAAAGATGTCTTCCATTCATCCCCATCTTTGATTCTAATCTGGTGGTGCCCACTTTTGAGGTCCAATTTAGTGAAGTACTTTGCTCCTCCAAGACAGTCCATCAAATCCTCAATTCTAGGTATAGGGAATCTATATGTGGTTATAATCTTATTAATATCCCTAGAGTCAGTGAAAATTCTCCACTTACAACCTTTCTTGGATGATAAGACCATAGGTATGGCACATGGACTAATGCTCTTCTTAATTATTCCTTGGTCTAATAGCTCATGCACTTGTGTAGAAACTTCTAAGTTTTTCTCTGGTGTGAGCTAGTATATGCTACCTTATTGGGAAATGAATCCCCTGGTATGAAATCAATCTGATGACTGATATCCCTTTTAGGAGGTGATGTTGCTGGTGTCCCATCACTGACAATGTCTTTTAACTTCCCAAGTAACTTATGGAATTCTTCTGGTATAGGTGCTTGAGTGACCTTTTCCTCTTCTTTTGGTGTCACCACTATGGCATACACCTCACCTCCTTATTTTTGGAATGTGTTTAGGACCTCCTTCCCACTAATCAACAAGACACTAGGGGTCTTTGACTGTACTTCTTCATCCAAAAGTGACTGTATCTTAAATGTCTTCCCATCTTTATTGAATGAGATGGTGTTCTCTTTCCCATCATAGATGGCTCCTATGTCATACTGTCATGGCATTCCTAATAGAATATGGCATGCATCCATAGGAAATACATCACAAATTAATTTGTCCTTATATCCTCCAATGAATGATTCCACCCAAGTCTTCTCATTCACAAGGACACTTTGTCCCTTATGTTAGAGTAGTCACATTATAGCTAATAATTAAATTATTTAATTATTAGTCTATTATACTCTATGCTTAAGTTAAACTTAGACATCTCTTTTATGGTTTTCCCTTTAGGGTTTCGATATCCTTTTATAAGGATTCACCTCTTTGCATTTTGGTAAGGAGATTATATTGTATTATTTTTGTTGATAATAGAAATTCTTTCTTTCAACATGGATATCATGTCTCTGGCTTTTTGGCTGCCATAGCTTTCTCTTCTTCTGTCTGTATCTTGCTTCTTCCATGTGACAGCTTTGCATGCAGGTGTTCTTGGGAGATTAGCTTTTAGCCTAATCCAACACCTTATTCAACCATGTCACTTTGTAGGGATTAGTATGGGGTATCTTCTCCAACTTAAGCTTCTTTACTGCTTCCTCTGAGATGATTTTATCAGTGGACCCTAAATCCACTATAACTTTACACACTTTTCCAAGTATTTTTCATCTCACCCTGAATAAGGCTTTTTTTGTTTTGGATCCTCCTTGACTGCTTGTCTAATTAGAACCCTTGTAAACATCAAGTTATCCCCCATTTATTATTCAATATGACTAATCTCAAGTGACTTGACACTAATGGTGTCTTCTTGAACATATCCTATCATCTTCTCTGTGTTAGAAGAAGTTTCTTTCTCAGGGAACCTATAAGAAGAATGACCCATCTGTCCACAGTTATATCATTTCATGCTAGCAAAGTAGGAATTACCTCTACCTGATCCTCTTCCTCTATTAGAATCCCCTTGAGTTCCACTACCTCTTCCATGACCTCCTCTAGGAGTGATCTCATTGCCATGCTCTACAAGTTTAGAATGTCCTTGGCTTCTCTAATCCATCCCTCTACCTTGGTATCCTCCTCTATGTCCTCTTTGATCCCTTCAACTTCCTCTATTCTTGGAAGTCAGATCTTGCCTTCTTCTACTCTTTTCTTTTATCTTTATAGCCAATTGATAACACTGGTGCACTATTTTGGGAATGAGAATAGTCATCTCTTCTTGGATATTCCACTTCAATCCATTAAGGTATCTATCCACCTTAAGGCTTTCATCCTCAAAGACATTTGATCTCATACACAACTGACTAATTAACAATTTCTAGATTTGATTGTGTTATGAATTTTTGCATCGACGTTACGAATCACACTCCGTGATCCATCATCAGGATGAGCAATAAGAGAGCAAGGAAAAATGAATAAAGTTGCAAAAATTCATAACACAATCAAATCCAGAAATTGTTAATTAGTCACTATCATGGATTGTGGAAATCTCTTCTCTTTGATTCATACACAACTTCTGAAATTCCTTAGTGTAGGAATTCACATCAAGATCCTTCTGTCTTAAGCTCTACCTCTTCTTGTGCAGTTGGATTTCATAATCATCTGGCATGTATGCTTCCTTCACTTTGTTAACCATTCCTTTCCAAGTTGAAATTGGTTGCTTTCCTTATTTTTCTATCTCTAACTGAATGAACTTCCACCATGTTGAAGCAGAGCCTCTAAGTCTTGACTTTTCTACTTTAATCTTCTGAGCTTATGTCACTCCATCGCATTCAAAGTGATTTTCCAAGCCCTCAATCCAGTCCATAACAAGATCTACCTCCATCTTCCCACTGAATAGTGGGATTACTTCAAGGTCCTTCCCACTCATCATTCAATACCTTCAAGAAAGGCTCCTCTTGCAATACATGGTCAGGTTCAGGGATCTTGTCTTCATCTATAACCTTTTAACCCTTAGAATCTCTCCCTTCCAATTTATCACTGACCTCATTAGTCTTTGTCTGCACTGCACTTAGTTCTTGTTCAAGTTGAGATATCTTTTCCCTTAATAGCTTATTATCGTCCTCCTATTCATCAACCTTCTTGGCCAATCCCACATTAGTTACCATGATTGTGGATCCACTAGACTCACAATCTGACATACACTAGCAATCCCAAATCTTTTTTTGCCACTGATACCACTCTGATATGGAGATTGGATGATTCACTCACTGATTCATGCTCTTTGTCTTTCTTGAAATAATTCTAGGGTGTCTCTCTCCACCACTTTCAACCTATAGGATCTTCACTTTCTTGGGGTCCCCTGGTTCTTCTTGCCAACCCAACTATCAACAAAGTTCTTTCTATCAAGTCAACACTTGATGTAATTTTGTAGCTCTAGTCATTAGCCCTTAAATCACCTTAGAGGCTTCTAGCCTCCAAATTCTTGAAATAGTTTTATAGAGGTGTCAAGGTGCTTCTAAAATCTTCAAACCATCCTACTAGGGGTATTAGTAATCCACCTAGGTCTATTTTCAAGTTGATTTCACTGATCTTCCTAATTAGGCCTAAAAGGCTACTAGCCCTATTAGGTCTCCTACTCTGAGAAATGAGGGATTTTCCCTAAATATTTCCAAAGAAACCCCCAATCCTTTCTTTGGATTCCTAGTTCATATTCCCACCCCTCAAGGATTTTTGGGGTCTTGGGGTCACAACTGTCCATACAGTGCCCTAAATGAAAATGAGCAAAATTAAGGCTTTTTAGGCCTTTCTTGGCTCCTCTGCAACTTGATAATTTTTTACCTCACAAATGTATTGGTAGAGTCTCTTCCTATTTACCAAATCTTGGTAATACTCATATCTTCCTTCTCCAAAAGGAATTTTCTCTCTAAGTGATCACCTCTGCAAATTAAGTGCTCTGCACTACGGTCTTTCCTAGTCGGGCTCTTCTCTGGATCGCCTAGAGAAAGACTCCAAAAAAATCTCATATTATTTCAAGGGCCCCAACTCCTACCATATGTACACACATGGATTCTATTCACTAGTCCCAAAGGGTCATATAATTTTTATGGTGGGAAAATGATATAGCACCCCATTATTTACAAACTGTCTGGTTTAGTCTAGAGATAGTGTAGAACACAAAATATTTACTTGAGAGGTACTTAAAGAATAAAAAAAAGACTATATAATACCACACAAAGTTTAAAGAAAAATAACCGTACATCATGCACAAGTTACAGTTCTTAAACTAATCCATTAAAAAGAACTATTGTAATGCAAAACCCACAATTTTTAGACTAAAACACTGATGCTCTCTTGATTTCAAATATCCAGTCCATACAGTATGGATCCAACCTTGCTTATTGGTCTCAAATTCCATTATATAGGGTGGTGGATTAGTTATCAACCCCTTAGGGAATATTTTAGATGAGTTTTCCAATTCTTGCAAAAGTTGTCGGAGAAACTTTGAAAAGTTGCAAAGTTGTATTTTGCAACTTTTGTAACTTTTCTCATTTCTTGTCAACTAAGCAAAATAGTTTCAATTTTCCACCAAACTTTACCAAAGGCCTAATTTAAGGTTGAAATACATTTAAAACATATCCTAGACCCTACTGAACTCATGGTGACATCATCATCACACATGGGCCAATTAGAAGGCTTTACAACTTCTTAGCCCTAATTGCACTTCTTAAAAGGTCCTAAGACTCAAATTGAACACCCTATATCACCTATGCTATGGTAAACATAACCTTAATATTGACTCAATATTTTTACAACCATAAATTCCATAAGGCACATAGACACACAACTAAACTAGCTAGATTTCCTAAACAATCTGTGGGTGCTCCTGCACCATGCTTCCTCTTGCATTGGCTTCACTAGCTCGGGGGAGTGGGCCTATAGGCTCCACATGGTTGGGTTGTTAATATTTATTATATTGAGGTACATTTTGTGGTCTTTTGAATGATCCTTTCTCATGTTCCTTTTTTTATTTGCAGTTTCATATTGAGATGTATTTGCATATATGTATTCTTTTAAATGTAAACTAATGAAAGGAATCAACTGTATATGAAACATTGATGTATATTGATGTAATTCAAGGAAATGTATAAGGAAGTGGGTATTTCTAGGTGAAAAAGGGGGGGATAGATTATATTTTATATTTTACATGTTATCAATAAGTTGTTTATAATACTTTTTCATATTTATCCTATTCTATTATATTTCCCATCTATAAAGGAAATGATCTTAGATGTAGTTATGTATTGATGTACTTAGGAAATAATATATTATCTCTTGATGAAAGGTTCACAAGAAATTATTGTGAAATGATATATTAGTAATTGAAATTATAAATAATTAATAGCTATGAATCAATAAAATAAGATAATAACTTGATTGTAATGTTTAATATTTGGTTTAAGTTAACATAGTGCATCAAAATAAGTATGGATTAATGACGTACATAGGATAATTCCTAACTTAATGAACATATAATCCCTCATCTAATTACTTAAATGAAAGTGATATAGAGGATAGAAGATCTTTAAGAAATCAGTGATTAGTTATGAATTAATTGTTGAAATGTGAAGTCATCATGGATAACCACTTGCAGTGGTCAAGTCATAAGGGAGAATCATCTATTTGTGGTTGAGTCATCAAATGGGGTTGATTTATCATGGAGAATCATCTAGTGTACCATTAAGGCACTCAGCATAAGGTGACCACACCGAAGGCATCCTGCTAGTAGGCACAATTTTTGGGGGGAATTACTATAAAGAGATTTTATTTATGAGTCAACTTACTATAAATAGTAATCCATTTTGGGTGACTTACCAAAAATAGTAATTTTTAAAAGTGTTTTACATGTAGTTGTACGAGTCATACTTACTAAATTTAGTAAGTGGTCAAAAATTGGGACTCTACAAATCAGTTTTTATGTAAAACAAAAGTCATGTTTGTAGATACGTTTTGAAGGTTGTTCTAAGAGTCAAAATTCGTAAGAATAATATTAAAAAATATTTGCCCGTGGTTTTTTTCCTGGTATAATTTTACTTGTATTTTCACGTAAATTCTATGTTATGTGCATTTTCTCTTCTCTATAATTTTTTGCACTTGTAATTTTTCCTAACAATTGGTATCAGAGTGAGGTTATTTTGTGTAGAAGTTATTTGTTCTGAGAGGTGAGCAATAGAAGAAGTTTTTGTTACCAGATCTATGACATGCGAAAGTTTGATAGTTCAATTTTTTTCTCTATTGAAGGTGAATATTTAAGCTTTGCTAGTGAAGGGTGGATGTGATATAGATCTTAAAGGGGCGACATCAAAACCTGCAAATATGATCACATCATATTGGATTATGATGGATAAAACAACTAGAGAACCAATCTAGTTATCTATAGAAGATTCAATTATGTTTAATATTACAGAGGAGAAATCTTCTCATGACTTATGGAATAAACTTGTCAATTTGTATGAGATAAAGGGGTGATACCGCAATAGTGGGTTACACTTTTTGCCTAAACGGACATTGAACTCTACATTTTGAGAAAAACTTTCACATTCAGATGCATATTGTCATTAAACTGTTTGAAATCAGAAGATGAAGTAAACTAGAGTCTTTTAGGATTTTCTGTCTAGATTCTAAATATATTTTATTTATTTATTTTTGATTTGATTTTAATGGTTTTTTTTTTCTCCCACTAAAACTGCTATGTTGCTGAAAATGTCTTTTTCAAAAAGGTACAATGACTTTGTACAACATAACTTGTTTTCTAAAATAGATATCAATGTGCTTCTTTTGAATTTGGTTTTGTAACATCCATACGGAAGGCATGCAATTGGTTTGATGACATTATCATGATTATTACATATTTTATGAACGTTTGAAGTAGAGTCAACTGTAATTTTGACATACCTTGACTGCGTAACTGATAACTTGTTGTGTATTTATCGAAATCCAATTTTTTTTTTTTGATAGAAAGAAGACTCAAAACTGGAGGGCACTGTTATTTTTCAAATTTTTTTTTCTATTTTCTACTATTTTTCATTGAACGTCAAACCTGGAAGTTTATACTTGATAAAAAACCTACATCTGATGCACGTCAAAAAACATAGACCTAATTAATTCAAAATTTGTCAAATCTATATTCGTTAGAAAGCTCATTCAAAGTACTTGTGTGATGCAAAAGGAGGTGTCCCTATTCTTTCATTTGAGCCCCATGCTTGAGCCCTGAAGCCATGAAAACTGTAGATTGTTGTGGGCCTTTGCAGATGGCATCATTTTTAGGGGTTTTGATAGAAACTAATTTCGATAGAAAGTAGTTTCGATCGAAACTACTTCCTATCGAAAGTAGTTTCATGATTTGGCATTTCACCAACATTTACCAAAGCACTTTTGATAGAAAGTATATAGTTTCTATCGAAAGTCAAAGATGAATTTCGATAGAAACCCATGTCGGCCTCTTTGGTGTCATTTCGGGTACAAAATGATTACATATAAATAAATATATGTTTTTGTCATCTTGTTATCTCGAAAGTCACAAAATACTTTGCAATTTGGAAAAAGAAGACAATTGTGCAACTTGTGATGGGAAATAAGAAGAGAAGGCTAAATAAGAGTGCACAACATTATTCAGAAGATACTGAACACAGACTACGTGAAGAAGCTTAGGAAAGATATTATCAAAATAAACAAGGTACATGTCTATATCTCTTTATCTCTCTCTTCGTCTTAATGAAACATGTAAGCATGATATTGCAATACCTAATTTGATAAAGAAGACCTAATTATATCTTTGCATGCAGGAAATTCTCAAGAAGCACAACCTTATGAAGTTGGAGAAGGGTTATCGCAA
>MU228435.1:239300-255106 GCA_018584345.1 Thuja plicata | reverse complement strand
TGCATATATATACACATATATACACATATATATACACATATATGCATATATGTACATGCATATATACATATATATACATATATATATACATATATGCATATATACACATATACATGTATATATACATATATATACACATATACATGCATATATATACAAATTTACAAACAATATATATAAATAAACATTAAAATGCATATATACAAACAATATATATTATAAAACAATAAAATATGCAAATTAGAAATGTGAAAAACCTAATAATTGACATTTGATAAAAGGGAAGCCACTGTTCTCTGTCACTTTCAACCCAGCCGAAACAGTCAAAATGACTGTTTCAACGGGTTTTATTCCGCCAAAATAAACCTAATTACTTTCGATCGAAAGTAACTTCCGATCGAAAGTACTCATTTTAGGTACTTTCGATCGGAAGTTACTCACTTCCGATCGAAAGTTTTTAGTTGTTCCGATCGAAAGTATCAAACATTTTTTAGTGGGCCATGCTTTTCGGGGCGAATTCCTTCCTCCCGAAAAGTGTAACCCACTATTGTGGTATTACCCAAAGTCATTAGCAAAAAAAATTATTACGAACACAATTGCATAATTTGAGGATGTGTGATAATTAATCGATCATAGATCATCTGAATGATTTAACACACTAACAAGAAAGTCGAATTAAGTGGGAGTTAAAAATGATGGAAGAAGATAAGGCGGAAATTTTACTTTTTGCCTTCCTTGAGAGTTAGGATCAACTTGTTATGGATCTTAGTAGTTCTGCTCCGAGTGGGAAACTGGTCTTTGAAGATGTGGTAGTTTCTTTAATCTTTGAAGCTTCAAGGAGAAAGATATCACAAGGATCCTCTTCAAATGATGCCCTATTTTCTAGAGGTAGAACTTGGGAAAGAACTAATACTGAGAATGGACAAACCAGATCCAAATCCAAGAGGCAGAAAAAAGGTAAAGTGTTAGAACTGTGGAAAAAATGGAAATGTCAACAAGGATTGCAGGTTGCCAAAAGAATCCAAGGATACTCCTAGTACATCTACACCTTAAGAAAATATTGCAGAAGTTCAAACACCATTAGAAGACTGTGAGGTATTAACTAAGCTAATCAGAGAAGTTCTTTACTTCATGTTTGGATTCTTGATTATGGTGCCTCCTTTCATATGAATCCTAATAGAGACTATTTTTTACTTATGAAAATTGTGATGAAGGTATGGTTTATATTGGAAATGAAAACCCATTGGTGAAGGATAGCTAAGATTTAAGATCTTTTACAGAGTAATTAGAATTATTCAGCATGTTAGACATGTACCTAGTTTTACAGAAAAAATTTCTTTCACTTGGAGTGTTTGATTAACAAGGTTTTTAATTTAGTGGTGAAAATAGTTGTTTCAAGGTAGCAAAGGGAGTATTGGTTGTGCTAAAAGGAGAAACAACTGGCAATCTCTATAGGTTGGTTGGAAAAAATAACAATGGAGAGGTTTTTCTAGTATCTGATGTTGAGATGGACTCATTAACAACCTGGCACCAAAGGATAGGCCATATGAGTGAACAAGGTCTCAAGGTATTGTAAGATAAAAATCTTCTCCTAGGTGCAAAATCTAAAGATTTGAGTTTTTATGAACATTGTTTGTTTGTAAAACAAGATAGACTAAGTTTTTATAGAAGTACTACTAGAAGGAAAAAAAAAAAAAAGGATTAGATTTTGTACATTTAGATACATGGGAAGCTCATGTTATATCTATTGGAGGTGCATAATATTTTGTTTCATTTATAGAGGATTGTTCCCGTAAGGTGTGAATTTATCTTCACAAGAAGAAATCTAAAGTGTTTTCTTGTTTCAAGAAGTTAAGGGCTCTTATAGACAATAAAAAAGGTAAGAAGATAAAATGTCTAAGAATAGATAATGGAGGTGAGTTTTGTTCAGTAGAATTTAACCAGTTTTTTAGTGGACATGGAATTGCAAGACAATTTATGGTTGTCAATACATCACGACAAAATGGTGTTGTTGAACGCATGAACCATACAATTATGGAGCAATCCATATGTATATTGAGAAATTTTAGTTTAGAGAATAATATTTGGGGTGAAATTGTAAACACAACTTGTTTCTTAATCAATAGATCATCCACTACTACTCTTGATAATAATATTCCTGAAGATATTTATAAAGGTAAACCAATTGATTTCTCATTTCTCTGTATTTTTGGTTCTGATGCTTATGTACATATTCCTAAAGAGAGTAGAAATTATTTGGACAAGAAGTCTAGAAAAGGTATTTTTCTTGACTATGTAGAAGCTACAAAGGGTTACAAGTTGTGGGATATTGTTTCCTATAAGATTATAATTAGCCAAGATGTGTTCTATAATGAAAAGACAATGAATAGAGGTGAATAAAAAGGTATGTAAGTTATTCTAGTAGAGGTGCAAAAACATGATGATAATCTAGATGTACTAGATGAAGAACAATTAGAATAAGATCATCCAGATGAAAAACAATCAGATGAGCCACATGGTGAAATAACACCCATTGTAAGAAGATCCAACATAGAATCTAAAGAACCTGAGAGGTACTCTCCTATTTGTAATTTTTCTTATACATTACTAACTGATGTTGGTGAAGCCAATTCATATCAGGATTCTTGTGAAGCAGAATCTACAGACAAATGGAGAGCTTATATGGAAGAGGACATAGAATTTATTCATAAAAATAAGACATGGGAGCTTGTTATATTATCCAAAGGAAGAAAATATATTGGGAAAAAGTGGGTCTTAAATCTGAAAAGGGATTTAAATGATAATTTGGAGAGATATAAAGCTCGGTTAGTGGCCAAGGGGTATGCTAAAAAATTTGGTATAGATTTTGACGAAAATTTTCACCTATTGTACGTTTGAGTACTCTCAGAGTTGTTTTAGCTCTTATTGGTAGTCTTGATTTAGAGTTAGAATAGTTAGATTTTAAAACAACCTTCGTGCATGGTGATCTCTCTAAGAATATTTACATGTAACAACCATAAGGTTTTAAGGAAAAAGGTAAGGAGAGTCTTATTTGCATATTGAAAAATTTGATGTATGGTTAAAAATAGGTGCCAAGGTGTTGGTACAAGAGGTTTGATACCTTCATGATGAGTATAGAGTTTAGTAGATGTGAGTTTGAGTATACAATTTTATCATTTTACTTTGGTATGTTGATTATATGTTGGTTGCAGGTCCGAGCATGAATACAATCATTTATTTGAAAACTCATCTTCTAGGGAGTTTGACATGAAGGACTTAGGAATTGAAAATCAAATTCTTGGAGTGACGATACATAGAGACAAAAATTATAGGAAATTATGGAACTGTTACAAAGGACTTATGTGGATAAGGTTTTGTAGTGCTTCAATACGCAAAATGGACAACTAGTTAGTACTCCATTTCTTGTTCACGTTAAGTTATCTTCAGAATAATGTTCTAGCATAGAAGCAAAGAAGACACATATGTCTCATGTACTCTTCTCATCAACAGTTGGTAGTATTATGTTTACCATGGTATGCACCAAACTAGACATTGCACAAATAGTGGGAGTTGCTAGTTGGTACATAGTGAATCCTGGTATTGATCATTGGAAAATTTTGAATACGGTTCTTCAATATCGAACAGGTACCTCCAATATTGTTATATGTTACAATGGGAGTAGTCTTCAAGTAGATTAGTATGTGCATGCCAATTTTTTTAGAGGTAGAGATAAGAGAAAGTCTACTATAGGTTATGTTTTCTCCTTAGCTGGAGGTGATGTTAGTTGAGTATCAAAGTTAGAGAAAGTCGCGTAGCACTGTCAACTACTGAAGCCAAATATATGGAAAAAAAGAAGGCTACCAAGGAGGCAATTTGGCTTCATAGGTTTTTGGCTAAGTTATAAGTAAAGCATCATAAAATGGTTTTACACTATGACAATCAAAGTTCTATCCAATTAACATGAAACTCAACATATCATTCTAGAACAAAGCATATTGAAATTCAATATCACTTTGTTCATGAAGTGGTGGAAGGAGGACATATATCTTTGGTCAAGATTCATAGCAATATTAACCCTGCAGATATAATTACAAAGGCTATTGGTAGAATGAAGTTTATTTTGAGCAAAACTTCTCTTGGTCTGCAAATTACCTGATAACATGTAGCATTGGCAATTGTCTTTCAGTATAGGAATTTCATAAGTTTCTAATTTGATTTTAAGTGCGATAATTTTGGAATGTGAAGTCATCATGGATAACCACTAGTAGTGGTTGCGTCATAATGGAGAATCATCTAGTTGTGGTTGATTCATCAAATGGGATAGATTCATCATGAAGAATCATATAGTGTTTCATTAAGGTGCTCGTCATAAGGAGACAACACCGAAGTCATCCTGCCGATAGGCACAATTTCTTTGGAGAATTACTATAAATAGATGTTATTTATGAGTCAACTTGCTATAAATAGTAAGCCACTTTTGGCGACATACCAAAAATAGTAATTTCAACAAGTGTTGTACTTGTAGTTGTACGAGTCATACTTACTAAATTTAGTAAGTGGTCAAAATTTATGACTCTATAACTCGGTTGTTATATGCAACTCAAAGTCATGTTTGTAGATACGTTTTGAAGATTGTTGTAACTCTGAAATTCCTGAGAATAATATTAAAAGATATTTCCCATGGTTTTTTCCCTGGTATACTTTTGCCGAGTTTTTCCATGTAAATTATGTGTTATGTGTATTTTCTCTTCTGTGTAATTTTCTATAGTTGTGATTTTTGCTAACATTAATGACATGAGTTGATAAGATGAATAATGATGATAGATGATTCCCTTATGTTTAAATGAAAGAAATGAGTTAGGAACATTTACCTTCGTGCATTAAAATGAGCATAGAATAATAAAGCTCCTAATTCGATGAATATCTTATGAATGTAAATAGGTTAGATAATATTGTTTTAGTAGAGACGTTAAAGAACCCGTGAGGACTTAGGTTGAGTAAATCTTGCACTCAAGTTTGAAAATAAGTGCTTAAGTATGTTTTAGAAACAAGAAGTGTAATGATGTATATTATTTTCGTTTTTAAAAAAATTGCTTGCATCTTTTAGAATTTTTATGTCTTGTCCTCCCAGATTCCCTCGTGGGGCGATACAACGATCACAATGGGATATCACACAATATCTAAGAGGTTGTGATTTGTATTTTATAGTGGTATTCAGGGGATTTTTACTAGAAATAATAAATGAATTGGTGTTCCACTTCCAATGGCAATTCAGGATTTTCACAATTAGATTTGATCAATATTTTCTTTGGCTTCTAGTATGTATATCCACTTTGTGAATTTTGGCTTATAGTAAGTTTATGGGATGAAAAAGTGATGTTTGAAAATAAATTCCATAACTTCATTGAATGTGTATGTATGTTTCTCTATGTATATATATAAACACACTTTATTTGGGATTATAAAGAGGTATATGTTAGTTGTTCACAAAAATATCATGAAATTATTTAAATGTATGATATCTTGATTACATTCTAATCAACAATATATATTTATATATTGCATGTATATATGTATATGTATATTATGTATACATACATACATACATACATACATACATATACAAGAATGCTTTTTAAAAAAAAATGATTTTCACATTTTATCCTAACTATAATATGAAATTAGATCTTCCTTCTTAACAAGGAATCATTTAATTACTCTCCTTTTTTGTGAAAATTATTTATGTAATTAAGGAAACACACATATGTGTGTGCATGTTTTCTTTTTTCATCTTTCCAAGATCTACACGTGGATATATGATTTTAGGTTCTTTGACTAAAACCACAAAATTTCATTAAAATAAATGAATGATTGTGTATATTACGGTATATTATTTACAATATCCTTTTACTACTTAGGGCATTGCATGACAATGTTATAAATTCCTCTAGAGGTACTAGGGTGAATTAGGGTTCCATCATGCCTAATGCTTCCGGATTGCTAAGTAATTTTGGTAGGGGTGTGTGTTTTTCAAGTACAAACAATTATGAGGAATGTAAGATTTGTGGTTGATAGAAATATGTGTGACCCATATTCTTGTCTCTTACATTTGTAGATGATTGGTGGAGTCATCGGTAGCTAAAGATATGATTAATTATGTTCATACCATTACATGTATTTATACATCATTATTTGTATGATGGTGAGTTTAGGAGATGAGATCATATGTTGCTCTCTTGTAGATCTCATGTTTCATGTACTTATACCTGAGTTTGACGTCTTTAGATGTGATGTCTTAAATGTCATTTAATTTATATTAAAGTCATTTCATTTGATTTACACATTGATACAAATTTGAGCATTTGTTTATTTTTGTGATATAGTTATGGAATGAGAATCTTACAGTTTCTTAATTTACATGTTTTTCATCATTTTTAAAGCAAGTGAATCAACCCAATTTTATAAATGTGCATTTTCCAATGTGAATGCATAAATAATGAATATATCACAAGAAAATGATCAATTTAATAGTATTTTTATAATACTCACTTCAAAGTGCATGGGATGGAGTTATTTGGAGAAAATTCCTTCTTAAGAATTATATAATCCGATGCTATCTTATCTATCTATAATATTTCTTTACTTCACATTCCTAATTCAAATAATATGTTACCTTGACAAGAGAGTTGTATAGACAATGTCAATAACATTGATTGTAAGGAAAATAAAGTATCTCACCATCTCACTTCGTTGGTCTCTATGTAGGATTAATGGAAGTAATATTTGCATGATTGTGACAACGGAGAGCAAGCATATCATCATAATGGGTAGAAATGTAATTAGTAAGAATTTTTTGCTTAGAGAAATAGTTTAAATAAATATAAAGTAATAAGACAGTAAAATCTTAAATTGTAATATAGTTTGATATAGTTTACTAAAATTTGATATAAATATGGATTTCAGTTCTATACAAAACTATTCATGTTTTAAAATATGTTGTAACTTAAGTACATTTGATTTTGAGATGTTATTGACAAAACATCCTATAAATTATTTTCATATTATAATAGGCCATTTAAGTATAAATAATTATGAAAAAGATGAATAAAATAACATCCCATAGCTAAAACACTTTAAAAAAAATAGAAAATCTAAATCTTTAAATAGTAAACCTGAGTTTTAAAAAAAAATCAACAGTACGCCAACACTCCAAAATAATATTTATTTAAGATGGCACTTATCATATGGTGCCCTTCGTATGGCAGTTATAAAGGAATGCAGTTAATATTTTACATAAGAAACTGGTCATCGTACTTTTTGCTATCAATAGATGGATGTGTAGAGAATTTGGTCGGCAGATACGTTATAATTTTTTTCGCTTCTCTCTAAAAATCCCTACCCAAAAGCCTTAACCTGACACCCAAATAAGGAGAAAGAATACTTATTTTCTACTGGTCAAGCAAAAATATCTCTTCAACGAGTGAGAACGGTTGTTTCAGAAGGTCACCGATTTCTGATCAGGTAAAGAAGGAAAGAGAAAAAATAAAAGAGAAAAAGAAAACGAACTTTCAAGTGCATTTGCTACTGTGAGATACCGAATAAATTTAATAAAATTGTTTCACGCCAGTCAATATTGTGCCCATTATTGGAGACAATTCATTTAATATTGGTTATTCTTGCGTTGAAAAAAAGCTGCTTTCTCTTATTAGCAGGCCGAAAAAATCGGTGCAGACTATTCAGCCGACCAAACCAGTAAATAATTAAAGAATACTGCAGCCTTCCGTGCTCTCTTACTTAACTTCCTCTGTAGTATTCCAGCACATTAAATTCATTTCTTGAGTAACTCTGCTGAAAAGACATAAATAAAAGATGGGAATTGAATGAATTGTCAGTTTGGGCCCATCCCTAAAAAGTCTCTCTACAAGTGCTACCTTAGGTATCTCAACGACCTTTCCTATGAACTTTTTTTTTTTTTCTTCATCCATAACTCATCCAGTCTACTTAGACTTTAAGGACCTCTTAGTACTCCTCAAATATTAAAAGTGACTCAACAAACTTTCCTTGTGAAGATCTACCGCTGCGTTTTTCCTGTTATGATGAATGGAAAACCTAAATTTTACAGTTGAATATAAAAGTTATATCGTGTTAGTACAATAATTTTCTTACACATTCTTTTCATTACTATGATGACAAAAAAGCGTTTACAAATAAATTCACAATTTACTAATTATTATCTTAATTTGGCCGTGACTAATTTAAGATTTTCCTTTTAAAGTTATCATCTTCTAATTAATAAACAAATACTTTTAACACACACACACACACACTTTTATTTATTCTATATATATGTGGACAAATATGTAGAAAATCTTCACTAATTTTCTTCCGAATATATTTATATTTGAATTTAACACATGCAATAATTTAAAATAAATATATTTTTAACTGTCTTTAACATAGATTTACCTAAGAGACATGCTATAGTACTTGGATACATATACATTTGAAGTAGTATTATTTGCATGTGTATATCTTTATTATTATTTTAGAAATGACATTATTTTTATCATGATTAAACTTAATATGAGAGTTAAATGAACAACCTAAATGTTATCAGATATCTCACTAAATCAAAGGTGTTCAAAATTATAATTATCAAATCAATTGTATAGATTTGTTAAATATTGGGTAAATATTCAAAAATATATTGGAATTGACCAAAATCAGTAGACTTTTTTTAAAATTTTCTATGTGATAAATAATAATACATTGCAAGTAATAGCCAATGATTCATCTCTAGATTCTAAAATGAAATGTGGATATTTTGTGTGGTAAATGTGGTCTTCAAGCTGATACACCAAAGACTCAATAAACCATTAGCTCAAGGGGTTAGCAATCATTAAATCCAAAATGTAACCTCATATAACCACCCTCGAATGCGGCTTATTGCTTCCTAGTTGAAGCGATTTTGATTCATGGAGGGTGCTCGTCAGATTGACATTTAGAATGACTAGACGACTCCAAAATGGAAAAGTCAAGAAATGGGCATGATGCATGAACTTACATACTTTTCCCTCAAAATCATGTAAATACAATGCATGAGAAACTAATCTAAATGCATGTTAACCTTGAAGCAACTTAAGAAAGAATGCAATTACAAACTAAGGAATTGAAACTAGAAATTGATGTAGAGTTAAATGCATCAAACTAAGCTACAATGACAATGGAGGCTAGAACATTATCAAAACCTAGAACTAAAATAATATTATAACTTTACTTCTCCTAATTGCCTCCCTTTTAGAAAGGGGAGCTATCCCTTTCATAGAAAAATCCACGAAATGAACGGCCAAGATTGACTCACGAAGGGCGGTTGAGATGCATTCCCCTTCAATCCACATGGGATTGATTCGGGTGGAAGGCCATTAATTTTTCAACCTTGTGCTTGTTTAAGGGAGAATGAGACAAATTTGGTAATTATCTCCTTTTAATTGTTTTTATTTGAATTTTGTGTGCTCACACATGTGTGAGGATGTGTGAATGGGTTCATTTAATTAGAAATTTTGAGACTTCTTATTAAACTATATAGTTCAAGCAATTAAATGATTTGAGCTTTGATAGAGAATTTGATTCAACAAGTTCAATTTAATTATTCATGCAAGTTTGATTAAATGCTCCCAAAGCTAGGGTCTAATGATAAATGCCTTTGATTTAGGATTTTTTAAGGCCAATTTATCAAAATAGGGATATGGGTCTACTAGACCAATTTTAGGTGATTATGTTTGCCCCTCTTTGAATTGATGTGTGAGTAGAACATTGATTCAAAGAAATTTTGATGACGGATCGGGGAATATCTTGATGTGAAGTGACTAAACTATCCCACATATCAAAACCGATTCAAAACTTGATCAAATGAAAATCGATTGAAGATTACAAATATCAACTCTAGACTTGATTGAGCGAAGCCTGATAGAGAGACCTGAAGATATCAGTTCCAAACTTGATTGAGCGGATATTGATAGAAAAGGTTTGAATATCCAACTAGATGTGAAGTGATGAAACTAAATATTTGTCCCCAGAGAATATTTGTCAAAATGACTAATCAACTTGATGTGGTGCGATGAGATTACCTGTCATTCGATTGATTGTTTGAGATAATTGAGTTGATATGGGTCCCGATGAAGCTAACTACATGATTAAGAGGTGCTATGAGATTGATGTAGTGCAATAAAATGATATGCCCCTAGGGATTCAAGTGACTTGATATAAAGTGATGAAATCACTTGGAAGAATCCCGATTTGATATAGTGATATGATGTCCCTAAAGATTAAAATTGTTGATTTGAATCAAATTATTGATGTATTCATACGCCCCCCCTCAGGATCAAAATTGAAATGAAGTTAGGTTGATAAGTATGATTGTGATGAATTTGAAAGCATCGAATGAACTCAATAGATGCCGAAGAATTGGATTTGAGCTTGATTTAAGGTTTGGTTAACTAATGTTGACCAAGAGTTGACTTGGGTTGAGCTCTTTTGGATTGAAGTACAAAATATGTGACTCAGTTGGTTAGGAATGATATTGAGGAGGAATCCTGCAAGGAAGTTATCAATGATCAATTACATTTGAGCAACAGGTTAGTTTGCATTTTTAACTAGTAAAATGTTGTTGGATTTTGATTTCGATCCCAAACATGGATTTAAGACTGTCCAATTAGCCAAGGGTGAGATTTTTGTGTTCATCAGAGAAATCTTGAAGATTAGGTAAAAACCTATATAAGGGCCAAAAGTGACGTTGTCAAGGATGGAGGATCTAAAAATGGATAGTCCACACCTTGCAGCATTCAACAAACAACATAGCGGAAACTATAACAACACAAGATATATCAACATATCAACTTACATCATGTTCAATAACGTGAAATTACATGCAACATTTCAGGTTGTAATGCCTTCTAGTTATGGCCAATTACATCAGCAAATACATCATATCTCTCAATAGAAACACCTTCCAAACCCATCCAGACTTGTGACAAAACAATCTGGTAGGAACACCAAGACAAAACTAAACTTGAGCTCACAAGTCACCAAACATCTTCCTATTTCCTAAGCCAACACAAGCTACCAGCCTCCAAGCCTTCTCTCAGATTCGCAGATATTTCCCTAACTCTATTCACCCCTCACTACTCCACCCATACCCTACTTTTATATAACACGGGGCCACAAAGTTGACTTTACAATAATTTGTTGAATTAAACAACATTTGACTTCAAGAACACAACACCCAACATGTTATCCATCAGTCAACATCCAACGGTCATTAGATTTGCATAGGAGAGTGAACTAGATAAGATTTAGGTCCTCACCCCTCAAACGGTCGATCCAAATCTCAAGAAACACAAACCAAAATTAAATGCACCAGTCAGTCATCCCAAACAAAATAAAATCCCCCATCAGTGAGCAAGAACATTGAACACCAAACCACTCAGTGAGAGGCACAACCAAGAAAAACTTCACCGAACAAACACCGCCAAGCAAAGCATCACTGGGAACCACTGAGTCTAGTCACCGAGTTCATCGGTGAAGTAACGCATCTTCCAAACAAGAACTACCACCAAAGTGATCGAGAAACTCAGGTCTGCAATAGAGCTTTTACCCAAATGAAAACATATTATTGGTGATATAGGATTGCCAACTACCCCAGGATGCTCCTGCATTAGATACCCTAGGTGTGAAAAGATGTTCTTAGTAGCTCAATGAATATCTTCTGGGATTCAACACATACATCCTAGACTGGTTCTTGACATACATGTCTTCTGAGTCCTCAACCATTATATTCTTTCCTCGATTCTTCTTCTACTTCCTCTTACCACTAACACTCTTTGAATTTCCTTTATATGTTTGAACCTTAATGTTAGCACCAACTCCTGCAATCGTCTTAGATCTATTTCCAATGCTCAACTTCTTCATTCCTTTTCCCTCATCCTTAAAATGAGTCAAAGTAAATTTTTGTCCATCTTTGAGAACAATAATGGAATTTTTTATATAGTCATTAATAGCCTCTCTATCATACTGCCAAGGTCTCCCAAGTAAAACATGACAAGAAATCATATCCACAATGTCACATAATACTTCATCTCTATAACGAAAAATGTGAAAACTTGCCATGCACTATTCCTTCACCTCCACTGCATGATCATCTTGCAACCATATTATCCTACAAGGACAAGGATTTTTTAACTTCCTAAAACTAAGCTTCTGAAAAATCTCCTCAGGAACCAAGTTATCATTACTTCCTCCATCAACAGTCACATTAGAACATTTACTACCAGACTTACACACAGTTCTAAACAAAATTCTCCTCTAACAAGGATCAACTTTCTTCTTATTTAATAATGTATTGGAGTTGATAAAAAAATATCAACCCTACAACTCTCAAGAATCACCTGCATGCAAACATCTGTCACCGAAATAGAGAAGTAAAAGCTATGGAGGCCAAAAAAAAAAGATCTGTGAAAGAGAAAACATCTTCAATTGATCCAATAAAAATGGAATTTTATTACAAAAAGGATTAAATAATTACAAAGTGATCAATCCTTATAAAGGAGATCAAAACCCTGAGATGGGTGAAGAAACCAAGGTTGCATGAATAATTAATAAAAAAATCAATTATTGCATGCCTAAAGTTTAGCTTAAGTGAAATAGAGATAAAAGGGACTTAATAATTAAATCAAATGATGATTTAATTAATAAGTGAAAGGCGAATTAATAATTAAATCAATAATGATTTAATTAATAAGTGAAAAGACCCTTTTAACTCTAACACCCCCCCTTAAGATAAACTTAGGGAGAAGCTAAAAAACCTAGAAACAACTGTAGAAAGTAGGAAAGATGGGTCCCGACAACATGGCCTGATGAGGTACCCAAGTACAAAAAATCTCTGTAAAGAGGAGAAAAGGAGAAAACCCAGTGGGAAAAACCCCTCTTCGAAAAGAGATGAAGCCTAGTGAAGGACTGAAGAAGCCTCCAAAACTAGAGAATGTCTTTGAAAATAGGAACAAAGAAAGAACATGTAGAACATCTTTGAAGCATGAAGCTGCAAAACACTGTCAAATAACTATTGTGTATGAGTGCCCTCAAATGAGACTACTCGAATATGGATGGAAAACAAGGCAAACATTGAAACTCGAAGATATAGATGCCAAAAATGCCAAGTCTGAAGCCTCCAAAATAGGAACGAAAGAAGAGTGTCCATATGGTAAATGATCCATCTCACCGAAATGCATAGGTCCCAGCCACATAGAAACAAATACTGAATACATAGCTCACTCCATCGAACCAAGGAAGCATAAGAACCAATAATAATACCCTCATAATGTTGATAGGGAGAGGTATAACAGATACACTGAGAGACTGCCAAGAATCACTAAATACAAGAAGAAATAAAGTATATGTCGAGGATGATCAGTCATAGACACACATGAGGCTAATATCATGGAAGGAACACTCACTTGACAAAGGTTCAGCAATCCCTCCATGGCACTTTATAAATAATGTGAGTACAATCAAGCAAAAAATGTGCGGAATCCCAAGCATGCAGGATGGCACTTTATCTTAGTGCGTTTGCAAAAAAGCTACAAAAAGGATGCATACAATATCTAGGAATGACTGAAAGCAAAAGAAACATATGTAATTTCTCTCAAGGAGTCATCCCATGCACAGAAAATTATCCCAGGACCTGAAACATCCAAGATATCCACCAAATTGCAAAAATGTAAAAAAATGAATAAAAAATACCAGGAGAAAATTTTGGGTGTGAGACCCATACAATAAGAAGGATAACAGAACCAACTTTCCAACACCATGTGGAAGTCAAAAAATAGAGTCCGAAGGAGTAAGATATAGCTCCCGGGGTGCAAAATAGATTGTTGAATTTGACTATAAAAAATGTTGCAAGATGGAAAATTAAGAAAATCTAACCTCTAGAAAAGTCTCCAGCTCAAAAAGAGCTTTCTAACAATATAAAGAAGTTGAAAATCGGCCTCTGTTTGCTCCAGATAGAGCGAAAAAACCGCAGGCTGCTCATTATGAAAAAAACAAGTTGTATGACGGTTTCATGGTCATCAAATTTAACCTCACTGTCAGACCTGTGACTGCTGACATCAACAAAATGGAAACTGAGGCAGTACAGAAATAAAGGCGATGCGTAAATCGATGTGACATGGAAATTGAGGTGGCATAGAAATCGAGGCATCATAGAAATTGAGATGGTATAGAAATCGATGTGGCATGGAAATTGAGGCAGCATGAAAATCAAGGTGGCACAGAAATTGATATAGATTTTTGCCTTGTAAAGCGTGCCAAGGGTCGTGCATGCAAAAAATAGTGCCCAGATTTGAACTGTGTCCAAATAGGATGTGTCGTGTATGAAAATTATGTTTCTTGGGCCTTCCAGACAAAACCCAGATGTCAATTTTTGACCAAAGTGCTCCAAAAAAATAAATCCTCCCAAAATCCATGAAAATCTGAGATAAAAACCTCTCGAAAACATAGATTTAAAGAACAAGGCCAAATCTCTAATGAATAGAACAGGGGCATGAAAGGGCAGAGCTCTGATACCATATTGGAGTTGATGAAAAACTATCAACCCTACAGCTCCCAAGAATCACCTGGATGCAAACACCTGTCATAGAAAGAGAGAAACAAAAGCCATGGAAGCCAAAAACAACATATCTGTGAAAGAGGAAACATCCTCAACTGATTCAATAAAAATGTAATGGAATTGGGTATGTGCAAGATTATGAGGGGCCAAACTATGCCCTTAAGTGGCAATGAAAAATCAGAAAATCAGGGTTAGTAAACTTGACGTGAAAATTTGAACTAGCTATCAACCTAATATAAAAAAGTTGTAAGAATAGGATCTGTAGGAAATTGAATTTAGTTTCTAAACTACAAGGCCTTTTCTGAAAAAAAGTTAATATGATTGGTGAAAAGTATAGATTTCAATGCAACAGTACAAAAATTTCAGGAAAAAAATAAGTAGGTGTATGTCTGACCACCTTAATCATAATCAAATGATAATATTTTTTTATAAGATTTTATATATAAGTAATAGACTCATGCCCGGTTGTGACGCATATTTTTGTGTAATTTTATTCTAAAAAAATAATTAATTATGAATTATCTGCTACAACATTTTCAGAATAAAAAAACTCCTGTGTCTGACCACCTTAACTCATTGAAAACTTTACCACATTCAAAAAAAAAAAATTCCTTATAGTAGGTGAAGCATAAAATGTGACACATTTTTTGGATTTCAAAAATGTTATACCATCTGAAAGTTATAGCCATTTTTCAATCAGTGTATAAATCAACACTTTAGAGGTACCTCAATTGGAAAATAACTAAATATTACTTACTAAATTCAAAATTTGACAGCAATTATATCGATAGAAAGCTGATAATCTCCTTAAGATACCCTTTTCATTTCATCAAATTTGGGTGAAAAAAAAGTTGTTAGCTACATGGTCGAAGTCTGGAACTCAGAGAAACAGGGGAAAAACACATTTTTGAGACATTTGAAGAGTTGACCAGGTAGGTATGTGCACAAAGCAATACCGAGCCTAATCGGGTACCCGATATTTTCAGGTACCCGAAAAACCTGGCAGAAATTTTAATTTTTAATTTTCCCTCCCCTTTCTCCCTCTTAATTTATTTTCAACCCCTTTCTCCCTCCCATTTCTCCATACTTCATATGATATTAGATTATATATTATATATATTAAATATTATATAATATCTATTATATA
>MU228435.1:190963-219537 GCA_018584345.1 Thuja plicata | reverse complement strand
ACACCTAACAGTGTGTTTTGTAACCTTTAACAGGGTTGGCTCCTAACAGGGCTCACTTCAGAAGAGTGAAAAATAGTAACTAGTTGCATTGGTGGTTTTCCCAAATTGGGTTTCCACGTTATATCTGTTGTTAATTGTGTTTATGCTATTTGATTTATTCATGTCAATAACTGTGAATGTTTAATGAATAATGATAAGTTAATCTATCGAGTAACATCAGTATATATTGAAGACATCTAAGGGACTTGTGGATTTATTTTTGTGGTAACTGATTCACCCCTCCCCTCTCAGTTACTCCATCTATATTTCCAACAAAAAGATAGTCAATTATATATAAATGTACTTCATCATAACAACCCTGGTTACAAAATATAAATAACAATATGTACAAATCTACGTACAATTGGGCTATCACCCCGAATCGAGATGCTTGTGAGCCCAGGCTCCCAAACCTATGTTGGGACATCATCGTGAGCCACACTCTATACAATAAAGTGCATGTAAAATATTTATTACTACACACAAGTAAAATATATATGCATGCATAATTAATCTTAAATAATTAATTACCTTTCCTTTGTCGACGCATGAGGAAGGAACCCCCTCGTACCCCCCACTAACATCAACTGAGACCTGCAAGATTACAATAAGATGAAAATATATTAGTAAATGTATGAATTTTATTGCTCTAATTGATAGAGATTTCAGTATGTACACCAAATGATATAAAAAAAACTAATGGGTACATAATTTATAATATACCATATAGGTGTCAAAGCCAAATGAAATGACCGAAAGTGTGGAGTCATCCACCTACCTCAACTCCTCCTCTGTCATCGACTGAACATAAATGGACCAAATATATATACATAAGTGCATGCAGTCATTAAAACTAATCTAAATAAATAAATTATTTTTAAATTAAATAAGTCATGTGATAAATTTATTTATAATCTTTACTCTTACCATATCAAGAAGACTCCATGGCTCTGTGTATTCCTCCTCAGCACTCTCATGAGACGCAGATGCTCCATGAGGCATTGCAACCTCTGTAGCTGCATCTCCTGTGTCCTCATCAATAACATACTGATATGTATCAACTTCAGTAAGCGGTTTGAGGCACAAATTATTGCACATAATGCAAGTATGGGGCACACATACATTTGACTTGCTGCCAGATATTGATGTGCTAGCATCATCCACACCAGGAGGCAACAATGACCTAGTCTACGTGATCAACTGATCACTCAGTATGTGAATGGCCCTAATAGTCTGTGAAGTAGCCTCTGCAATGATATCGGGATGCTACACTGGAGGAGGGGGTATGACATCAGTGGGGGGGACAAAGGTAGTGGTCTTTTTGCGCTGGGCAAATGGCCTATTCAAGGAGCTCCTCCTCCTATGCCCATGTTGGGCCTCATGCTCCAATAATTAACATTGTGACCAAGCACAAACTCATCATACAATTTTTTTATGAAATAGAAAGGGAGCTCCAAATTGCTATGGGGTGGTTTATCAAAAACCATCTACCAGTGATCCCAAAAGTGTGTGCGCATTGCTTCATTTGTGCACCATTTTATTGATAATTTGGGCTTTTTGGGGTCAAATTTTAATCCAGTTTTAGGATTAACAAAAAGGGAGGCTATATCTTCCTCAGTTATATTAAGGGCATAAATCCCATCATGTTCAAGCCCGTCATCAAATTGGGTGTGCATATCATCATGCGGATGAAGAGAAGCATTATGTTTTTGCATAAGGGTGTCAATGTTTTCAACAATGGTATTTAGGGTGGCAAGAATAGGAGCTAATGTAGGTATATTTTGATACATATTTTTGAAACCTTGTATAGTGTTCAAATTCTCTTGTATCTAATCCTCTAAAGATTGAGGGTTTTGAAGCGGTTCTGGATTGTTTTGGGGATTATTATTTGGTGGGGGAGGGTTATTATCTTCATTATTGTCAGCCATGCCTGATTAAATAATATACAAATATAAATTTCAAATCAATTTCATATATTATTAAAAAAATTAATACAAAACCCTATTTTAACCAAAAAAACTACATTTAACATGAAAATGAAAAAAATTAATCAAGATATAGCAAGAATTTACTTACCGGATAAACTGTGGAGTCAAATTTGTTGTTGGAGAAATTAGGTACCCAAAAAAGTTGTGTATAGGATATTTCTAGCCATTTTCCAAACCCAAAATGATGAGAGAAATGAGGATAGCGGCTCACGTGTTTTGATTTATGTCACAAGTTTCAGGCTCCTGATTTTTTCGGGTACCCGATATTTTCAGGTACCCAAAAATATCATGTACCCAAAAAAATCATGTACCCGATTAGGCTTGTGCTTTGGTGTCAGGTTTTCCCAGGTGTACTGACACCTAGGCCTACTAAAAAGTCAACAAATATTTTCATGCGCTTTTGGACGAGTGAAAAGAGGATTTTTCACATTGCCACTTTTTGGCCCCCCATGATCTTGCACATACCCTATTACAAAAAGTATTAAATAATTACAAAGTGATCAATCCTTATAAAGGAGATCAAAACCCTAAGATGGGTGAAGAAACCAAGGTTGGATGAATAAACCAAGGTTGGGTAAAGAAACCAAGGTTGCATGAATAATTAATAAAAGAATCAATTATTGCATGCCTAAAGTTTAGCTTAAGTGAAATAGAGATAAAAGGGACTTAATAATCAAATCAAATGATGATTTAATTAATGTTGAGATTTAGAATTACCATCCTAACTCAGGCATTGGGGCTTTCACAGTTCCTATCCTAACAATGGAAACCTTCTCTAGCTGTGGGTGGACTATGATTGAGAAGGAGTCTCTGGATTCTAGGCTGGTTCCTATTTGATATGGAATATCACCTCCTGATTGGTAACTTAATGGGGAAAAGGGGAAAATAAAGCTTTTGAAAACAAAACTGAAATTAAAAATAAGGTGATACACCAAAATTGGGGTCAAACTTTCTTTGAACAATAATGCAGAACACCCTAACTCATATGCTTAAGCTTGGTGCTTTGGATCTCTGATCAACATATAGGCTAACCAAATCTTACTACTAGGGTTGAACCATGAATATCTTGACTAATTAGCAAACATACAGATTTCTTGCAAGGATTTGAATTGTTGATTACTTATGGAAGGAATATTAAAATCACTTCTTTCAGATATCAATCTAATAAACACTTGCAATAAAATATTGAAATAGGATGTTAAACCCAAACTCAAAAGCATATAGAAATGAAATGTCTACTTTATTATCCTTCAAAAATCTGATAGAATAGATTAGAAAATGGAATCCAAAAAACATCTAGGAACAAGAAGTTCACTATATTCTCTATCTCCAGAATCTGCAACCCAATGGATACAAAATGCATAAAAAAGGTCTATAGGAACAAATAGTTCACTGAAAGCACCTCCTCTCTAAATTTTTCCCTTGGCACTTGATAATTTATTTCAATCAAGAACACCTTCTAATCAGCACTACTGTATTCTGCATTTTGTCTCCATTGTACAAAAATTTGTAACCGCATGTATTTATCTTGAAGGAACTATTATGAACTTTCTCTTTTATTTGATTGCAAGCAATCATTCATTTCCTCTTTAAAATTCATTTGATACCCTATTTTTCATAAAATACCAACATTATTTTAATGGCTTGTACTGTTGAACACTTGCATATGTTAATAAGGTTCAAGCACGGGCTCGTGACACTCACTACATCTTTTAAATACAACAAAGGATTTCATAAAGATATGTCTTTTGATGTTATTATTCCATTAATGCAGATGCATATCTTTCCATTGCATTGATGTCATCAGTAAATATGCAGTTCAGGAAGTTTGATTCATGCATGGTGCTTTTTAGTGAACTATGTATTGCTTAGATCCAATTGGATCTAACATCTTTTCCACCATGATTATGCAGGGAGCAAGAACAACATAAGACCTAGGATGGAGGACAGACAAAGACAAGACCAAGACAACCAAGACATGAAGACTTCAGATGATGCAGATGACCAATTCCAGAGACTAGAAGACCTCTTAAAGGCAATACATAGATCCCTAAAATTCATCATGCTTCCCTCTTACTTTCTTTTCTACACATGTAATCTTTTGACAGTATGAAAGATGTAACCTTTAAGGAACCTTTTGAATGCACAATGTAATGATCATTTATGAATTTGAAATTGTGAAACTGATCAATACTTAGAGTACAAATGAAACATGGTAATATGAATGTGATGGAAATGTATGCATCTTTACTGACTGGACTATAATGTTAAAAATATGTCTCTTTATGAAAATTTTCTTATTGTTTTCTGATATCCCACATGTGAAAAATTTGGGTAACAATTCTGGCGACCTCTGATGGATGTCTTCCTGCTTGACATTGGGACTAGTATCCTAAAATAGTCCATTGGGCATTGAGTCTTTTGATCACCTACGAAAACCCTAAACCTAATATGTGGATATAAGAAAACCATTTCCCAATGATTGAGGGTATGTTTATGATTTTTGGTAGTGAAGCAAAACTTCATTACCACACATTGTAAATGTATTCTTGATCATTGAGGAATGATTTCCTTGTATTTGCAAATTGGGACAGCAACCTTGGAAGACCTTGCAACCCTGAAGACTTATTGAAAACTGGGAAAACTAAAACTAAAACTGACCTAAATGTGCTTGAAAACACTTAGGAAAAACTGGAAAACTAACCTACCCTAACCTAACCAGCCATAAAACCTACTAAACAAAACCATTTACTAGCTCATTGAAATATTTGCCTTTCCTCTTCAAATTGCAATGATGAACATGCTTATTGGAAAATACAAGAAAACTGAATAATGAAGCATATTTGACTAGCTCATGGAGTATTTCATGGAGAGAGGAAGTGTCTTTACTTACTTCACTCTGTTGGTGCAAATCTGAATCAACATGCTACAATGGATCTTCCCCATCAACCTCCTCACAATCAGGAGTTGTTGTAAATGAGGACTCTTCCCCTCTCTTCAACTGGGAGAGATACCAAATTGGACAACCTCTTGAGAGTATTAGCTTGGGGCTCTCCTTGTTGTTTTCTTTACTTTCATTTGGTTTCTCATGGCTGTCCTGCATCATTAGCAGCCATGTGAGCTCCTCCTCCATGGTCAAAACACCATCATCTTCTATCAAGTTAGCTAGGAACTTATCAAAACTACTAATCTCCTGGGAATCTAGAGCACTTGGTTCCAGCTTGCATTCCTGCACATAATCCTTAGAAAGAATGTCCTCCAAAATAGAGCACTCTTGAATAGGCATAAACTCTGGCATCTCAATAGCAAGATTCTCATAGGAATCTACAATGATGTTGTCAAAACATTCTTCTAAGCTTTGGTCAACCTCTTGATCATGAGATAACTCATATGGAACCACCTTGACAATTTCATGATCAGTTGTATCTAATTTATGAGGGACAATAGGCTGAGGCAATGTATCAATGATTTGATGATCAGAAACTAAAATTTCTTGCACAAATTCTGGTGGATTGGCCTCAATATGAGACCCTTGATATTCCTTCTGAATGCTGCCCTCCTTGACCAACATCATATCCAATTCACCTTCATGCTCTTGCATGAGGACATGCTTCAATTCTTCATAAGGTTGCAATTTCTCTATAATATGTGTTTGTGCTAGAAGGATATCACTAAAACTTGGAAATGAAAGTTTGATTGGCTCTTTATTTACAGGCTCTCTGATCATGGGAGTACTCTAATTTGGAACTTTACATTCAAGAGATTTAGGAGACCCACCTTGCCTAAAATTCATGAAGCTTGGAATTTACGCCCAGGAGACTTTTGTTCAGCCATTTGTGATCTCAGCTCTGCTCCCTTAACAATAATTTGATGGTCAAGCTCTTCTTCCCATTGTATCATTTTCTGCTCATATAGTTGATCCTCATTTCCTTGCTCTTGATTTGGCTGGAAAAGCTTGCTAGGCTCATAAAACTTCTTCAATTTAACAAATTCCCAGTTTTGAGGCTGATGGGCAACATCTTTATGCTGATTAGGCATGATATTGTCTCCTTGGAACTGGTTATAACTCTGATTTTTCTTCCACCTAGTTTGAGCATGGGAGGGTGGGTGGTAAGCCTGCTGAGCTAGTTTCTCTTTAATCTCTTGTTGCTACCTTTGAGCCCATGATACTTCTTTTTGGAGAGCCTTCTCATAAGCCTGTACAAGGGCATATTGATTTGGGGCATGCTAGACATATTGATAGCCTCCTGAGGTATGGTAGCTTGGAGTAGAAATAGGCTTATGATGATTTTCATATGGCTGATGATTAGCCCATTGAACATTACTTTCATGATAAGGTGGTGAGTATTTTTGCTGCCCACAATAATATGACATTTCTATTCATGAAATAAGCTAGAAATCTGAATATAAAAGATGATATGAAAAATACCACCACTTGACCTTTTGAAACCAGTAGATATTTTGTTGCAGAGTCACCAGGTGTGTGTTTGAATCCTGCTTCAAAAGGCTAAAATAATTCTATTCACAACATAACAAAAATAATCATGAAGCTTCAACCGAACTGTGAAAAAGTTTGGTCTCACCGAACATGCCAAAAAATGTTGAGGTTTAGAATCACTACACCAACTCAGGCATTGGGACTTTGACAGTATCCTATCCTAACAATGGAAACCTTCTCTAGCTATGGGTGGACTATGATTGAGAAGGAGTCTCCAGATTCTAGGCCGATTCCTATTTGAGTGGAATATCACCTCCTGATTGGTAACTTAGTGGGGAAAATGGGAAAAGGAAGCTTTTGAAAACAAATCTGGAATTAAAAGTAAGGTGATACACCAAAATTGGGGTCAAACTTTCTTTGGACAATAATGCAGAACACCCTAACTCATATGATTAAGCTTGGTGCTTTGGATCTTTGATCAACATATAGGCTAACCAAATCTTACTATTAGGGTTGAACCATGAATAGCTTGTCTGATCAGCAAACATACAGATTTATTACAAGGATTTGATTTGTTGATTACCTATGGAAGGAATATAAAACTCACTTCTTTCAGATATCAATCTAATATAACACTTGCAAGAAAAGATTGAAACATGATGTTAAACCCAAACTCAAAAGCATATAGAAATGAAATGTCTGCTTTATTATCTTTCAAAAACCTGACAGAATAGAATACAAAATGGAATCCAAAAAACATCTAGGAACAAGAAGTTCACTATATGCTCTATCTCTAGAATCTACAACCCAATGGATACAAAATGCATGAAAAAGGTCTACAAGAACAAATACTTCACTGAAAGCACCTCCTCTCTAAATTTTTCCCCTGGCACTTGATAATTTATTTCAATTAGGAACACCTTCTAATCAACACTACTATATTCTGCATTTTGTCTCCATTGCACCAAAATTTGTAACAGCATGAATTTATCTTGAAGGAACTGTTATGAACTGTCTCTTTTATTTGATTGCAAGCAATCATTCATTTCCTCTTCAAAATGCATTTGATACCCTATTTTTCATAAAATACTAACATTCTTTTAATGGCTTGTACTGTTGAACACTTGCATATGTTAATGAGGTTCGAGCACGTGCTCGTGACACTCACTACATCTTTTAAATACAACAAAGGATTTCATAAAGATATGTCTTTTTGATGTTATTATTTCATTAATGCAGATGCATATCTTTCCATTGCATTGATGTCATCAGTAAATATGCAGTTTAGGAAGTTTGACTGATGCATGGTGCTTTTTAGTGAACTATGTATTTCTTAGATCCAATTGGATCTAACATCTTTTCCACCATGATGATGAAGGGAACAGGAACAATAGAAGACCTAGGATGGAGGACAGACAAAGACAAGACTAAGAGAACCAAGACATGAAGACTTCAGATGATGAAATGACCAACTCCAGAGACTAGAAGACCTCTTAAAGGGAATATATAGATCCCTAAACTTCATCATGCTTCCCTCTTACTTTCTTTTCTACATATGTAATCTTTTGACAGTATGAAAGATGTAACCTTGAAGGAACACTTGCTTACTACATTTAGTTTTTAATGCACAATGTAATGATCATTTATGAATTTTAAATTGTGAAACTGGTCAATACTTAGAGTACAAATGAAACATGGTAATATGAATGTGATGGAAATGTATGCATCTTTACTGACTTAAGTGTAATGTTAAAAAGTTGTCTCTTTATGCAAATTTTCTTACTATTTTTTGATATCCCGCATGTGAAAAATTTGGGTAATAATTAATAAGTGAAAGGTGACTTAATAATTAAATCAATAATGATTTAATTAATAAGTGAAAATACCATTTTAACTCTAACATAATGTTCTTCTAATCATCAGATTATCACAATCTACCTTGGGTCCATTCTCTACAACTTCATTCAACACAACATTTTGATGATTACCGACCTTCATATCTTCTTGGGGAAATTCATATGACCAATGCACTCCTTCTCCACAATTATAGAAAGTATCTCTGAATCCACCTCTACATGTATTTCTCCTCACTTCAGTAGGTTTTGGTTCATCCTAAACTCTTGGTTTATCCTTTACCGACTACTCTTGTTTCTCTTTCCCTCGAGAATTACCATGATATCTTCTCTACAGCTTATCTTCTGCCTTCAATGCATACTAGTAAGCATCCTCCACTGAGTCATTCTTCAACATACCAATCTCATCCTGGATATTGAATCTCAGACCATTAATATACCTAGCCACATTTTCCTTACAAAGTCCTCTATGTCCAAACCAAATAGTCAACTTGTACAACTCCTCAGTATAGTCTTCCATAGTCATCTCCTTTTGATTTAGATTTTGTAATTTCTTGATATATACACTCCTAGTGTGTTGGCACAGTCCATACTAGGCCTTTAACTAACTCTATTCTTCACAAGACTGTCTCTTCTCTTTTAGGATCTTTCAAGTCCTTACTAAACTCAACTAGGACTTTCCCCAATACCACTCTAGGGATTGGTATCTATTGTGCTTCACCAATAGGTAAATATCATTCAGTTTGCCTTCACTCCTTCACTCATCCTTGGATGTCTCCAAGTGCTTTTCAACTCCAAAAATCATCTAGTACTTTCAAAGGGTGAAATCAATTCTTAAGTAACTTTCTTGCATCCAAATGATCCCATTTTCATTGGGCATCAAGAATCTTTCAAATGAATTCAAGGCTTTAGGAGAATTTGGACTTCTAGGCCTAATTGCTCAATTAGCCCTACTCAACGAGTTTTTCAAACTTCTTTCTATATTTCCTAAATGACCCCAAAAATAAATTATAGATTTAGACACCATTTTACAAGACCTCAAATATTTTTTAGGTTTTAGGGTTCCAAGGCCACTGTACAATAGGTTCCTAGATTTAAGGGGAAATAGGGCTAATTAGGCTAATATTGTGCACTCCACTAATTTATCCCTAAAAATGTCTCTAAATGGATTGTTCAATACTCAAGCTTCCTAAGAGGTATATGTAGGACCTCTGTTCATATGAAAACACCCTTTTTTCACTCCAATTGTTACCCTGCAATCATGCACTATTAGCTCTTGTCAAACCTCTAACCGGACACAGTGCTCACCTAGGGCATGACCATAAAAATAGAAAACTTGCTCCTCTAGAATCCTACTTGCATATTTACACTATATAGAGGCTCCCCTACAATATTTATCCCAGTCATGATTATTTTCATGTTTGGATTCCATGGGGGAGCCATTTTAGTCACAACTAACTTGTCAAAACCAGTAACAACACACTCTACAAAACAATTTACTAACCTATGCTAATGAACTCACAAATACTTACAATGTACAAAAAATAGTTTCTCTAATCTATCTCTAAAACTCAAATCAAACACTAACTTGTACTATCTAATCCATCTACCAATGCTAAAAACAAACATAGTCGACTGTATACTCTCACAGAAAACAAATTTCTTCTTTTTATTCAAAACTTGCATTACATCACCATTACCCTGGGAAATGGGCTTCATGGTCTCTAAATATACCCTCTACATTTTTTTAGGCCACTACTATTAACTAACTTGTCCAATCACCGAAAGGAATTAAACTTGACAATGTTGTCAGACAACATTGCAAAGTTGCAAAATGTTGTCAAGCAACATTTTAGCAACTTTTACATGTCTTTTTCTAAAACTTAGCATAATGACCTCCTGTCATTATGAAATGATGTAAAAACATCATAAAGTCTTTCTTAGGCACAAATATAAACCATGCTAAGCCTTCTAGGCTTTTTGACCCCAAATTCCCAATTTATGTTAAAATGCACTAAACACACTCAAAACCCTTAAACATCTAGTTGGACTGATCCTAGTCTAATCGAAATAGGTTAAAACATGCAATACCTTGCAAGGTAAAAAAAAAAACACTAACTTGGTTAGGGTCAGTACAAGCCACTACAAAAACATAGTGAATGGATTAGCCTATGTGCTCCTGCACCATCCTCCCAAAATAGAAAGATTTCAATCACCCTTTGATTGAGAAAGTTCAAATCAATGCCCAACTTCTTGAAGTCTATCTCCTTGATCCATGTATCCTTTGCATCAGCTTGTCCATGCAACTTCACCAAATGTTCCTTTTAGTCCTTCTTCCTAGTTTGCTTGTAGATTCTTGAATCCAGTATTTTCTCTACTTTCTTGGATGGTGTAGAGGGTAAGTTAAGTTCCTCCATGTCTTGTTTCACTTTAGTCAAACTCTAATCTGTATTTGGTATAGGTCATTTGTATAAGACCAAGTATGCTACATAGAACATGGGAGATAAACCAAAATTCTCTGGAAGTTCCACCTTGTATGCATTGATGCTATATTTGGCTAGAATAGTACATGAGCCAATTCTTCTCATTTGTAGTTTATTAGCAACTCCCTTATGCAATCTTGCCTTGTTCAGATAGAACATTACTAGATCCCATAGTTGAAATTGAATATCCATTTTCCTTTCATCCACTTTGTGCATTATCTTTTTTGTATTCTCATATAGTGTCTTTCTTATTGTCTCATGCACTTCTTTCATAGAATGTGCAAAATATTCTGCATAGCCACTTCCCTTGGCTCCATCTTTCAACTCTCTAAGTTAAAATATCCCTCTTGGATGTAGTCCATAGAATATTTAAAAGGGGATTCTCCCCATGGTTATGTTGATAGTTTCATTACAAGCATAGTCTTCCTCTCCAATGAGTTGGTCCCAAGCTTTACCATACTCATTAGTTAAGCATATTAGGAGGTTACCTAGAGTCCTATTAACTAGATCAGATTGACCATTAGTCTGAGGGTGATATGCAGACCCAAAAGACAAATTGGTTCCTAGCTTTTTCCATAGTGTCTTCCAAAAATGTCTCATGAACTTTGTATCTCTATCTGACACTATGCTTAATGGTAACTCATGATTTCTAACTACCTCCTTGAAGAATAGGTGAGCTATCTGACTAGCATCATGGATTGTTTTGCGGGGTACAAAATGGGCCATCTTACTAAACCTATCTACTATGACATAGATAATGTTGAATCCATGTTTGGTCCTTGGTAACCCTACAAAAAAGTCCATACTTAAGCATTCCCATGGTCTACTTGGGATGGGGAGGGGTTGATAAAGCCCTGCATTGGAGGATGTGCCTTTTTTTAAATTTTAACACAGTACACAACACTCCACATATCTCTTGACATCTAAGTTCATCCTTGGCCAAAAATAAAACCTTTGGACTAACTCTTGGGTCTTATTGACTCCAAAATGACGACTAAGTTCACCATTATACTTCTCTTGAATCATATTTTCTCTATTGGATCCCCTAGGGACACATAAATGACTCCCTTTAAACAACATGTCACTTTTCAAAGTGTAATTAGAAAAAATACCATGAAAGTGGTTCGTATGCTCCTTAAGCACCTTGTAGATCTCTGCAAAGTCTTCATCCTCAACATATAAGTCCTTAAAAATTTCAATACCCATGCTCTGCAACTGTACTTCTTGTACTATAAATAGCCTTCTACTTAAAGCATCTGCTGCCTTATTTTGTAATCCTTTCTTGTGCTTGATGTTGAAGGTGTAAGCCAGTAGGTACTCCACCCATTTCATGTTCTTGTGGCTAAGCTTGTCTTGAGATTTTAGGAAACTAAGCTCCTGGTTGTCTAGATACATCACAAACTCCTTAGGAAGTAAGTAGTGTCTCCATTTCCTTAATCCTTGGAATAGAGCATACATCTCTAAGTCATAAGACTAGTACTTCTTTTTAGCATCACTGAGCTTCTCACTATGAAAAGCCACTGGTCTTCCCTCTTGGCTCAAAATAGATCACATGGCCACATTACTAGCATCATACTCAAGTGTGAATAACCTCTCAAAACTTGGTAGTGTTAGAATTGGTTGAGTGGAAATCTTCTTCTTCAGTCACTAAAACCCATGTTAGATTTTTCATTCCAAACAAATTTAGTTTTCATCCCTCCTTTGATAGTATCTAACATAGGAGCACAAATAGTACTAAATTGCTTAATTAATTTTCTATAGTATTGAGCTAAACCCTTCAAACTTCTCACCTCTGTTGTTGTTCTTGGAGTAGGCCAGTTAACAATGGATTCTATCTTGATTGGATCCATTTTGAGGTTTCCTTGAGAAAATACAAACCCAAGGTACACCGGCTCCTGCTTCATGAATTTACACTTTTCCAAGTTTATCATCAGCTCCTTTTCATGCGAGTGCTTGAATAGAATCTGTAGATGTATGAGAGGCTCCTCTTTTTTCTTTCTTTTGATTAGTATATCATCTAGATACACTACCACAATTTTTCCAATTTAGTCTTTTAGGACTTCATCCATGAGTCTCATGAATGTAGATGGGGCATTGGATAGCCTAAATGACATCACAACCCATTCAATATAAACCTTATGTAGTTTTGAAGGTTGTCTTTAATTCATCCCTTGCATTGACCCTAATTTCATGATACCTACTCTTTAGGTCAATCTTGGTAAAGTACTTTGTTTCCCCTAGATAGTCTATTAGGTCTTCTATCCTAGGGATAGGGAACCTATATCTAATGGTAATTCAATTTATGGCTCTTGAATTAGTATACATCCTTCAATTTCCTCCCTTTTTGGGTGCTAAGATAGTGGGAACCACACAAGGACTAATGCTTTTCCTAATGAGACCTTGGCTTAGGATTTATTGTATTTGCTTGGCTATTTCCTCATTTTGTTGAGGGATCATCTTATAGGAAGCCTTATTTGGAAGGGTAGCTCCAGGGAT
This sequence comes from Thuja plicata, assembly GCA_018584345.1. Lineage (NCBI taxonomy): Eukaryota > Viridiplantae > Streptophyta > Pinopsida > Cupressales > Cupressaceae > Thuja > Thuja plicata. The sequence goes on along the minus strand of MU228435.1, from coordinate 206,240 downwards.
AAATTCAATTTGATGACTAAAAACTCTCTTAGGTGGTAGGGTTGATGGTTGTCCCTCACTTACTATGCTCTTGTATTCTTGCAACAACTCTTGCACTCCTTGTGGTATCTCTGTCTTCTTGATTGACTTGTTTGCATTTTCTTCTTTAGGTTTCAACACTAGTGAAAATCCCACTCCTTCTCCTTCCTTTAAGACTTCTATAAACTCCTTTTCACTGACCATAAGGACATTAGGTCCCGAGGACTTCTTTTCTCCTTCTTCTAAGAATGACTGTATCTTAAAAGGTACATTGTCTTTCTTGAAAGAATATGCATTCTTTTCTCCATCATGCATAGCATGTCTGTAAAATTTCCATGGTCTACCAAGAAGAAGGTGACATCCATCCATAGGTAGGACATCACACAACACCTTGTCTTTATACCTTCCAATGGAGAAGTCAACCCATGCTTGCTCATTCACAAAGACATATTGTCCTTTGTTTAACCAAGTAACCTTGTATTGGTTACTACGTGGAATTATCTTCATCTTTAACTTGTTAAATGCCTCCTCTGACACTATATTTTTAGTATACCCCGAGTCTATTATGACTCTACACACTTTTCCCATCATTTTCTATTTCACTCTAAACAATGACCTTCTCTAGCTTGGTTCCTCTTTGACTGGCTCCTTGATTAATGTTCTTCTCATCATCAATTTCTCTCATTCTTCAGACTCTAAGGGTACCTCAGGTTGTTTATTTCCACCACTAGAATCCTCTTGAACAAATTTTACCCTCTTGTCATTTCCAGGAGAAGTAAAGCCTTTCTCTGGATACCTATATGTAGGGTGTCCCATTTGATTGCAGTGGTAGCACTTCATGTTGGTAAAATAGGAAACTCTTCCTTTATTATCGTTCCTTCCTCTTCCACTATTATTAGATCCTCTTCTTCTATTGAAGGATCCTCTACTTGAACTCCCTTCTTGTTGTTCAGTTAGTTTTGTTTCTCCTTGAGTCTTTGTCTCTGAACTTCTACCACCATATCAACCTATCTATCCTTTATTGTCTCTTCCTCTACCTCTACCTCTAGTAGTGCTTGATTCTTGCTTCTTTCTTAACTTCTACTGCACTTTAACTGCAATGTGGTGACAACTCTAAATAGTATCAGGGGTTAAGAGAATCATCTCATCTTGAATAGTCCACTTGAGACTATTATGGTATCTAGCTATCTTCACCTTCTCATCTTCTGCAACTCTAGACCTTAGGAATAGCCTTTGAAACACTTCAGTGTAAGAGTTCACATCCAAATATTTATGTCTTAGACTTTTTCTCCTTTTATGTAACTGAATCTCATAATCTTCAGGTACATATGCATCTCTAATTTTTTCTACCATAGCCTTCCATGTGGCAATGGGATTCTTTCCTTTCTTCTCTCTCTCATCTTGGATAAAATTCTAGCAAGTGAGTGTAAACCCTCTAAGTATTTCCTTATCTACCTTTACTTTTGAGCTTTTGTTATGCCATCACACTCAAAGTGATTCTATAGTCCTTCTATCCAATCTTGGACCATCTCAGGTTCCATATTTCCACTAAAGGTAGGAACTCCTTCCAACACATTACCACTCAAAGCCTTTAGTTCTTTCAAGAATGGTTCTTCAATGAGGACCATGTCAGCTTTAGGGACCTCAACATCTAATCCAGTATCCTATCTCTTTCCTTCAACCTCATCCTTCACCTCCTCAGTCTTTTCTTCCACTTGGTCCACTTTGTGTTCCAATTGTACCAATCTCTCTTTGAGAAATCTATTCTCTTCTTCTTACTCATCCACCTTCTTTGCCAAATTTGAATTTTTCACCATCGTAGACTCTCCTACTTACTCCACTATTTGAAACATTCACCACAAGCCAAATCAGATTGGCTTTGATACCAAACTGATATATACACTCCTAGTGTGCTTCCACAGTCTCAACTAGGCCTCTAACTAACTCTAGTCTTCACAAGACCCTCTCTTCTCTGATAGGATCTTTAAATTCCTTACAAAAATCAATGAGTAATTTCCCAAATACCACTCTAGGGATTGGTATCTATTGTGCTTCACCAAGAGGTAAATATCATTCAGTTTTCCTTCACCCCTTCACTCATCCTTGGATGTCTCCAAGTGCTTTTCAACACCAAAAATCATATAGTACTTGCAGGGGGTAAAATCCATGCTTAAGTAACTTTCTTTCATCTACATGATCTATTTTTACTTGGTCATCAAGAATATTTTAAATGATTTCAAATCTTTAGGAGAATTTGGACTTCTAGGACTAATTGCTCAATTAGCCCTACTCAATGAATTTTTACAACATATTTCTATATTTTCTCAAATGACCCCAAACAAAATTGTATATTTAGATACCCTTTTCCAAGACCTCCAATATTTTGTTGGTTTTAGGGCTCTAAGGCAACCGTACAATAGGTTCCTATATTCAAGGGGAAATAGGGCTAATTAGGCTAATATGGTGTATCCACTTATTTCTCCCTAAAAATGTCTCTGAATGTATTGTTCAGTACTCAAGCTTCCTAAGAGGTATCTTTAGGACCTCTATGCATATGAAACCACCCTTGTTTCAACTCCTCCAATCGTTACCCTGCAATCATGCACTATTAGCTCTTGTTAAACCTCTAACTAGACACACAGTGCTCGGCTAGGGCATGACCATAAAAATAGAAAACTTGATCCTCTAGAGTCCTACCTACATATTTACACTATAAAGAGGCTCCCCTACCATATTTATCCAAGCCATGATGATTTTAATAGTTTGATTCTATGGGGGATCCATTTTACTCACAATTACCCTATCAAAACCAGTAACAACACACTTTACAAAACAATTTACTAACCTATGCTAATTAACTCAAAAAAACTTAAAATGTAAACAAAATTTCTTAAATATACCTCTAAAACTCAAATCAAACACTAAATCATACTATCTAATCCATCTAACAATGCTAAAACATAAACATAGTCGATTGTATACTCTCACAAAAAATAGAGTTCTTATTTCTATTCAAAACTTGCATTACATCACCATTACCTCAGGAAATTGGCTTCATGGTCTCTAAATATGCCCTATCCATGTTTTTAGGCCACTATAATTAACTAACTTGTCCACTCACCTAATTGAATCAAACTTGACAATGTTGTCAGACAACATTGCATAGTTGCAAAATGTTGTCAAGCAACATTTTAACAACTTTTAAATCTTTTGCTAAAACATAGCATAATGACCTCCTATCATTATGACATGATGTAAAAGCATCATAAAGGCATTCTTAGGAAAAAAATATAAGCCATGCTAAGCCTTCTAGGCTTTTTGACCACAATTTCCCAATTTAGGTTAAAATGCACTAAACACACTCAAAAAATTTAAACATCTAGTTGGACTTATCCTAGTCTAATCCAAACAGGTACAAACATGCAAGAAATTCTAAGGTAAAAAATAAAACCAATTACTTGGATAGGGTCATTACAAGCTACTACAAAAACATAGGGAATGGATTAGCTTAGGTGCTCCTGCACCACTTCTTGAACAACTCAAGTTCATATTCAGTAGGAATGAACTAAGCCTTTATTTTTGTCACCATCAACCTCCACCGATTGATCTTCATCGCACCTTATTCTTCTCTGTCTCTTTGTAATTATTTCCACCATAATGCAACATATCCTTTAAACTTATTCTGTGCTAACCTCACTCTATGAATATCTCCAACATCTTCTAGCTCAAATTAGTCTTCTAACTCATCTATCCAATCAATTAGATACTTGGGTCTCAATGTACCTAAGAGATTGCAAACCTTCATTCAGTAACTAGCATTCAACTGAGCGCTAGATCTTTTCAATCGGTCAATTCTATCATCTCTAGATCTCTCCATTTGATTTAATTTTTGATCTCCACTAGATCCAACAACCTCAAAGTCTTTAATAGATTCTTCATAACCATGATATGTTCTAGGAACTCTCTAAAATCTAGTAACAACTCTCAAAATTTCGGTGACTAGCTCATTCTTCATCATCACCATCTTAGACACGATCTCTAATCTGACCTTTTATGTAATCCTCGACTCCATGACATCAACAAGATCTTCATCCTCCCTGGCACCCAATCTTCTCTAAGTCTATTGGAATAACTGAGAGGGGGGGGGGATGAATCAATTAGAATTAGTTTCCCCATAAATTATCCTATAGTCCCAAATTTCTCCATATGTATACCAAAACATTCAATCATATAAAACACACCATGGTGAAAATGTATCCTATAAACTTACTTGAATCATTAATAGTGTTTACCGAGTGTCAGTAAATTAATACTGTTATTACCAATCTAGGTCAATAAAATAAAGTGTAAAGTAAAATAAAAATCTGCAACATTCATACATATTGACACATATATTTTTAATGTGGAAACCCTGCTAAGGGAAAAACCACCTGGGACTGGTAACCCAAAATGTTTTCTCTCTTCTGAAGTGAACTTGGTGAGGAGCCAACCGTGTTAAAGGTTACAATGCACACTGTTAAATGTGACCATGTTAGAGGATTTAAAACTAACAGTTCTCTCTTGACCATGCATTTACTATGGGGTCAACAAGAAAACAATCAACATTCTCTGAATGTTAATAATAAGGAATCATTGTCTCACTTGATTAAGAGATTTATCTATAACAATGGTTAAACTAATACAGTAATGATCAAATTTAAATACAACTCTAATTTGTAGATATTCAGATATATTCTAAGTAGATAATACCTCTGATCAATTTGTTCACTTCAATTCATATCATACTCATTCTTCTCAGTAATCCTCTTTCCTTTTCTTGCTCATCGATGTCTGCATAAATGCTCAGTTTTGTTTTTAACCAGTTTGATCAGCCATGTATAAAATCCCCATCTATGCTTCAACATTTGTCAACACGATTCAGAAATGAATCTCTTGTCTCTTATATAGACATCATGTATCATGTAATTTTCATCCTTCAGATCTTGCTACTTAATCTCCATTGTTCACTTTGGAAATCCCTTGCTTGGTTAATACTGTTGCTCGGTATACAATGTGTTTTACTCAATTTGCACTTTATCTCGGTGTATATAGAACTCTTCTTTTTCTGACCACATAAACATTATTTATTCTAGATATTCAATACATAAAAAATGTTTTACACAATAATAACACTCAAATAAGTTGACACAAATGACAATACATTAACTGATAATGTTTATCATCACTTCTGCAACTCGGTTGAATATCAACAAATGACTTCAAACATATAAACAGTTGTAGTTCATCAATCTCTCCCTTTGGGATTGATGGAAACACAATATAAAATATGCAATATAAAATGTCATACAATAAATACAAAAGTTTTGTTCTACAACTGCAACAATGCTATAGCTCTCCCTAGCTTGAATATAATATGTGTTAGTATAAACAAAATACTCATTGTGCAGACTCTCTCTGTAGTTTTGATTGTTTAGCTCTTGAATCTCTCTGTAGATTAGATATGTCTTTTCTCTCCCTTTCTCTTTTCTCCCTTTAGATGGATATATATTTCATGAATCTCTTCTTGATATTTCATTGATATATCTCTCACTTTGACAACAATACCAAAAAGAAAAATATGCAGCTCTTTAGTAGCCAAGTAAAATATCTCTGATTTTTGGTGTCGTAGGTACCTTTTAGTGTATTGATATCTTTGTGTTGGTCCAGCTCATCTTTGCATCAACATGATTGATATTCCAATTTAATGTAGGTTGATGCAACCTCCTAATCTACTTAGTTACCAATAGACAAGGGATGAACCCCTAGTCTACCTCTCAAGTACTCAAATGTATCCTTCGGTAACAGTTTTGTGAATATGTATGCAAGTTGTTATTTTGATTGTAAATATTCTAGTATTACTTGTTTGTCTTGTACTTGTTCCCTCAATTAGTGATATTTTATAGATATGTGCTTTTTCTTTGTATGCATCACTGGATTCTTTGAAATATTTATAGCACTTGTATTATCACCATAAATCATCACCGAATCTGTGACCTCCTCATACATTCCTTTCAAAAATTGTTTTATCCATGCTATAATAGAACAATTTGCAGCAGCAACAACATACTCTTGTTTTGCAGTTGACTCAAATATGCATCCTTGCTTCTTGCTAATCCAAGTAAGTAGTCTTTCTCCAATAAACAATGCTCCACTAGTAGTACTTTTTCTATGATATATATTCCTAGCCCAATCAACACCAGTATAAAATTTCAATTCTAATTTTCCTTCTCTTTTATACCATAGTCCATAATTCTCAGTATTCTTCAAATATCTAAAAAATCTTTTTACAACGGTCATATTTGACTCCCTGATGTTAGCAGAAAATATTGCGACTATTCCAACTACATGTGTTGTGTCAGGTCTTGTGTGAAAAACATACATCAATTTACCAATCATAGATCTGTACAAGGATTGATTTACCTCAAGTGTCTTGTCTTATTTTTTTAGTTTCCATCCTGTCACCATAGGTGTTCCTACTAGTTTTGATTCCTCCATTTTGAGTGTCTTTAGTACTTCCTTGATGTATTTTGATTGACTAATGTAGATACACGCAGTGTGTTGTAAAATTTGCAATCCTAGAAAAAATTTGATCTGCCCAAACATTGACATCTCAAATTCTTTCCTCATTTCATCAGGAAATGTAGTGCATAAGTTATCATTACCCCCAAATATAATATCATCAACAAATATTTGAGATATAAGTGTCTTATAATCATTTCCTCCTTTTAAATACAAATTGTTGTTGTCAGTAGTTCTAATAAATCCAATACTTATAAGCTATGAATGCAATCTTTCATACCATGCTCTTGGTGCTTGCTTTAGTCCATATAAATATTTGTGTAACTTACATACCATGTTTGTCTTATTAGGATCAACAAATCAATCAAGTTGTTCAATGTATACCTCCTCTTCTAGTATTCCATTCGAAAATGTGGACTTCTCATCTATTTGATATACATTTAAGCATTTATATGTAGTGTATGCAAGTAGTATTCTTACTCATTCAAGTCTAGAAAATGGTGCAAAGGTTTCTCCATAGTCTATTCCTTCTTCTTGTGCATACCCCTTGCAAACCAATCTTGCTTTATTTCTGATTACATTCCCATCTTCATTCAATTTTTTTATGAAAATCCATTTTGTGCCAATGATATTTCTATCACTTAGTCTCGGTAATGTCCATGTCTTAATTTTTTTTTGTATCTGCTCAATTTACTCATTCATGGCATTAAACCATTCTACATTTTATAATGCATTTCTAACATTCTTAGGCTCAAATTTACAAATTAAACAAGTGTCATATCTAAACATACTTCTTGTCAATATTCTTTCTCTTTTATCTCCAATGATTTGATCTTGTGGATGGTGTCTTCTTACATATCTAACAAGTACAATTCTGGTTCTTGGTCCTTCATCTTCTTCTTCTGTATCTACATTGTCATCTGGTTCATGATATTCTATTTCAGCATTTTCTTGATTCTCAATCTGTGCTACCTATTGCCCGGTGACATTACCCTATTTCTCGGTAATGCTAGGCATCTGTGTTGGTATAGTATCAGGTTCTTCCTAGTAAAAAAATTTACTGTAATCTTCAAGTTCTTTCATGGTGTCCTCATCATTTAGCTTAGAAAACTCATCAACTTTCAAATTTTCACTTTCAATTATTTTGCTAGTTGTCTTGTTCAAACATTTGTAAGCTTTACTCTTAGTAGATTATCAAAGAAATATTCCTTCATCACTTCTCAAATAAAATTTTCCCTTTCGATCATCTTTCAGAATATAACACTTGCTACCAAATATTCTAAAATAACTTACATTTAGTGTATACCCATACCATAGCTCATAAGGTGTTTTGTTTTAATCTTTCTTCAGTTGTACACGGTTCAGTGTGTAAACTGTTGTGCTGATTGCTTCTCTCCAGTATGTTTGTAAGACTCCTTTCTCAATCATTAATGTCCTAGCACAATCAACAATTGGTTTATTCCTTCTTTCAATAATCATGTTCTGCTGTGGTGTCCTTGGTGCAGAAACCTGTCTTTTGATTCCATAATCATTACAAAAGTTAGTGAACTCATCAAAAATAAATTGAACTCATCTATCAGATCTTAAAAACTTCATATATCTATCAGTTTATTTTTCCATTTTATCTTTATACAACTTAAACATCTTAAATGCTTTAGATTTTTCTTTTAGGAACATGAAAGTCATCATCCTAGAGTAGTCATCAACAAATAAGATAAAATATATGTCTCCATAATAGATTTTTATTCTCATTGGTCCACATAGGTCTATATGAACTAACTCCAAAATGTCATTAGATGAAAAATTATTTCTCTTGAAACTAGATTTTGACATCTTTCCTGTTTGACAACTTTTACACATTACATGGTCTGGTTTAGATAAGCTCGGTAAGCATCTAACTTTTCTTTTTCTACTAATCTTAACCACGTTGTCAAAATTTACATGGAAAATTATTTTATGCCATAACCATATCTCTTCATTCTTTTCCAATAAACAAGTAGTTTCAGCTGTGTCAAGATAGAATAGGGTACCTTTACATTGTTCACTAGTGCCGATCAATTTTCCTTTTCCATCATCGATTCTTTCTTTTCTATTCTCAAATGCAACTCAGTGACTTTTGTTATTCAACTATGAAACACTCAATAAATTGTAGTTAAGTCCTTTTACCCAATAAGCATTTTCATATTTGATTTGATTATTGAACATAATATGAACTTTTCCTTTCACTTGATAGGGTGTATCATTTCCCATTCTTACTGATCCTCCATCATAGTATTTAAGAAATTCAAAATTTCCTTTATCACCAATCATGTGATGTGTACAACCACTATCAATAACCCAAATATCATGTTTACTAAATTTATAGATAACTATTGTTTCTACATACCTTGCATCTTCATCTGAATCATCTTTTAATGCTACAAACACTATCTCAATATCTTCATCACTGTTAGAGTTACTGTCATTCATTTTATCTTCAGCAATGTAACAAGATTTCTTACCTTTATCTTTGTAATCTCAGTTATCTCTTCTGTCATATTGTCGGTTGCTTTTAAAGTCTCGGTCATCCTTTCTATCATTAGATCTATCATTTCTATCATCATTCTTTTTGTTATGGCATCTTGCAGCAAAATGGCCAATCTCTTTACAGTTAAAGCATATCAAAGGTATTTTAACTTTATATCTTCCTTTACCTCTATGTAATCTTCTAACCATTAAAGCTTCAATTTCATCAAGTTCCTTGTCATCACTATCACTATCACCGTTATTTCTAATTATATGTTTGCTACTAGATTTGCTAATTTTCAAAGTAGACATAAATGCAGATTCCATAGATGGTACAATACTATTGTCAAAATTATTCATCTCAAAAGAAATCAATCTTCCAAGAAGACTATTAATAGTAATGTTATTTCCAGGTGTTGCTCTCATTTCATGTATTGCAGAGACTCTTATAGAATAAATAGGCAATAGAGTTCTAAGAATCTTACTCACAATTGTATCTTCATCAATGGCTCCACCACATCCTCAAATAGAATTCACAACTTATTTAAGTTGGTTACTGTATTGTGTGATATTTTCTCCTTCCTTCATTTGCATGTCATCAAACGTTCCACAAAGACTTTCAACTTTGGCTCTCGGTACATTTGCATATCTTCCATAAACTAGTGTAAGTTGACCCTACATCTGTTTGGTAGTTGCACATGTCTTGATATCTTCAAATTCAGAATCGTTAAGTGAAGAAGAAATTTCCACCATGATAAGGTTATGTTCATGTTTTTCTTTCAACTGATTCTCTTTCAAAGGTCCAGTAGGTAATATGAATTCATTATCCAAAAAATCTACAATGTTGCTTGCAATTCCTGATAGGTATAATCTCATTCTACTTTTCCATGTCTGGAAGTTCTCCCTATTCATCTTAGGTGCATCTCTCATATACATCTTCTGATCTTTAGCTCAAGTCCTTGAAAAATTTCTTCTCAGGACTGTATGCTCTCTGATAAGAACTGTATGCTCATATACTAATTGTTAGAATAAATGAGAGGGGGGTGAACCAGTTAGAATAAATTTCTTCATAAATTATCCTATAGTCCCAAATTTCTCCAGATGTATACAAAAAAAAATTCAATCATATAAAACTCAACTCAGTGAAAATGTATTATGTAAACTTAAACTTTCATCGATAGTGTTTACCAAGTGTAAGTAAATTAATATTGTGATTACCGATCTAGGTCAATAAAATAAAGTGTAAAGTAAAATAAAAAATTTACAAAATTCATATACATTGACACAAATTTTTAACGTAGAAACCCTTCTAAGGGAAAAACCACCTGGGACTGGTAACCCCAAATATTTTCACTCTTCTGAAGTGAGCTCGGTGAGGAGCCAACCCTGTTAAAGGTTACAATGCACACTGTTAAATGTGACCTTGTTAGAGGATTTAAAACTAATTGTTATCTCTTGACCAGGCATTCACTATGGGGTCAACATAAAATAATCAAAATTCTCTAAATGTTATAATAAGGACTCACTATTTTGCTCGGTTAACAGATTTATCTGTAAAAATAGTTAAATTGATACAGTAATGATCAGATTCAAATACAACTCTGATTTGCAGATATTCAGATCTATTCTAAGTACATAATAACTCTGATCAATTTTTTCACTTCAATTCATATCATAATTGTTCTTCTTGGTAATCCTCTTTCCTCTATTTTCTCGGCAATGTTTGCAGAAATGCTCAGTTTTGCCTTTAACCAGTTTGATCACTCATGCATAAAATTTGCATGTATGCTTTAACATCAGTCAACACGATTCAAAAATGAATCTCTTGTCTCTTATATAGACATCATGTATCATTTAATTTTTATCCTTCAGATCTTGGTACTTAATCTACATCATTCATTTTCTTGCTTGATCCTTCCTCGACAGTTGTGTTAAAAACACATTCCAATCTATGTTGTCCGATCTTCATTGAATTTTCATAACCGTTTGATCAAATAAAAAAATTTATCTTTGACCTCAAAATCATCAATTTCCAGATCAACATCAAAGTCATCCTCAATTAGAATTAATTTCTTGTTCTTAGTATTAACTGTGTTGTGTTGGGAATCCCTTTCTTTGTTAACATTATTTCTCGGTATACACTATATTTTACTCAGTTTGCACCGTCTCTCGATGTATACATAATTCTTCTTTTACCGACCACATAAACATTGTTTATTCTAGATCTTCAATACATAAAAATGTTTTCCACCATAATATATAACACTCAAATAAGTTGACATCAATGACAATACATTAATGGATAATGTTTATCATGACTTCTGCAGCTCGGTTGAATATCAACAAATAACTTCAAACATATAATCAGTTGTAGTTCATCAATCTGACCTTTTTTGTTATCCTCACCTCCATTGCATCACTGTGATCTTTGTCCTCCCTAGCATCCAATCTCCTCTGAGGCATATTCCAAGAAACACACCCTTCACTAAGACCACCTAGATCAATTTCTCTCTGATACGACCTAACATAGTCAAGGATGGAGGATCCAAAAATTGATATTCCACACCTTGCAAAATTCAAAAAACAACACAACAGAAACCATAACAACACAAGATATATGAACATATCAATTCACATCATATTCAATAACATGAAATTACTTTCAACATACCAGACTATAAGGCCTTCATGGTTAAAACCAATTACATCAACAAATACATCATATCTCTTAGGAGCAACACTTTCCAAACTCACCCAGATCTGTGACACATGAAAATCCAGTAGGAACACCAAGACAAATCTAAACTTGGTCTTGCAAGTCACCAAAAAATATTCATGTTTCCTAAGCGAACACAAGCTACCGACCTTCAAGCCTTCTTTCACTTATCTTGGATCCGTAGATCTTTCCCTAGCTCTTTTCACCCCTCACTACTCTAACCATACCCTACTTTTATATAAAACAACCACAAGTCATCTTTAAAACAAAATAATTCAATTAAATAATAGTCAACTTAAAGTAAAAAACACCCAATGTGTTATCCATCATTCGATATCCAAGTGTTATTAAATTTTCATAGGAGAGTGAACCAGATAAGATTTAGGTCCTTAGCCCTCCAATGGTCGATCCAAAAATTGAGGAATGCAAACCCAAATTAAATGCACCAGTCAGCCAGCCCAAAAAAAATAAAAAAAACACATTGGTGGATATGAACATTGAATGCCAAACCACTCGGTTAGAGGCACAATGGAGATGAAATCCACCGAATATACACTACCAAGAAAAGAAACTCCGAGCACCATTGAGTCCAGTCACCAAATCCATTGGTGAAGAAACACATCTTCCTACCAAGAACAACCACCAAAGTAACTGAGCAACTGAGATCTCAAATCGAGCTTGCTACCCAAAACCAAACCAAAACATATTTTTGTTGATATAGGATTTCAAACTACTCTAGGATGCTCCTACATAAAAAGGGGTTATTTTAAAATAATTTTTACTCCTCATTTATAAACTCAAAACCTTCTCTAAGAAAAAATGATGGTACCTTTGGTGAATCATCTATTTAAGTGCATGCAGAGGCACATTCGGCCCCAAGATTATCCACCTCTAGTGAGTAATCAAAAACCCATCCTGTTAATTTCATTTGTGCATGTTTTCATTATATTTTTCAATGGTTTAGTCATTTTTCTAAACCATTGGGCAGTTTTTCGTACGACCCAAAGATAGGGCTCGTACAATAAACTACAAATAATTATTGTGTCATATCACATGATAGGTTTTGTCATCTGAGAAGGATCCATTACTTGTACGAGAACCTTCATACCTCCACTTTCTGTCGTATATAGATATATATTTTTTGTATGGTAAACAACAAGCTTTTTCCAAGTCTTTAACATAGAATTTCTTTTCTTTTTCTCATAAATTTACATTCTTTGGCATGTTTTTCAGCTTGTCTAATTTTCATGATTAATGTACTCATCATTTTTAGCCCGATTTTGCTTGATTACTAATGGTTTTGCAATGTTTCTATTTTGCAGGCACAATTACCATATATTCAGTTTAGATCTAATTATCCTCCAATCATGCAGTTAGTGAGGAATCTCTTAGATGCATAGAGAGGTCATATTGGTGAGTGTAGATTTAGTTGGCTACTCCAAATGCCAAATATCTATGTGAACCATAGATTTCTCACAACCTTGGTAGAGCGGTTCCATAGTGAGCATAACAGGTTTCATTTGGATACCGAGGATATGACCATTACTCCCAATGATATATACAAGATTCTACAAATTCCATTTGCTTGAGACCATGTGGAGTATGACACAACTCCATGACTTGGCATTTAGGCTCTCATCTAAGTTTTTCATAATCATACTATTATGGATCGAGGGATCACCTAGGATGACATGATGATTCGATATGGGGCACAATATCCTCTTCCTTGTGTCATAATGAGATTTGTCAGGTGTTTTATCATAGCAAATAGGAGTGAGCCTAGATTTCTTTGTGATTGGGGTTGTGTTTTGGAGAGACTTGTTTCCAAGCCTGACAAGTTAGGCTGGGTTTAGTATCTCCTCAGCTAGATGTACCATGAGATTCATGAGGTGGTATTTTGATGTACAAGGGGTACAGATGCATGTGTATTAGTTTTTTAGGTGTGGGCATGGGAGCACCTTCCCATTTTTAGGCCCGTGACAAATAATCCATGACAAGGTGGTGAGCCTTTTGTATACAAGTATTTAGGTTTTCTTATGCATCCCTACTTGGGAAATATAGATTACTAGAGGTGTCAGCTAGAAAACCTTAGTGTGGTGGTCTTGAGGCCTTATAGAGGTACCGAGGCTTGGGCTAATTCGATGGCTCATAAGATAGATTTGTTTGTGTCATATCTTTTGATTAGGAGGACTTCAAATCTATTATTGAGCAGTTTGCCCTTTCTCGGGTACTAAGGCAGTATGAGTGACCTTAGAGAATTTGTTTTAAGTTCACATCCTATTCTCATTTCATGGATGAGGAGTGATGGGAGTGGGATCCAAGATTATCTCCCACTCTTTGCTTACAGGAGCTTATACAATTGTGGTGACCATCTTGGGATTACCTAGAGGATGTGGCTAATGTAAGGGTCACACCATAGTATAGATATTACGTCAGTTGCCATCCCTTCCTTATATTCACATATTTGACTAAGAGAGCACCATAGATTGATGAGGATAATATCCCTCCAAGAGCACTAGTTGGGGGGAAGAGGGTTCTAGTGGCTAGGTGAGCAGGACGAGACCCAAGTAGCAGTTCTAGCAGGGCACCTTTGTTTGGTAGTGACGATAGCATGGAGAGGGAGAACTTTAGGTTTTGTAGGTTTTTTCCTCCTGCCATAGGTGCAGTAGATGAGGAGATGGGTGTGTTGGAGATTTGATTCTGAGAGTTGATTGTTTGTATGTTTGTCATTGATGACAACATATAATACACAGTAGTAATTCTGTATGAAATTATGTTAATGATGACATGAAGACTTGCATGGATAGATACATGTTGTTGACATGTTTATTAAGTTATGTTCATAAACGCAGACCCATATATGATGTTTCAGTAAAGTTATACAATTCTGTTATTAGCAGTTACAGTTCTGGAAGTATAACGGTTTAGGGCTGATGTATATAACGTGTTTTATGAGTTGCACCTATATTTAGGATATGCATGTGTATATGAATTATTAATTATGAGTTGAGGATATAAATCCAAAGGTGCCAAATTTTTTTCAAGACGATTGCAAAGTTATGGTTAATTTGGTGAGGCCGACTCAGTGAAGCGTCGCGTCTGTTCAGCATTGACTTGCGTAGACTTAATATTGTTTGCATGCTTAGTTAAGCCGACTAAGATATTTATGAAGTGTTTCTAAGAGCTGAAATTAACTTCTAATTTGGAGAAGATACTTATAGTAGTTCAATTGTGATACGCTAGGTGTGAATGATACGAAATGTGAAGAAATATGTACAGAGCAGATTATCAGAGTTGGTTCATTCATCAAGGGTCTATGTGAAGAAGTGAAAGATTGTAATACACTGGTACTGATCAAGACAATAGGTCTACTCTATAGTTCATCATCAGATATAGTGCATATCTATTATATAGAAGGTTGTAGCCTTCACCATCAAGCAGTGAGCTTTTGGACAGTGAGTCCACCACCCCTAACAGGGT
>MU228435.1:159154-189251 GCA_018584345.1 Thuja plicata | reverse complement strand
AGTACAAAGGTGGTATGGTTAGATTTGGAGATAACACTCCTAAACCTATCATAGGCAGAGGTTCTATCACTTTGGATGGAAAGAATAAGACAGATGATGTTCTATATGTTGATGGATTACATTATAAATTACTGAGTGTTGGATAGCTACTTGACAAAGGTTATCATTTAGAGTTCAAAGACAACAAGTGCATCATTAAAAACAAGGATAAAGACATGATTGTATCAAGCTCCAAAACAAAAGGTAATTTTTTTCAGCTTAATTTTGATGTGAGTTGTTTTGTTGCAAAGGTGGATGATAGTTGGTTATGGCACAAGAGACTTTGTCATATCAAATTTGATAATATAGTAAAGATCAGCAATGTTAAGGTAGTTAGAGACCTACCAAATATTGCAAGGCCAGTTGACACAATATGCAGGGAATGTGTTATGGGAAAGCATGTAACGAGTTCCTTCAGAAGCAAGGAGAACTCAGCTGAGAACAAATTGGACCTAGTACATTCAGATTTGTGTGGTCCTACTCAAAAAAGATCATACTACGGAGAAAGGTATTTCATTTTGTTTGTTGATGATTTTTCTAGGATGATGTGGGTTGTGTTCTTAAAGGAGAAGCCTGAAGCCTTTGAGAAGCTCAAAATATTCAAAGCTAAAGTTGAGAATGAATCCAAATTGAAACTAAAATGTTTGAGATCAGATAGAGGAGGAGAGTTCACCTCTGATTAATTTTATGACTATTGTGAAGAGCATGGTATTAAAAGACAGTTGAGTGCACCTAGAACCCCTCAACAGAATGGGATTGCAGAAAGGAGGAACAATATCATACTTGATACAGTGTGCACTATGATGATTCAAGGAAAAGTTGTGCACACCTATTGGAGAGATGTAGTGAACACATCAGTATATACTATCAACAAAACCCAATTGAGGCCAGGCACGGACAAGACATCCTATGAATTTTGGTTTGGCAATGTACCTACAGTAAAATACTTCAGAATCTTTGGCAACAAGTGCTACATCAAGAGAGATGATGGTGTTGGTAAGTTTGATGCTAGAAGTGATGAAGGTATTTTCCTTGGTTATTCTACTAAAAGCAAAGCATATAGATGTTTCAATTTGAGATTAAAGAAGATAATTGAAAGCACGCATGTTAAGATTGATGAAAAGTTTATGGTTCAAGAAAGATACTATGAATATGCACCTATGATTGAGGATGAATCCAGATCTAACAACAAAGATACTGTTATTGAAGAAATGTTTGATTGCATTGATGTCTCATGCAATGACCCTCAATCAAGCAGAGAAGAATCAAAGATTATAGAATAAGAAGACACACCTAAGGTTCCAAAATTCACATCTAGATACCACTCTAAAGATGACATCATTGGAGATAAGAGCAGCAGTGTTTTGACTAGATCTAAAGCAAAAGGTCTAGCAATGGATGAAGAGGTATGTTTACTTTCACAGATTGAACCCTTAAGTGTTGAGGATGCTTGTAATGATTCTGATTGGAAGAATGCAATGAAAGAAGAATTAGATCAGATAATCAGAAATGACACATGGGAATTGGTCCCCAGACCCAGTGACAAAAATGTGTTTGGAACAAAGTGGGTATTCAAAAACAAGATGAATGAAGATGGTACAGTAGTTAGAAACAAAGCAAGATTGATATGCAAGGGATATGCGTAGAGAGAAGGAATAGACTACACTAATACATTTTCCCCTGTAAGTAGACTGGAAGCCATAAAGTTGTTCTTGGCATATGCAACAGTCAAAGAATTCAAAGTATATCAATTGGATGGAAAATCAGCTTTTCTGAATGGTGATTTAAATGAAGAAGTCTACATTGAACATCCTGAAGGATTTAGTATTTTGGATGAATCAGACATGGTATGCAAATTGAAGAAGGCACTCTATGGTCTTAAAAAGGCCCCAAGAGCTTGGTATGAGAGACTTGATGGTTATCTTACCAAGATAAAATTCAAGAAAGGAGCAACAGACTATAACCTATTCACAAGAGAAACACCTGATGGATTATTGTTAGTTGCTATATTTTTTTATGACATTATCTTTGGGGGTAATGATAAGCTCAGTAAAGCATTTGCAAAAGAAATGTAGAATGAATTTGAAATGAGTATGATTGGTCCTATAAAATACTTTTTTGGATAAAATGTAAAGAAAATAGATAAAGGTATATTCATTAATCAGTCTAAATATGTGAAGGAAACACTGAAGACCTTTCAGATGGATGATTGTAAGCCAGTATGCACTCCCATGATAACAGGAAGCAAGCTTTCAAAAGATGATGACTCCACAATAGTGGATAAGACATTGTACAAATCTATGATTGGTAAACTCATTTATCTAACTCAATCTAAACTTGACATATCTAATGCAGTTGGCATTGTTGGAAGATTTGTAGTTGAAACCAAGCAAAGTCACCTAATGGCAGTCAAAAGGATATTTAGATATCTAAAAGGAACTATAGACTATGGCTTATGGTATCCTAAATCAGAGAACGTAAAACTTCATGTATATACAAATGCAGATTGGGCAGGTTGTATTGATGACAGAAAGAGCACTTCAGGAGGAGCAATATTCCTTGGAGACAATTTGGTTTCTTGGATAAACAAGAAGTAGAACTGTATTTCTGAGTCAATAGCAGAAGCTAAATATGTTGTAGCAACACTGAATCATTCAACTATGGTTTGGATCAAGTAGATGGTTAAAGACTTTGGCATCCAGGTTGATTATCCTATTGTTATTTATTGTGATAATACTACCACTATCAACATGTCTAAAAACCCTGTCATGCATGCAAAGACAAAACACATAGAGATCAAGTACCATTTCTTAAGAGAGAAGGTTGCAGACAAAGAAGTGAAATTGGACTATGTGAGCACAAAAGAACAGTTGGAAGATATTTTCACAAAGCCCTTATCAAAGGATACTTTTGAGTATCTCAGGAAGAAGTTGGGAGTAATTCCCTCTCCTAAGTCGGTTTAGAAGAAACAACAAAAGACATCAGTCATTAAGTGAATGATGAATGGTTGACTACTCTACTTCTGGAGTAGTACCTATACCTAAAAATACTATGGCATCCTTTTCCATTGATGTCAAAAGGGGAGTATATAGTAAGGAGGAGTATGTACTAAGGGGGAGCATATACTCTGGGGGAGTATATACATAGAACAAAAATATAGATACAGGAACAATAGCAGTTTAGAGAAATCTTTGATGAGGATATTGAGAAGATTGTAAAAGAAAGAGGACACCATGAACAGAGGATGTTTTTGATATCATATGTTGCCATCAATGTCAAAGGGGGAGATTGTTAGAGATTTGATTCTGAGAGTTGATTGTTTGTATGTTTGTCATTGATGACAACATATAATACACAGTAGTAATTCTATATGAACTTATGTGAATGATGACATGAAGACTTGCGTGGATAGATAAATATTGTTGACATGTTTATTAAGTTATGTTCATACACGTAGACCCAGATATGATATTTCAGTAAAGTTATGCAATTCAGTTATTAGCAGTTACAGTTCTGGAAGTATAATAGTTTAGGGCCGACGTATATAACATGTTTTATGAGTTACGCCTATATTCAGGATATGCATGTGTATATGCATTATTAATTATGAGTTGAGGATATAAATACAAAGGTTACAAATGTGTTTCAAGATGATTGCAAAGTTATGGTTAATTTGGTGAGGCTGACTCAATGAAGCGTCGTGTCTATTCAACACTGACTTGCGGGGACTTAATATTGTTTGCGTGCTTAGTTAAGCCAACTAAGATATTTATGAAGTGTTTCTAAGAGCCAACATGACCTAATTTGGAGAAGATACTTATAGTAGTTCAATTGTGATACGCTAGGTGTGAATGATATGAAATGTGAAGATAGATGTACAGAGTAGATTATCAGAGTTGGTTCATTCATCAAGGGTCTATGTGAAGAAGAATTGAAAGATTGTAATACACTTGAACTGATCAAGATAGCAGGTCTACTCTACATTTCATCATCAGATATAGTGGATATCTGTTATACATAAAGTTGTAGCCTTCACCATCAAGCAGTGAGCTTTTGGACAGTGAGTCCACCACCCCTAACAGGGTTATTTGTAAAAGACTCCTAACAGGGTCTGACCCTTAACCAGGTCACTATACTTATTGCATTGTATTGTACAACTCCTAACAAGGTTGAAATATCTTCTA
The DNA here is from genome assembly GCA_018584345.1 of Thuja plicata. Classification (NCBI taxonomy): domain Eukaryota; kingdom Viridiplantae; phylum Streptophyta; class Pinopsida; order Cupressales; family Cupressaceae; genus Thuja; species Thuja plicata. The sequence continues at coordinate 185,028 of MU228435.1, read as the reverse complement.
ACAGGGATTACTACAAACAAGTATAGTTCATTATGGGTGCTAATTCCCATCGGGGTTTTTACCATTTGGTTTCCTCGTAATCAAATTGTGTGTTGAGTACTGTGTTATCTAATTATGCATTTACTTTGTTATATAATAAAGGTAAAGAAGTAAAAAGGACTTAAGTAACTGATAACTAATTCACCCCCCCCTCTCAGTTATCCTTTGGGACTATTCTAATAGGGTGATGTACAATAGTATCCCATTTTTTATGATGCATCCTGAAAATTTTGACGGTGGGGGGATGTACATGTAGATGAGGAGGAGGGTGTTCCTAGAGAGAAAACGTCACAAGATGTGATCTATACTTTGAGGGGACAGATCCAAGGGCTATAGACCCAGTTATTGGTGGCTTAGGAACATATTGAAGAGAAATATTGTGTTGTCACTTACTCAGATGAGAGGATATAGGGGTGTACACCTAAGGCCGGTGCTCTTTAGTGCAAGGTTACCAAGTAGACTAGTAGGATAACCTATTACATGTCATCTTAAAATGCGGTTGATGGGGAGCTCCCACTCCTAGATCTTTCTTTCTCTCTACTAGAAATTCTATTGGTCTTTCTTAGGGTTCTTATCACCAACCTTCCTAGAGGATTCCTATCTATTCCTCTAACTCACTAGGAGCACTCCAACAAGTTCAAATTCACACTAGGTCCTTCTCCATAACTCTTCTCATCCCTGGCTTATCTTTGTCACCTACCTTCCCATCTATCTTATCTTCTTTGGGATTGGATTCGTGACCTTCTTTAAGTCTCTTTCAACTCACCTAGATCTAATCTTGTGGATCTTTCACCCTAGTTTCAATCGGGTTCAAGATTTCTAGGGTTTAAGGCCTAGGTAGCCCTCCTAAACACTAAAAAGGTGGATTTAATCTCAAAATACATTAACACCCTAGGGAAATAATTACATATTCCTTATGGATTTTTCCTAGGCTTAAAAATTTACTAGGTCTTAGTTCCCCACCTTGTCCGTACACTAGGATTTCACCAAACCACTAAAATTGAGGGTTTTTAGGGCATGTATACTGGTTTGGTTTCTTGGATTTCATTACATGCACTAACAACCTCTTATACTCTCCTTATTCCATCAACATGTATGTAATACATGCCCCTACACTCCTCTACCAATTATTGGCACACACCAATCACCAAGCAATCTTTATTACCTCTGCTCTATTCAGTTCCCTAGCTAGAATAACCAGTACTCGCCTAGGACCTGAATGTTCTCATGCCTTCCCTGCACACACACACACTCAACACACCATATGTACATTTTATATACAAGGATTTACTTTATTCCAATTTTTCATAAGACTTTGGACCATGGGAACTCCAAGGAAAGCCTTTATTTACATGACTGGTCCAAAATTGGACAGTGAACAAGTAAAACCTAAATAATTTACAAAATGCTAAGAAGTGAGATTAAAAGATCAAACCAATGCCACAAAGACTAATAAAATAACACAAAAAACACTCTAATTCATTAATTAAATCCATTCATCCATTTAAGTATTGGATGATGGCTCTGTCTTCAAAATATAGTGTAAATCCTTACTTCTCAACACATAGTCCGTACACAATAAACTCTAACTGTAAATTTAGGGTTTCTTCCACCTTATATACCATAATTCCACATGTATCTACCCTCATGTTTTGATTTGGGCATAATTAAATCCAATTCCTAAAAACTAGGAAATTTTGTCATGACAACTTTGCAAAAGTTGTCATGACAACTTTTACATGTTTTGCCAAAATGACATTTTATCACTTCCAATGGCCCAACTTGGTCCTAAAACTTACCATTTGACCTTAAAACATTTAAAAAAATTAAAACCTTGAATTCCACTCTATTTTGGAGTTTTGGTCAACCCTTTGACCTTTTGGTTGACTTCTAAGGCTATAGACCCCTAGATGCAACTTGACCTTAGCAACTACTAAACCCTAATGACTACTAACCCTAGTCACACCTTAGACACACTTGGGACTTTATAACATAGTCCTTATTAACTAATGGTTGGCCAAATCAAGCTAGAAGCCAAAATATGACAAAAGATCTATCCAAGACCTTAGGGTGCTCCTGCACCATTCTCCCCCTGCAACAAACAAGTTAAGGTACCTGTGGTATCAGGAAATCATCATTGATTCCATGCTTCTTGAAGTCACTTTTCACTATCCAAGTGGCTTCTGAATCTTGTTGTTGTCTCCATTTTACTAGATGCTCCATATATATCTTATGCCTGGTCTTCTTTTTCACTCAAGAATCCAATAGCCTTTCATCTTATGGTTTAATCTGTTCAGGAGCCTCGAGTTTCTTCACATCCTTTCTTGCCTTAGTACTGTACTATTCATCATCCATCTCTGGTCCTTTGTAACTTACCAAATCTTTCACATTGAAGATAGGATAAATTGACATCTCCTTGGCTAGATCTATTTTATAGGTATTGGCACCATACTTGGCTATCACTTTACATGGTCCAGCCCTTTTCATTTTCCATTTTCTTGGTATTCCCTTTTGTAACCTGGCCTTTTTCAAAAATACCATTACCAAGTCTCCCGCCTAAAATTGTAGGTCTCTCCTTCCTTCATCTTTCTTAGCCTTTAACTTCTGATTGGCCTCCGTTAAGGTCTTCTTTACTTGTTCATGGACTTCCTTCATTGACTGTGCAAATTCGCTTGCATGCCTACAGAATCCCTCATACCCTTGTGGGTCTTTGAGCTCCATGACACCCCTTGGGTGTGCCCCATATACAATCTCAAATGGACTTTTTCCAATATTCCTATTTGTGCTATCATTGTAGGAAAATTCTACCTGTGGGATAACTTTTTCCCACCCTTTCCCATATTCCTTTGTCAGACATCTTATAAAGTTTCTAAGAACCTTGTTGATTACTTCTATCTAACCATCTATTTGGGGATGATAGGTAGAGCCATTTAATAGATTAGTACCTATTCTCTTCCATATGATCTTCCAAAAGTGCCCCATAAACTTCACATCTCTTTCTGTAACAATACTCATTGGTAGACCATGAGTCCTCACTACCTCCTTGAAAAACAAATGAGCAATATGGTTGGCATCATGTGTTGTTTTAAATGGGATGAAATGAATCATCCTACTAAATCTGTCTACTACTAAAAACACACTATCCAGAACAGTTGGAGTCCTAGGTAACCCCACTATAAATTCCATACTATGCACTCCCAAGGTCTATTTTGGATGGGCAATGGCTGGTAAAGACCTGCATTTGATTATGTTACCTTTTCCTTTTGACATATGCCACACTGCTCCACATATCTTCTAACTTCTTTCTACATCTTAGGCCACCAATAGAACCTTTCCACTAAGTCTAGCGTCTTGTTCAATCCAAAGTGTCCACTGAAGCTCCCATTATTCTTCTCTTGTATGAGATTCTCCCTCATGGATCCCCTTGGAACACATAATTGTTTCCCTTTGAACAAAAATCCATTTTGAAGAGTATAATCTGCATACTCATTGTGAAAGTGGTTCTCACATTCTTTGCACACCTTGTAGATCACTGAGAAGTCTACATCTCCTTCATAAAGGTCCTTTAAACCTTCTACTCATGTACTCTACAACTGAATCTCTTGTATTGTAAGCATCCTTCTACCAAGGACATCTACAACTTTATTTTGTATGACTACAAAAACTCCATCCATTTGATGTGTCTCAAGCTAATCTTGTCTTGAGTATTGATATAACTCAATGCTTGGTTATCTGTAAAGACAACAAACTCTTTAAGAAATAAGTAATGCCTCCATTTATTTAGGGCTTGTACAAGAGCATATAACTCTAAGTCATAGGAAGATTACCTAGAATTTGCCTCATTAAATCACTCACTGAAAAAATACCACTGGCCTGCCTTGTTGGCTTAAGACAGCCCCCACTTCTATACTACTGTCATCACACTCTTCTATGAAAGGTTTGTCAAAACTTGGTAACAACAATATATGTTGAGTGGCTACTTCTCTTTTCAATATTTCAAACCCCTCATTAGCTACCTTGGTCCATACAAATTTGGTTTGCAATCCTCCTTTAATGGTCTCTAGAATTGGAGCTCAGATTTCACTGAATCTTCTAATAAAATTCCTATAGAATTGTGCTAACCCATGGAAGTTCCTAACTTTAGTCCCTATCTTAGGAGTAGGCCAGTTCAAAATGGCCTCTACTTTGTCCTTATCCATTTTCAAGTCACCTTGGGAAACTAAAAACCCTAGGTGGACTAGTTCTTCCTTCATGAACTCACTCTTTTCAAGATTTATGGTGAGATTTTCTTTCTCCAACCTCTTCAACACTAACTCCAAGTGTTTCATATTATCCTCCTTTGTCTTGCTAAAAATGAGATTGTCATCTAGATAGACAACTAAAAATACACCTATACAATCTTTCAAGACTTAATTCATCACCCTCATAAAGGTACTAGGTGCATTGGTAAGCCCAAAGGGCATAACTAACCACTCATATAACCCCTTTGTAGTCTTAAAGGATGAATTCCACTCATAACCTTTTTTCATCCTAATTTGGTAGTAACCACTCTTTAAATAAATTTTAGAGAAGAACTTAGCACCCCCAAACAATCCATTAAATCTTCTACTCTAGGACAAGGAAATCTATATCTAATAGTTATCCTATTAATTGCCCTAGAATCAGTAAACATTCTCCACTTATCTCCCTTCTTAGGAGCCAACACCACTGGGACATCACATGGGCTTATGCTCTTTCTAATCAGCCCTTGGTCCAAAAGTTCTTGCACTTGTCTGGCTATCTCTTTGTTTTACTCCTGTGTCATTTTATATGCAGCCTTGTTTGGTAAAGATACTCCTGGCACGAAGCCAATCTGATGACTTATCTCCCTCTTTTGTGGTAGTGTAGCTAGTGTACCCTCACATATTATATCCTTAAAATGACCCAACAGTTGTTTGAATTCCTTTGGCATAGGTGTTTTCTTATGAGTCTCCTCCTCCTTTGGCTTTAACATGATTGCATATCCAACTCCTTCCTCTTTCATATCCCTTAGGAATTACTTCCCACTCATTAGTAGTGTATTGGATTTTTTCTTCTCCACTATGTCTTCCTCTATCAAAGAATGAATTTTTAAAGTTACCCCATTCTTCTTAAAGGAGTACTTGTTTTCTTTCCCACTATGGACTGCTTCCCTGTCATACTGCCATGGTCTTCCAAGCAACATATGGAATGCATCCATTGGAAATACATCACAAAGTATCTTATCTTGATACTTACCAATGGTGAATTCTACCCACACTTTCTCATTTAACAAGATGTTTTTCCCCTTGTCTAACCATGTAACTTTATAGGGACACACATGTGGAATCTTGGTGAGTTTCAACGTCTCTACTGCCTCCTTAGATATAACATTAACTGTGGACCCTGAATCAATGATAACTTTGTACACAAAATCCCAATAGCTTGTACTTGACTCTAAAAAGAGCCCTTCTCTACTTATGTTCATCTTTGGTGGGTGTCTTGATCAAGATTCTTCTCAACATGAGATGCTCTCCCTTCTCTGAATCTAGACTCACCTCTAATTTTTTAGAACACTCCTCTTCTTTGACATAGGAAATATTTTTCTCTCCTTGTGAAGCTGAGGGTTTGTCAGGGAATCTATATGTAGGGTGCCCCAATTGTCCACATTTGTAGCATTTCATGGAAGAAAAATGAGAACTTCTTCCCAAACCCCCTGATCTTCCTCTTCCACTGTTATAAGAACCCCTTTGTCTATGGTATCCACCTTTATATCTTGACTCATATCCTTGTTCTATATATTTGGAGTCACCTTGGCTCCTACTGTCATTGCCTCTTCCACTTGAACCTCCTCTATGGCCACCTCTATTGTCTCTACCCCTTCCTCTTCCTCTAGAGTTAGATTCTTTCTTCTTTATGAGTTTCTCTTCCACTTTCAAAGCCATTTGGAAACAACTATGAATGAAAGTTAGGGTAAAGAGACTGAGTTCTTCTTGTATATTCAACCTTAATCCATTAAGGTATTGAGCAACCCTGATTCTCTCTATCTCCCATATTCTTGATCTAAGAAAAAGATTCTAAAATTCTTCAGTATATGATGGCACATCCAGGTCCTTTTTCCTAAGGTTCTGCCTTTTTTGTTTAACTGAATGTCATAGTCTTCTGGAAGGTAGTTCTCCTTCACCTTTTCCACCATTTATTTCAAATTTTCTATGGGCTTCTTTCCCTCTTTCTCCATTTCTTCTTGTAGTTACTTCCACCATGTGAGTGCTTGTCCTCTTATCATAGACTTGGCTATCTTTACCTTTTGTGCTTCTGTGATCCTATCACATTCAAAGTGGTTTTCCATGCCTTCGATCTATTCCACAACCATCTATGCATCCATATTTTTAGAGAAAAACTAAAATTCCTTCTAGAGCCTTGTCACTCAATGCTTTGAGTGCCTTGAGGAATGGTTCCTTAGGTAGAGGAGGTTCAGGCTCTGGTTCTACCTCCTCCTCTACTAGTTTCTTTCCCTTATCTTTATCTTCACTCATCTGCTCTTTTAACTTGTTGGCTATCTCTACAACCTCTGCCATCTTTATCTTCATTTCCTCCATTTCTTCTTCAAGAATCCTATTCTTGTCTTGTTTCTCTGAAAATTCCCTTGCCAATTCACCATTAGTCACCATGATTTTCTCACGTATGGATTCACTCCTCTCTGACATACACCAATCAACTCCCAAGCCTTTCAATGGATTTAATACCAATTTGATGGGGAGATCCCACTCCTAGAGCTTTCTTTCTCTCTACTAGACCTTCTCTTGGTCTTTCTTAGGGTTCCTATCACCACCCTACCTAGAGGATTCCTATTTGTTCCTCTAACTCACTAGTAGCTCTCCAACAAGTTCAAATTCACACTAGGTCCTTCTCCATAACTCTTCTCATCCATGGATTGTCTTGGTCATCTACCTTCCCATATTTCCAATATTCTTTGGGATTGGATTCCTTACCTTCTTTAAGTCTCTTTCAACTCACCTAGATCCAATCTTGTGCTTCTTTCACCCTGGTTTCAATTGGGTTCAAGATTTCTAGTGTTTAAGGCCTTGTAGCCTTTTAGGCCTAATTATCCCTCCTAAACACTGAAAAAGTGGATTTACTCTCAAAATACCTTAACACCCTAGGTAAATAATTACATATTCCTTGTGGGTTTTTCCTAGGCTTACAAATTTACTAGGTCTTAGTTCCCCAAATTGTCTGTACATTGGACTTTCACCAAACTACTAAAATTGAGGGTTTATAGGGCATGTACACTGGTTTGGTTTCCTGGATTTCATTACCTACACTAAAAACCTTCTATGCTCTCTTCATACCATAAAAATGTCTATAATACATGCCCCTACACTCCTCTACCAATCATTGGCACACACTAATCACCAAGCAATCTTTATTGCCTCTGCTCTGTTCAGTTCCCTAGCCAGAATAACAAGTACTCGCCTAGGGCTTGAATGTTCTCATGCCTCCCCTACACATACACACACTCCACACACCATATGTACATTATATATATAAGGATTTACTTGATTCCAAGAGGTCATAAGACTTTGGACCACGGGAACTCCAAGGAAAGCCATTATTTACATGATTGGTCCAAAACTGGACAGTGAACCAGTAAAACCTAAATAATATACAAAATGATAAATAGTGAGATTAAATGATCAAACCAATTCCACAAAGACTAATAAAATAACACACAAAACACTCTCAATGCATTAATTCAATCCATTTAAGTATTGGATGATGGTCCTCTCAGCAAAATACAGTGTAAGTCCTTACTTCTCAACACACAGTCCGTACATAATGAGCTCTAACTGTCTCTTTAGGGTTTTTTCCACCTTATATACCATATTCCCATATGTCTGGACCCTCATGTTGGGATTTGGGCATAATTAAATCCAATTCCTAAAAACTAGGAAATGTTGTCATGACAACTTTTACATCTTTTGCCAAAATGACATTTTATCACTTCCAATGGCCCAAATTGGTCGTAAAACTTACCATATGACCTTAAAACATTTAAAAAAATTAAAACCTTGAATGCCACTCCATTTTGGAGTTTTGGTCAACCCTTTGACCTTTTGGTTGACTTCTAAGGCTATAGACCCCTAGATGCAACTTGACCTCAACAACTACTAAACCCTAATCACTACTAACCTTAGTCAAACCTTAGACACACTTGGGACTTTATAACATATTCCTTATTAACTAATGGTTGGCCAAACCAACCTAGAAGCCAAAATATGACAAAAGATCTATCCAAGACCTTATAGTGGTCCTGCACCAGCGGTAGTTCTTTAGCTCAACATGCACCTCCATATTCATGGTACTTAGAGAGATCAAAGGGAGAAGGCCCTCCACCTCAAGTAGATGTTCCTCTACCTCCCCCTCATTATGGTAGTGAGGGAGGGAGAGAGTCTTGATATTTACATTTTCTATCTCATCTTATGCCTTTGTCTCTATGCCTTCTTGTCTTCTGCTCGTTCATGTGTTACTTTGGAGTAGATTAGCATCTTGTATCATTTTTATGAGTAACTCTTGCACTTATATTGGATGAAAACATATCTTATTATTATTTTCTCATTATGTCACATGGTCTTACCCTACTATTCTATTCTCTAAAAACTATGGTTATTTGATCTTTGCATGGTCGATTCTGACTCTTTTTGACAGATATATAACCTTGAGGAAATAAATGCACTTGGTCACTTCAGCAAAGCATTCAACATTAGAAGGATAGCTATTTTTTCATTATAATGGTATTATGAAAGCCTAAGAATGAAATTCAGCCTACGATGTGAGTCTAGTCACTGATTCCTTTAGCCAGTTTTGTAATGATCAAGAATTTGAGACATTAGAGTTGATACAACCCTTTCTGGTTCCACTGCGACCTGAGGATATGAGTATGAATTTCACCAAATAAAATGTGGGAAAGTAATGTAACCATCAAGGTATAAGAAGAAGGATGACCTGAACATTGTTCCTAGTTGATATTGCAACGGTACACCAGTATTGAGTAATTTAGAGCTGAGATAACCATGAGTGCTTTCTTGCGTAAACATACAGATTAATAGTTAATGAGATAGTTCTACCCCCCCCTCGGTGTACAAATAAATATCCACCTTATTATGGAGGTTCTTATCAGAGACACATGTTGTTTTACTAAGAGGGGGTGAATTAGAAAACTATGATAACTAAAAATTTAAAACCTAACTCCGATTCAACTTGGTAGAACAAACTACAACAACGATTGAATCTCCAATAACTTTAATAACTCAATCAACACCTTGAATATACAGTAAATATCATGCACATAAATAATTCAAGACACATAACACCAGATTTAACGAGGAAACTCAATTTTGGAAAAATCTCTGTGCGAATAGTCACCTACAAATGAAAATACTCTTCTAAAGTATGCTCGGTTAAAAAACAATCATGTTAAAGATTACATACACATTGTTATATGTGACCTTGCTAGGTGATCTACCTCTTTTTACCCTGTTAGGAGTGGCCTGGTTCGAGGGATTTGAATACTCTTTTAGAATGTCACCTTTCTCAAGGATATGACAATAAGATAGTTAATTCTACTCGGTTAAGAGATTTCTCTATTACAAATTTTAATAAGCATAAGCGTATAAATTTGATCTTTTAAACTAAAATTACCTCTTTCTTGATCAGATCACTTATGCACTCTGTAACTATTGGCATCAATACTTCATTTGTCTCTACTCTAGACTAAGATTTACACCTCTATGTTCTTCACTACATCACTTGTTAGCACTTCAACACTTCAACTTGCCAGCCCTTGTGTTATTCGAATTCATCCTTTAAATTGACTATATTTTTTCCTCTTAATCTTCTTGATTATGTTTTCCTTAAATCACTCTCAGTCGTTAGATCAAAATTTTGAAATGATTCAGTGAATTTGATACTCGATGAACCACTTAGCATAACCTTAGAAGTTGCACTTTTCTTGGAAGTAAAACCATCACTTTCTCTAGGAAATCAATACCATAGATCTTTACCATGAATTTTCTTGTGCATAGATCTTGTGACTAACTTTTTCTTCATCCTTGGAATCTTCTAGATCACTATGGATCGCCATAAAATGCATTCTTATCCTTGTTTCTAATAACTATAACACTCGGTAACTAATTCTTGGCTCAGTTAGTAACATATATTGCTCGGTGCCTCAATGTCTCAATGTCTTGACGAAATTACACAACCCTTTACCAACATACATATTTCTGCTCGGTAACTTAACTATTTACCTTACTGATTTGACCAATCTTCTTGATCGACTTGGGAAAGTAGAAGAAAATTATCTCAATAGTACCTTATCATTGTCTGATCCTTTTAAACTACCCAATTAAATCAACTCCAAAAGATATGGAAATTCAATATGAACCAGAAATTAATTTCTTGACATCAATCACAAAATTACAACTGATCTAATCCCTTATACAATCTTGTATACCTCTGATCTTAGTCATCATCAACATCTCCATCAGTTGCGTAACAATCGCCCTCTTTGTCATTGATGGAAACACTGTTAATTGATGATGGTGTATTTTAATAGCTTTGATTTGTCTTTAATCCCTCTGAGTTGTTTGATATTTTTCTTCCGCTGTGTTCATTTCTCATTCTCTCTCAATATATTCTTAGATCATCAATTATTCATTCTCCCTCTTTGACAACAATGGCAAAGAAAATAATTCAAAAAACTTGTTCAGGCAGCAGATTATACCTTGCATGTAGTGATAACTCATTGCATACATAATTACTTTTCACAAAACTTCAAGCATAACCTAAAGTGTGAACACTAGCATCAACTCACAAAATAGATATTGTATTAAGTCCTAGATTTGATGCAGCATGCATCTTGCTCTAGTGAAGGTTGGATAGGGTTAGGACCCCTAATTTACCTCTAAGATACTCAAAAGCATCCTTTTGTAGTGGCTTGGTAGATATATATTCTAACTACTCCTTTGAATTCACATACTCCAACATGACATTCTTTTCTTGAACTTGTTCTCTCAAGTAATGATACTTGATAGAAATGGGCTTTGTTTTAGAATGCATCACCGGATTCTTTGATATGTTTATAGCACTAGTATTATTATAGAAAATTGTAAATGGATCTGTAATCTCCTCTTGCATGGCTTCAAGTAGCTATTTGACCCATACAATGTTTCCCCAATTCATAGCTGTAGCAACATATTCAGTCTTGAAAGTAGACTGTAATGTACAACTTCATTTCTTACTCAGCCATGTCACTAATCTTTCTCTTAAAAAGAAAGCTCCTCCACTTTTAATTTTTCTATCATCAATGTTTCCACCCAATCAGCATCAATGTAGACCTTGCACTCAAATTTTCCTCCTTTTCTGTATAGTAGACCGAAGTATTTAGTTCTTTTCATATATATAAATATTCTTTTAACTGCAAACATGTATGATTCCTTTGGATCGGCAAACAATATTGCAACAATACCAACTAGATGAGTAATATCAGGTCTTCTATGTACAACATATTGTAGCTTACCAATGATTTATCTCTAGAGTGTCTCATTAACTTCCTTTGACTCATCTTCTTTTGATAACTTGCAACCATTAACCATCAGTGTTCCAACCAGTCATGAGTTTTCCATCCCAAAATTCTTTAGGACCTCTTTGATGTACTTTGATTGTGTGATGTAGATCCCATCCTTGAATTTTTGAATATGTAATCCAAGAAAGAAATTTATCTCCCGTATCAAGGACATCTCAAGTTCATTTCTCATCTCTTGAGTAAAAGATCTATATAATGTGTTATTGTCTCCAAAAATAATATCATCAACAAATATTTCAGCAATCAAAATATTATTATTACTATCACATTTCAGATATAGATTACTATTGTCACTTATTCTTTGACATCAAATCTTGATTAGATATGCATGTAACCTTTCATACCAAGCTAGGGGTGATTGTTTCAATCCATATAGTGACTTGTGCAATTTGCATACCATGTCCTTGTTAGTATTCTCATACAGACCTTCAGGTTGTTCTATGTAGACTTCTTCTTCAAGAAAACCATTAATAAATGCAAACTTGACATACATTTGATAGACTCTAAATCCTTTGTAATATTCATATGCTAGTAGAATTATAACTCCTTCTAATCTAGCAATAGGTGCAAAAGTCTCACCATAATCAATACCTTATTCTTGTGCATACCCCTTGCAAACTAGTCTTCCTTTATTTATGATTACATCTCCATGTTCATTCAATTTTTTATTTTTTATTTTCTAAAAATACACTTTGTATAAATAACATTTTACCATTAGGCCTCGATACTAAAGTCCATGCATTGTTCTTTTCAATCTGATCTATCTCTTCTTTCATAGATTTAACTCAATCTTCATTCTCCAATGCATACTTTAGTCTTCTTAGCTCTAATTCAAAGATTAAGCATGTATTATCTCTTACCTTGCTTCTTGTCATCATTCCAACATTCTTGTCTCCAATAATCTTTCTTGGTGGGTGGTGTCTCCTCATATACTTAGCTAGAACATGCTTAGTAGTCAGTGCAATTTCATTTCCATCATTCAGTGGTAGTTTTCTATATTCAACTTCCTCCTTGGTTTGTACTTTCAGTAAGGTATCAGGAATATTGGGTTGAACATATCCAAATATTTGGTAGTCCTCATGTTCCTTCTTTTTGTCCTCATCATTTTTCTTTGCAAATTCATGAATTCTTACATTTTCACTTTCCATAGTTTTGTTAGTAGACTTGTTCAAGCATTTTTAAGCTTTTCTCTTTGTAGAATATCCTAAGAATATTCCTTCATCTCTTTTAGAATAAAACTTTCCATTGCTAGCATCTTTTAGAATATAGCATCTACCTCCAAATACTTTGAAATAACTTACATTTATTTTTTGATCATACAAAATCTCATATGGAGTCTTGTTTGTACCTTTCTTCAATTGTACTCGGTTAAGTGTATAAGCAGCAGTGTTGACTGCTTCTCTCCAGTACATTAAATAAATACCCTTCTCAATCATCAATGTTCTTGCACAATCCACAATGAATCTAGTTCTCTTTTTAGCTATACCATTCTTTTGTGGTGTCCTCAATGCATACATTTGTCTCTTTATTCCATGTTCATTGTAGAAGAGTGCAAACTCATCAAAAGTAAACTCTCCTCCTCCGTCAAATCTTAAACACTTGAGTTTTCTTCTAGTTTCCTTTTCAACTCTTTCCTTATACCACTTAAACATTTGAAAAGTTTCAGATTTTTCTTTCAAAAACATGACAAACATCATTTGAGAATAATCATCAACAAACAAAATGAAATATCTATCTCAATAATAGTTTTTTGTTCTCATCGGTCCACATAGGTTAGAGTGCACTAAGTCCAAAATTCATTATGTAATATAAGATTTACTTGTAAAAATTGACTTTGTCATTTTACCAATTTAACATTATTTGCACATAAAATTCTCAGGTTTCTCAAATCTCGGTAGACCTCTACCTCTATTATTTTTTCTTACTTTAATTAAGTTGTCAAAATAAACTTGACATAACCTCTTGTGTCATAAATATGCATCCTCAACTTTAGTATATAGAATAATCTTAGTAGAACTATCAAGATAAAATAAGTTACCTTTATATTGTTCTCTAGTGGCAACCAGACATCCTTTCTGATCAAATAATTTTACCTTTCCCTTCTGGAATTCTAGTCGGTGTCATTGAAGTCCAAGTCGATGAAAGTAGATGATATCTCAATCATAACGTGTGTGTGATCTTATATTTCTCTTATTTTCTCAAGTTTCATAGGCCCAAATGATGGTGGTGAATACTTATTTTCAAGATAGTATAATGCATATTCCCCAATCTGAGATAAGTGCAACCTCATTCTACTTTTCCATGTAGAGAAGTTATCCTTAGTCAACTTTTGTGCCTCCCTCTTATACATCTTCAGATCTTTAACTCAAATTTTTTCAACTTATCTCTTAAATAATAGATCTAATACCAATTATTTGTTTAGTGAGAGGGGGTGGGGTGAGTCAGAAAACTATGATAACTTAAACTCTAAAAATTAACTCTGATTCAACTTGGTAGAACAAACTACAACATCAATCGAATCTCCAATAACTTCAATAACTCAATCACCAACTTGAATAAACAGTAAATATCATGCACATAAATCATTCAACACAGATACCACTAGATTTAATGAGGAAACCCAATTTGGGAAAAACCTCTATGGGAATTTTCACCCACAAATGAAAATAATCTTCTAAATAATGCTCGGTTAAAAACCAATCCTATTAAATATTATAATACACATTGTTATATGTGACACTATTAGAGGATTTACCTCAAAACTATTAAGATCTTCACCCTGTTAGGAGTGGCTTGGTTAGAGGGATTTGAACACTCTTTTAGAACTTGACCTTTCTCAAGGATTTTACAATAATACTGTTAAGTCCATTCGGATAAGAGATTTCTCTGTTACAAATGTTAATAAGCAATAGTGTATAAATTTGATCTGATAAACAACAACTACCTCTTTCTTGATCAGATCCCTTATGCACTCTCTTAGTACTACTGGCATCAATACTTCATCTATCTCTACTCTAGACTTATATTTACACCTCTTCTCTCTTATCTACATCACTTGGTAGCACTTCAATACTTCAACTTTCTAGTCCTTTTGTTACTTGAACTCATCCTTTAAGTAGACTCTCTTTTTTCCTCTTAATCTCCCTGATTAGGTTTTCCTTCAATCACTCTCAGTCGTTAGATTTTTTTTTTAAAATGATTCAGTGAATTTGATACTCGGTGAACTCCTTATCATCACCTCTAAACTTGCACTTTTCTTGGATGTAAAACCATCAATTTTGCCACTTAATCTATACCATAGATTTTTAATTTGAATTTTACTATGCCTAGATCTTGTAACTAACTTATTCTTCATCCTTGGAATATTCTAGATTACTGTGTCTTACCATTAAATGCATTCTCATCCCTGTTTCTAACAACTGTATTGCTTGGTAACTAACTCTCATCTCCTTAACTAACATGCACTTCTCGATGCCTCAATGTATCGGTGTCTTGGCTGACCTACACAACCCTTTACTGAAAGACTTCTTTCTGCTCGGTAACTTAACTATTTATATTACCAACTTGACCAATATTCTTTACTGACTTGATAAAGTAGAAGACAATTATCTCAATAGTACCTTATCATTGTCTGATCTTTATAAACTGCCCAATTAAATCAATTCCAAAAGTTATGGCAATTCAATATGAACCATAAATCAATTGCTTGACATCAATGAAAAAATAACAGTTGATCTAATCCTCTCTACAATCTTGTATACCTCCGATCTTGGTCTTCATCACCATCTTCATTAGTTGAGTAACAACACCTAGTTTATTTGAAGTTACAGGATTGTCGGGACCATACCAACAAGTAGAAATCAATGAAAAGAGTATGAAAAACATTGATAAAAGACATCATTCAAGAAAAGTTTCCACACATCTTCAACAAGTTTTAATTTTTATGAGTTTTTCTGCGTAAGGTGTTTTAGAAACACCATTGTGCTTGTGGGTGTTAGTGTTGTAAAACATTGTTGTGTGCTCAAGTGTTATTAAGACAAGACTTATGCACATTGATATATTATTCGATGTGTGTTGAAAAAAAATAGATGTGTCCAAATAGGTGGTGTTGAGAAAAATTGTTTGATTAAGGTGTTGAGAAAATTTGTTTGATTAAGGTGTTGAAAAAAACCAACAGGGTGTCAGGTGAAAACTATCCGGTGGCTAAAAGACAAAGATAGGCAACATTGATTAGCGGGATGATTGATAATGTGTTTACTTGGGTGCCTTAAAATTCTAGGATATTGCTCTTATTGGGGAATAAGCTCGAAAGACTAAGATATCAACCAATTCCAAGCTATGATGTCAAGTCAATTGTTGGGATGGGTTGCACAAGGTTATGAAAGTGACTAAGATATGTTAGGTTTAACAAAACAAGTTGAGTCCTCTGTAGTCGAGATATTCAAGCTACACATTGATAGATGGAGCACTAGTTACAAGTGATATATGTTTTCAAGGTTTTCAACACTTGGTAGAATTTCTAATTTTTCTACCAAGGTGCTTGTTTACCAGGTTTTCACTGAGGCACTTTTTCCTTTTTTTCATTTTTTTTCTTATTTCCTTATTTCCTTTTATATTTTTCTCTTTTTCACCTTTTTTTTTGATCCCTCAAGGTGACTATTTGCCAGGTTTTCACCAGGATGATCCTTTTTAAGGAATTTTTCCAAATGTTTTTGGCCTTTTCTACTTTTTGTTGTTTTTGGGATTTTTTAGGATCATTTTCATTGTACAGGAGTTGTTCAACATGTCTAGTTGTAGAACTTATTTAGGTAGATTGTGTTGATGGGATCAAGAAATGTCTCCCCTTCTAGAAGTGATAGTTGATAGGCTCCAGAGCCAAATATTGTAGTAATCACGAAGGGGCCTAGCTAGTTGGGTTTAAATTTGCCCTTTTGCTCGCGATGTTGTTGATTGTTTGTATTTTCTCTAAGTACAAGATTGCCAACCTGAAATTATCCATGTCTTACTTTCTTATTATAACCTCTAGACATCCTTTTTTGATAGACCCTTAGATGGTCAAATACTTCTTTCCTTTTTCATCAAGTAGTTCTAACTCAGGCTGTATTATCTAAATCTTGTAATCTTCATCAGTTATGAGTCCCCGCAAAAAGACTCTAAGTGATGGTATCTCTACCTCGATAGGCAATACTAATTTTGTACCATATACCAAAGCAAATGAAATTTCCCCTGTAGGTGTTCTGATGCTGGTTTGATAAGCCTACAAAGCTAGATATGTCAGTCTTTTTCCTGACTTACTGTCCTATGCAATATTTTTAATACATTTTTATTGGAATCTTCATCCTATCCATTCTCTTGAGGATAGTAGATAAATGAACAGTGATGGGTGATTTAGAACTTCTCACACAATTCATCCAAATCCTTTTTTTTAAAAAAAATTTCTCCCATTATCTATTATAATAGAGGAAGGTATCTCATACTTGAAAATGGTTTAGTTCAAGATAAACATTGATACTTGTTTGTCAGTTGCTTTGATAATTAGGACTACTTCAACCAACTATGTGAAGTATTCAATGGATATAATGATAAATCTATGTCCTCTAGAAGAGGAGGGATATATTTTCCCTACCAAGTAAAATTTCTTAAGTACTTATTTACACTCATTCATCCCCCTCTCAGTACTTGGGCATACTAAGAATTGGTATGAGAGCACCAGTCCTCTTTATATTAAGCTTAATTGCATGAGGAAAAGATCCCTAAAAGCCAACATTGAGAGTTATAAGTATGAGAAGAAGCTTGAGGATGCAAACAAAGTAATTAATGAACTAAAGGAAAATATGAGGTACTCCATTGGAAAAAGAAGATAACTCACTAAAAATTGATGGAAATCCAAGATTACATTCAACAATTATCTGAAGGTAGTGTGTTTGAAGAATTCGAGGAAGGAATTATAGATATGATGAATAAGAACAATGGACTTAAAGAAGAGGTGGAAAATATGAAAAGAAAGTTTGAATGTTAGTCTAATAAGATGTGTGAAGAGATTTAAGGAGGGAGAGTTGTAGAGGATGCTAATAAAACCATTTAAGATGTTCTAAAGGCTAAAGATGAAACCCTAATAGAAAATTTGGAGAAACTATTCCAATATGAGAAAGAAGTTTCAATATTAAATGGACACTTACATAAAAAAAATGAAGAAAACAATGACATCTTAATAGAGAATGAGGGGTTGAGTAAAGAGAATGACAAGCTGAAATAAGAGCTTAAAGCTAGAAATGATATACTAGATAAATTCAATTTTTTTTTTGCTGAACTTGTTGAACAACCTGCTAGTCAGAGGAGGAATACAGAGAAATCAGGTCTAGTTCTCTCAAACTTTGAAGCTAGTGAATCATCTAGCACTAAAGAAATCAATGCAGGAGACAAATCAACACCCAAGGTCAACAATAACACTAGTAAGAGAAGGTATAGATGAGTATGTTTTAATTTTCATAAGGAAAGTCATACTACTAATTTGTGTTGGTTTAAACCTATTGGTCCTAATATTAGACCTAGAGGTCCTATTGCTAGATCAATTAACTCATGTGGTAGAAAGGATAAATACTATGCTAGATCTAATGCATTCCAAGGAACTCATTATTATGACAATAAGTTTGGACATAAAGCTAATGAGGGAAGTGCAAGAATCAACAATCAGTGGTCATATGATTACAACAGTCAGAAACCTAATATTCAGGGTATTTAGTCAAATTTTACCTGTTCTATTTGTCACAAAAATGGACATATGGTTTTGAATTATAGGTTAAGGTCAGCCAGAGGCAATGCTGGACCTTGGAATCAAGCATGTGTGGCTTTTTATATCTATAATAAAGTTGGTCATCTTCCTAGGTCAGGATGAGAAAGAAAGAATACCAATGGTCAACCGGTGAATAGAGATGAAAAAGATAAAGGTAAGAGAATTGTTGATGCTAAAGAAGTAAAAAGTGAAATGAAGAAGACATTTTTGGAAAAAGGTGAATTGAAAATTTTTTAATTGACTAAGATCTCCATAGTTTCACGAAATGTGGAGAATCCATTGGTGAACTAAGTATGATATGACTTAGCGGGAGCACTAAAAGGAAAAATCCTAAACTACACCTATTAGTGAATGAGCATTAAGATTCATATTCATATTGAGATTCTTATTTGTGATTTAATAATTTTAGTGAAGATAAAGTTCTATATTTGGTTTTGTGGGTGCATATAATGGTTATCATGTTTTTACTGTTGTGATCAGTGAAAAACACTATGTGACCATTGAAAGAAACAACTACATTATCATTGATATAAATATGAAATAGTAAACTATTTTATTACTTTTCATTCTTACAAGTTTGCTGAAGAGCATTTGTCAACATTATTTATTGACTGAAGATTCTACAAGAGTGTTATGGCTAAGAGATCATTATTGCCATTATTAATACTCTCGTAAAGATTAATATTGTGGATAATCCAAGACCCATATTTAAGATAAATCCATTGAAGGCCAATGAGAATGATCTCTTGGATGCCCTATCATCAATACCCTATGGCGTACTGCTAAAAAAAGACATTCATTTTTCATACACTATAAGCTAGAAAATATTAGAGATGATAAAATCTATGATGAATTCATTACCCTAAGCGATGATGTAAAGTTGAAGGACGAGAATAAGAATTTGATGCATAAAGGCTTTACCTTTGTAGTGGATATTCCTGATGATTTCCATCTAGATTGGATTAGATTTATGTTGAACAGAGTCTACGATTAGTTTATTTGATTGGATAGACCTCACAAGATCAGAAATAATTAATCAATCATGTTCCTAGATTTTGTGTGCCCAGTGAGGCACCAACTCTATGGACTATTGCTACTAATTTGGCTATACGCTTGATTAAATCCAAGAAATATCACTGATCAATGACTTTCAGAGAGAAATTTAAGAGAGGTAACTGATATTTTATTTTATGAAGGTTGGACACAAAGTATAGCAGTCCAGTCAGTTGAATAATGTACCTCGTGGAGCAATTCATGTTGCATAGAAAATGGTGAAAGAGGATGAAAAGTATGACTTATGTGAGATAATGAGGAAAAAATTCTTCCTATACATGAAGAATATTAAGAAATACAAGAAGAAATCATTTAAATATGGTTCAATATTATGTGTATGTTTTTGTATCTACAAAACCAGTTTCTAGGAATAGGCCATATTACATGGTTAAAAGATCAATTGTTAGTTATGCAAATTAAGCAATGCATTAGGAAATTAGGAGATATTTTAAATACTCTCAGGTGGGGATAATTTAAATATTTTGAAGCAAAAATGCACTTAAGAGAGAGAATCCCCAACAATATAGTTGAAAATTACAAGAATGATATTTTCTTTATAGTAGATATAGAGACATGTATGCTGTAGGAAGTTCCACCTAGAAATTCTTGGGTACTAGCTATGGGTTATGAAGTAGATGGTAACTTAGTTACTTTACATGTTGATTTAATTTTGTCAAAACCTATTGATACTTCTACACCTAGATTTGGAATTGTTGGCTAACAGATTTGTTCTCCTTAATTCTTGATGTTTATCTTCTAACTCTATGCCCTTGAAAAAAAATCATTAAACAACAGTTGGGTAAGCATTTACTTTGCTTCCCTCTAAATTTTACAAAGGTACAGCTCCCTTTCAAAGATTTTCAATGAATGGGTATCACAATCTAACATATAAGCTTTTGACTAAAAAGCAGAAAAAGATCTCTCAACTGTTCTTGGACAGATGAGGTAAAGCAAAGGAAACTTGCAAAACTAAAAAAGGAAATGGGAAACTATTTTGTAGAAGAGCCTTAAACTAACTAGCGGACCAAGCAATTCAGAATAATTAAATACACATCTATAGAAAACTGGAATTCAGAAATCTAAAACTAAATGACTGAAAGGAATAACGCATGCATAAGATCAATATATGACTCTCTCAAAGTAGAATATATATTTCATCATTTGATTCAAAGATCAAAATAAATTCATGCATGAGTATTCAGGTATAACCGGCTCAAAGTCCAGATAACATCAGTCACTTAAGCTATTATAAAACAAGAAAGAACTTTTGCTACTTTTCTAAATTCTATCTTTTTCCTTCTATTCTATTCTAACCTCCGCAAAGTTTTAAGCTCCAGCTTATATAGTTTAACAGTCTGAGAAATCCTCCTAAAAAACCCGGCTTCTCGGACACAATCAAAGCAAGAAACAGTTACCAGTTATAACAAAGTTCTCGGAAAAGATTAAAAACAGGGTAAATTAAGAAAATAAAACTGAATCTGGTTCAGTTTTCCTATGTATCTGCTGACATGGCCATGTTTACCAGCTTCCATGACTGGAAGACACAGAGTAGTTCCTAAGTAGGCAGAGCGTGCAGATTTTTTAACGCGGTTAACTTGGCGTGCGTCGCGTTCTTCTCCCACTGCATTTTCTAGATTTTCTCCGCCTGTTTCCGCAGTTGTCCCTGGTTCAAGATCAGCATAGCCTCAATGTTGGCGGTTCTAGTGAGGTCGTGAACCATTGGAGCTTCACTCTCTTTGAAAGCATTCATTACATCAACGAAGGACTTAACCATCACATCGACACCCTGATTTCCATCTTCCAGTTGTAAGATGCCTAAGGGGTTCACTACTTTGATATCCTTCAAGGTGTCTGAGTGAATCTCCTTCACTTCTTTTTCCATGGCTTGCATCTGAGAAATAGCTGCTTCGAACAATGTGTTCTTCCAGCCAAAGTTTTTTTTAAGATAAATAGCATACACGGGTCAACTAACTTCATGGGATTTTCAGTTAAAAATTGTTTTACTCCATAATCTTCAATTTCCTGTACTTGCTTCACAACCTCTGCATAATTTTCTGCCTCACTTTCCCATATTGGAATCAAAGTCTGAATCTCCCCCATGAGTATCTCGCCGTCCACGCGAGTGCTCATGAACTCTCTTATGAAAGTGCTTCCTTCTGCTATAATACCATCTGTCCATGCCTTTATTACTTCTGTCCAGGTCCTACCCTGTTGTACCTGTTTGACCAACCTTTGATTTTTTGCCGAATTGGGGTTGAATCCTTGATGGGCCTGTGCTAAAGGTAGCGCACCATTTTCAGCCAATGAAAAGAGAAATTTTGCCATGGTTGAGACTATTTGCTTCAATTCATGTTTCTCCCTGCCATCTTTCTGCGATTGTCCTAGCATATGATCCGTGGAGAATTTGAAAATGTGATCGCGGGAGTCTCTGTTCAGCACCCCTAACTCCATCTTTGTTATTTCATAACCCTCAAGCTCAGGATCCTGTGTTTCTCCCATAGGCCTTACTGTGGTGATTTTGGTAGTAATCTTCCCTGTAGATGGGTCTGTTGTTAACCTCACGTCACTTTTCATTCTTTTAGCCTTAAGAGTGCATGCAGCATACCTCATAACAATCTCTTTAACTGGCATAGCCAGCAGTTTGAAACTTCTCCTCTTGCTAACTGATTTAGTGAGCCATGGTGGAACTGCACTAGGCATAATTTGGTTATCGGGAGTCTTTACAGGTGTGTCTGTAACTTGAGATAGGTCTTGACAATGTGTGAGAACTTCCTGAACCTTCCCTTTGTAATCGGGGGTGAATGAGAGGTCTTCATCATTGAGCTCAACGACATCATCCAAATAATCAGGTTCTTCTGAAGCCATCTGATTCTTCTTTTCTGACCTCATCCTTACCCTTGATCTTGGCGCGGTAGGGTGTTTCACTGAGGCTGTCTTCTCCTTCAATGATATTATTTAACCTACATTTGATAACAAAGGAGAATCATTAGCAAGAACTTGCTTTACAATTTTAATAGGTGACCCAGTATCGAGGCATGTATTCATAAGGAGTTGAACTCCTTTTTTCCTTGCCATAATCCAATTCTCAGTTTCTTCAAAAATGCTGCGGGCCCGGAGTCTGATATCACTGGATTCTTTTCTGCCCCAATCGATAGTTGGGACACCTCCTACTTTGGAAAAGGTGGCGGATGGACGAGGGACCTCTGAACTGTCCTATTCTATACTTGTGATATCAAACTTCAATTACAACAGCTTGATCTGAGATACAGTAAGCCTGGTTCGTTTCCACTCCTAGATCATTTTCTCATCACCGAGATTTTCCCATAGATCCTCAAGATGATAACTTGGGGAAGGGCATTTGCTTAGCCCCAGGGTCTGTCTGGCAAAACCTTTGCTATCAAATCCTGTCCTTGGTTCATAAAAGGGCATGTGGAAGTTCAGTAAATTTCTCCCCACAATGGATGCATCCAACATACTGTTACAGACTAGATGGCCTAATTTCACTGGGAACAAAGAATTCCACTTGTCTTCCGGGATAGCAGTTTTAATAACAATAAACAGCTGTCTGCAAACTTCTGCCAGAAGAAAACAATCGAAAGCCTACCTAGGCGGCTTCAAGGGTTCCTCTTCGAATCCACCTACCCGAATATATGTGAAGCGGGGAAATTGAATGTAGAAGCTACCAAATACTTTGACCAATTTTTGAGCATTGTCTGAAATTCTCTGGTTCAGTTTGCCAACAAGTTCTTGGCGCAATTTCCCCCAGAACACATCATGTACTATCCTGTAATCCTCTAAAACTTTATCTCTTCTCAACAATGGGAAATACTCATAAATAAATAAGCTTTCATTCCAAGGAACTTTTTGGATAGGAGATAGATCTTGAGTGCAGGCCAAGCAATACATTAGGTATGAGGACATATAAAACCCTTCTTTGGTCATTTGATTTTGCTTGAGTTGATCCCTAAGAGACATGGCTATGATCTCGGCCCAGTCTATGTGCTATCTTCCTTCTAGAACGATCTCCATAAAATGGAACATCCATTCGTCGAAGTACAAGGCCTGTTCCGAGCCTTTCAATCAGTGGAGGAGGACAACCAGATCATGTACCAGGGATTTCATGTGATCCTTAGTGAGGGATTTGGGCAACCGTGACCCCCCTTTGTAATTGGTTTTTGTCCATCTTCTCACTATGTGGCTTCTGTTTCTGTCAACATTTTCCCTAAATTGAGCTAGAGACTGGGTGGGGGTGAAGTTAACAAGACCCTCATCAGGTATTTTTAAAACTACTGCAATGGTCCCACGGTTCACAGGTATTAGGGTTTGACCATCCGTATTTAAAATACTCTTCAATTTAACATCATATCTGTTGATACATTCCTGTACTAACTTTGGACAAACGGCTGAAGGTGGGAATGCGACTGCTTCTATTAGACCACTCGCTAAAATTTATACAACGAACTCTTCATCAACATGAGAAGAGAGTTTTGAAATTATGGCGTCAACCAAAACCCCTAACAAATCTGTGTCTGTTATGACCGGAGCCCTACATTCTAGATTCTTTACATTTCCAAAGAAATGCATAACAGACTTCATATTTTCATAAGAAGATGAAAGTCTACCAGTTCACTGCTCGAAGTATTGAATTTTAAGCAACAACCAGAAATGAGGGGCAGAGCTCAAAAAAGGTACCTGTAAGATTTGAACTCGACCAGAAAACCTTTCCAGTGCCAAGATCCCACAATGCATAATAGGAAAAATGACTTACCTAGCTTCTTTTTATTTGCCATTTGAAGCGCAAGATATACAGCTTTATGCGAGCATTAATCAGGCCTTCAATACCAAGTGACGCAAAGCAATAAATGCTTTCAAATCAAATTATATCTTTGGGATCTGCCACCTTTTCCAATCATAATTATTTACCCTTAAAAAAAATATTTTCCACCCATGCAAGTGATTTCCTTGGTTTCCGTGTACTGACCCAGCAAATGGAATCATGCCACGTCAATTGGCCCATCTTGTCAGGTCATCACATTATTAAGAATCCCGCCGACGTTCTTTTCAAACCACTTTGAACTACTTTGAACCAGAGTTCAAAGGACTTCAAAGAGGTTCAACATCTCGTTAGGGGAAAAAAAAGCCGCATGGTTTCCTGCGGGAACACGTCGTTAGCAATAAAAGACTTAGGCCGCTATTGAACTACTTTGAACTACTTTGAACCGGAGTTCGAAGAGGTTCAAAGTGGTTCAAATGACTTGAAAGGGTATGTTATCATTTTATGATAGACCAGATTTGATCCCAATGACGCCAAAAGCTTAGATTTGACAGACTCAAATGTAAAGGCTTTGGGGGAACCAACAAGGTGGGAAAGTGAACATAGTGAAGCTTTGACCATTGTAGACACATGAACTTGGAAAGTTCAAAAAAAGGTGACTCTTAACCCCCTAACATTGGCTCTGACTGGGGACTACAGATTTCCCAATTTGTAGAGAACTTCAGAATACTGGTTTCGCAGATCGAACAAAACGAAAGGAAAGGAAAAGATAAGAGGGACACAACCAAAATTGGAAACACAAACAACTAACTAATATGTACAAAGGGGACAGACCCAGACACCTAGAGCTTGCACAGTTTTAGATCCTACCCATTATAAGTAAATGGAAGGTTAAAACCATCTAGATATGATAGTTTAAAGGTGTTCGAACCCAAAGCTTCTGAGATAATGAACAGACCTTTCCATAGAGATTCAAACTACCTGTGTGATCCCTTTGATGCTCTTCTTTTGTCCCATAGCAGAACTTCATTGCCCTCCATAAAACTGTGAGGTCTAGCTCGCATGTCAAAGATCTACTTCACCTTCATCTGATGTTCAGTGATACGATCTACCATATTTTCTCTGTCTTCTTCCAACTTGCTTAAGTGCATTATGCGCATTTCTAGAGGATCCTTGAAATACTCATCTTCAATGACTGCTTGGAGTTTCGTAGAGGATAGTTCGAGAGGCAATGAAACATGAGCCCCAATCCCATATACCAGTTCAAAGGGTGACATGCCAATAGCTCATTTCAAAGTGATCCAATCTTCCCACAGTGCCTCATGGAGCTTCTTGTGCCATTCTCGGGGATTATCATCCATCAATTTTTTCATTATGACTATCAGGTTTTTATTGCTGGATTCTGCTTGGCCATTTCCCTACGGGAAATAATCTGAGGAATGGGCCAACTCCACGCCATGCTCATAGAAAAAGGTTGATATTTATTTTGAAGAAAAATATGTAGCATTATCTGCTACGATTTTGACTGGCACTCTGAATCTTACAAAAATAAAGTTCAGCAAAAATTCACA
>MU228435.1:133992-144633 GCA_018584345.1 Thuja plicata | reverse complement strand
CTTGGGCACTTGAACTTTGATAACTTGGTAAAAGTTAGTAAGCATCAGAAAGTAAGAGGCATGCCATGTATAAGTAAGCCAAAGAATGTTATTTGTGAAGGGTGTCAACATGGTAAAAAAACAAAGGAATCTTTCCCTTCAAAAGAATACTTTTCTTCTAAACCATTACAATTAGTACATACTGATTTATGTGGTCCTACAAGGACAATGTCATGAAATGGTGAAAAATACTTTATTCTTTTGATAGATGATTATACAAGAATGACATGGGTAGCATTCTTAAAGCATAAATCAGAGGCATTTAACAAGTTTAATATTTTTAGGAAAATTGTTGAAAAGGAGTCAGACATGAAGATTAAATGCTTACGATAAGATAAAGGTGGTGAGTTTACTTCAGATAAATTTGTTGCTTATTGTGAACAACATGGAATCAAAAGGCAATATGCAGCATCTAGGACACCTCAACAAAATGGAGTTGTTGAGAGAAAGAACCGAACAGTGAAAGAAATGGCAAGGACTATGATAGATGAATCTAATGTGACAAATAGGTATTGGAAGGAAGAAGTCCATACAACATTATACATTTTAAACAGGGCACAACTTAAAGATGAATAAATCTGAGAAACTATTGACATTACAAAGATGAGTCCTAAGGAGCTGATGAAGATGTTTGAGACGTTTAGAGAGAAAGAAGAAAGAGATAGATTAAAGGAAAAAAAGAAGAAGGTCAGAGTACTAAAAGGGGATACGAATGTCATCAGTAGTCTAGTAACTGATGTGGCATATATGATAAACAAGACAAACCTATTAATCAACAGGGTATTTTGGTCAAAGTTTTTTCTGATCAAGTACCTAACTTGGACAATGCACCAATGCAATTGGAAATGAAAGAGTATGAGAACCAATGAAATGAAAAGTTGAAAGAGATTATATCAGTAGACAAAGAGTCACTTGCATTTATAGTGAACAAATTGATGGAAATCCTATAGGAGGTAGGACAGTTACTTGTAAAAGTTTCTAAGTTTTCATCTTTTAAAAAATATCTGGAGCCGAAGAGAGAGGAAGTTCAACATGAGATTAATGCTTTGGTTGAAGAGTTTGATACCCTAACGAATTTAGCTTCAGAATATAGTGCTAAGGTAAAAATGATTACATACACAATGATGTAGTTGCAATTAGATAAATATAAAATAATTATAACACTTATGTAATTGTAGACCTACTTAGCTCCCACCATAGATCTTATGAAACACAAGGTGAAAGATGCAGAAACCACACTAGGTCTATGTGAGGTAAGTACTTTGAATGATATGGAGGTCTTAGCAATGGTAATGCATGGGAAGATTCTATCTATGGAGAGCGTACTAGAGTCAAGGGAAAAGTAATTGGATTCAACAATGACAAACATCAAGGATGTCTTTGATAGAATATAATTCTGGTATATATTTATGATCCTTTGTCATTGTTGAAAAAATTGGGACATATTTGAGTATGAGTAGAGAACCAAAGAGTATGTATAGAGTAAGGGGGAGTTTTAGTTGAATGAGTTGAAGTATGTAGACATACAATGCAATTCAATACTTTCATTTTTGTTCTTAACAGAGTTTTTGCCACCAATGTTAAAGGGGGAGATTGTTGGCATTATGGTAGGTTTTGGAGAAGGTTTGAATATCGGTCATTTGAAGTTATATAGTTATTTTTGATTGATGGAAACATGTCTAGGTAATATGATTTGAGTGACCTGTATGATTTGTACATAATCGGTAAAGGCAAGAGCAATTAACTATGTTGGTCGGTGTATAGGAAGAACAATTTAAGTCAATCAAATTGATAACAGTCAACTTTAAGAGAAAATCAGATAATGAGATCATAAAGGAGACATTCATATGGTATGAGGAATCTGTGGTTCTGACCATAACAACAAAATTGATGTTTTAAAAGAATTATGTTTCTGATGTTGAAGATAGTGTACCTATTGAGTCACTAATCATAATTTTATGATGAATCACTTAAGGCAATTTATCTAAGGTCGACTATTGTTTATGGAAATATGTATTATGTTTAGGCATGAAATATTAGGTATCACTGATTTTTATTTCAAGGAATTTGGTAAATATTTTATACCAAATTTGATGGAAAGTTTTTAGGTTTTTAGCCACTTAACAAAACATTATATAAGGAGTCCTAAATCATGTGATTTAGGGTTGCAATCATATTTTCAAGTGTATCAGTACAAAATCACAAATAAAAGGAGAAAAGAGGATCTGATAGGCAAGCAATGACATTCTATCTATCATCATTATTGTTTCCTAATAGTTAGAGCAGGTTAAATAACCTAATAGGGTAGATCCTAGCAAGTTTTTATTATGAATCCTTTAACATGGTAAATTCTTAACTGAAGGTTTAAATCCTCTAACAAGATCGACTGTAACAAGTATTTTGGTACTTCTAAAAAGGTACAAGTCAATTTTAATAGGGTGAACCCTGGAAAGCATATTGTACCTCCTAACAGGGAAAACATTTTTATTGTCGTAAGGTGATTTGTGGGTGTCATCCCCATCTTATATTTTTACCTCAAACAAGGGTTTCCACATGAAAAATCTATGTTTCATATGCGATTATTGTGTGGATGCTCGATGTTGTTTACTTCTATTTGATATTATCAGTTGCATGTTTCATTAGTTGGAAGTTGCTAATTAACGTTGTCAAATCGATGGTGAAATTGTTGAAGTCCTTTTTTACACTAATTCACCCCTCCACCTCTCAGTACTTGTGCATACTAACATAGAGATCCTATTCTTCCAAAAACCTAACCCATAAATTTGAAAAAACTTTAAGTCTTCAATATATCAAGTCATAAGGGATGTCCTGATCACAACCCAAGAAATGGGGTTTGGGAATCATGATCTTAGATCCCCAAATATATACACCATATACTACCAATTCTAATCGTCACAGTTTTGGGGGTCTCATGAGCTGTAATTCTCAAAATGAGTTTCGGGGATCCATTTGTTTAACATTAAACTAAGACTTACATTAGCATTTGGGGATTCTAGACCCTAAAACACCTGATGTCTTTAAAGATCCCAAGACCACATAACCCTGATTCTACCAATAAATAATAGGCTTTTAAATGAATTTCTTTCCTAAATGGTTCCGTTTTGGGTTGTCTTAGTTTTTCCTTTCCTATATTAGTTCCTATAATATCTTTTTTATTCTATACATAGGGTAGGTTTTTATAAATTTGATAAAATGGTACTGGAAAATGCCTTTTGGTGAAAAATAGCACATGACTATAGTAATCCAAATGAAGTACAAATTATTGGGCTATCCCAAGCTCTCCAAGCCAAGGAACAAATATAGTGAGACCACTAATACAATAAATGGGCATGCAGACCTAGATGAGTTCCCCCGGAGAATGTCTAAGTGAAAAAACTAGATTCCTAATGCTTCTTCATTGGTTTAGTCGGGACTAATCCATGTATAGAAATATCAAATATCCATTCAATATGTAAACTTGATAATGACTATAGCATAGAACTACAAGTCTTAAGATAATAGAGTTCTCACTAAGATAGCAGATGTGTTCCTCAACGTAAAAACTTATAACATTCAGGAAGTGTTTTATATCCTTACCTGTGATGAAGATGTAAAGGTTTCATAGGAGTACCCAAAAATATATTATAGGGACAATCTTGAGACTAAGTTGAATTTATATCAACACCACCTTTAAAGGCCCTGCAAAGCTAGTCAAACACTCAAAATCAATCTCCATAGAGCATATTTGATATAAGAAATTAAGATTTATTTCAGATTTCTAAGAAAGGTCTTTGGCTTACCCTAGGCTAGGTAAGTGGAGCCCTAGATGGTTCTCTACATTGAAACCATATAGAAGAGGAAGAAAAAAATATACTCAGGACAAATCATCAATGATAATCTTGAAGAATAATTGCAAAGGGTCAAAAATAAACCAAGACTCTACATGACCTCATATATCGTATATTTTTTTGCTCTACAAGCATCCTACCCAAGACTAACATTGAAGGGTTCATTGGAAAATACAAAATCCTATATCTATAGGTGCTACCCACAACTAGTTTATAAAGAGAAAGTGGAACCAAATAACCTTGAGTATAGGATATTCAATTACCCTTTATTACTCACACTCATCATACCTATTGAGGGTAAATTTGCAAAGAGAACGCCTTTAGAGGTGGTTGGCGAAATCAGAAAGGTGGGGAATTATTATATTAGGTTCAAGAAATTTACTTACATTAGGGTGAAATGTTTCATATTGTAGCCAAAGAAGCTTACATGATACCCTTCAGATAAGTTAATTCTTCTGGATCTCTTTTGTTAGATTGTACATTTCTATCGACTCATTGTGTCTAAAAATAAGCTATATTTTCAATTTCCTATTGGGATTGAAACATATTCATCACAAGATGTGAAAGTGGCTATGTATGTATTCCTGGAATGTGATGAGCACCCATTGGAGATTATTTCTACAAAATAGGTAAAATTTTACCACATAGGCTCTTTTGGTCATGTAATGGAAGCCCACTATAGTCAAGAGACACACATTGATGACCACTATGATAAATTTTCTAATGATTATGAAGTTAGGATATGAGATTACTATAGGATGAATAAAAATTCAGCTAGAGATCTTGAGAATAAGCCTCCAATAATTAAGACTAACAAAGGAAAGAAAACTTAGGTCCCTGCATTCAAAAGGACTCTAGCTACAAAATGATAAGGACCACAAAAAAGGGGAGTCTTACATGTAATTTTGTAGTACCTTCTACTACTACCATTACATCTGCTCCACTAGATATTGTTTCTATTTTAGTTTCTTCCACAATGTGTAATGTTCTCTCATCTTAAAAGAACCTAGGATTAATCCCTTCAAAATTAAGAAAAAGAAGATAAAGAATCCAATTCCTTCCATCCCCACCTGAAGCATATACAAAAGGTTGAAAAATAAGACTTCATAAATATATCCTGTTAATTAGAAAAAGGTCTGCAATAACATCTGCCACAGGTCAGACCTAGAAAATCCTTCTTCAAAAGATATATCAGAACCTCCTTGGCTAGATATAAATCAAGAGGGGAAACATATACAAAAAGAGGTATTTACCTAAGTGTGTAACATATAATAAAATTTAGCTACTAAGAAAGGAGAACATAAAGAAGACCCTTTTGTCCCTGATGAATTTTATGTCTCTGATTTTGAAAATCTTATAGGATTAACTGAAATAATGCAAGAACTTCAAGGAAAACATGATGCAACAGAAACTTTGTTAAAAAATATATTTGGGGTTTTGGATGGGGATGGTTATGATCACGAAAAATGTTCCTTTGATAAGTTATATACTTCTCCTCCACAAAAAATTAGCATCATCATCACAACTAGGAGAAGGGGTGGTGGCTAATGGAGGAATATTCTAAATTGAGACCTATCAACCTTGAAAATCTAATAATACACCCACTTTATTGAATAGGTCATTGAAAACAAGGAATAGAATATACTAAGACACGGAAGATCAAGATGTCATGAAAATGAGGAGGGTGTTTCATGAAGGGGAACTTAGCCAAAGAAAATCTTATAGAATGACACATGTGACTGGGGATAGAAGAGGTCATTGGAGGAAATATTTGGTAGTCTAACCTATGAATAAATATACGGAGGATGTACACCTGAAGACTTCATGCTATAGGAAATGGACATAGGTATATCTACTTATGAAGGAGCGAAAGAATTAGTAGTATTGGGTGTCACTTCTTTATTAAAAAAAATGCATGATGACGATATCAGGAAGAGAGAATTTCAAAAATGACTTGAAAGAGTATATATCATAGCTAGCAGGTCCCATTGATCTTTCCAATCTATAAGTTACTTTACGAGAAACTTTAGAAGCCCAAAATCAACTTTTTCAAGTGACCTTCTCCTTCAGATCTTGTGAGGAGTGGAAGCAATAAATTAAGCAACTACGAGAAGAGACAATAAAAGAATTATCAACTCATTATCAAACCATGCTCAAGGAGATACCTACTTTTAATTCTATGATTTATAATGATAAAGACACAAGTATTGAGGAAACAACTCCAATGTGGGAGGACCTTCTCCCAATTTTGAAGATTGTGAAAAAGACTAATGTAAATAAGTTGTTGGAACCTTCAATTTTTGATCTAGAAAAGATAGATAGATTGAATTTATGGTCTAGGACCATCAAGTTCACCATAAAAGATTACAAGAAAAAGAAGAATCTAATTTTGAGGAAAGGTGATTATGTGATGTCACTCATGCAATGAGTTGAAGAGTTTGTAGGAGCTATTTATTGTACATTATTTAAAGATGAAAAGAAATAAATATTGCATAGTATTGATGATATCAATGAAGAATTCAAAGGAAAACTGAAGAACACAAGTACCAAAGAAATGACATATTTTACGAATGCGGTGAGGAGGGAACTAATAAATAAGAAGAATAACCTATATCATTTGAAACAAGGGGCAAGAAATTGAGAAATTTTGCAAGAATAAAAAATCTCCATTAGCATACATGAAGGTTCCTGATATAGATGATACCAATAAAGAAGTCCACGATTTCAATCAAGCATTTCCTAAGCTCATGGAAAAATTGTGAACAAATGAAGTGCTTCTTAAATAATTATTTAGAGACTTTGAAATCAGTTGGTGAGTAAAAGAGTAAAGGAATGCAATGGTCATGTTTTCCTTGACAAGTTTCACTTTTGTGATATAGAATATTCAATTAGATTCATGTTTTTATGTCTCTAGTCTTCTATGTGGATGAGATAATCAAAATAAATAGTTTTCTCATGATTGCATTCAAAGAATTAGCTAAAATAAGCATCTGGACGTTGATCTATGTTGTTGTTCAAATTGTTATTGAACCCAAAGTTTTATGACACATTTTGGATCAAATGTAGTTCATTGTGAGTTTTAAATGCATGGAACTCAAATTCTATTCATAATATAATAGTTTAGGATTAATTTAATCTTGCTAATCTTTATTTTTAATTTTCATACACCTAAAAATAATACCTAGAAATCTTACTTACGGGTTTAGCATTGTAGAAGTTGAAAACAATATTTGAAGCCCAATTCTATTTTTGATTGCTGGAAAAAATAGGTTTTAGGGGGACCCAAAAACCCTTACAAGCATTACAAAAAGGAAAAGCCTCTGAACATCAGCCTACAAAACCGAGAACCAACACAAAAAACCATAAACAAAAAAAAATGAGCGACCAGCTAAACAACCCAGGAACCAAAAACCAAAAAACAAACCAGCACTAAAGCTAGGGAACAAAAAGAACTAGGAAAAATCTAGGAGAGTTCCCTCCGCCTCCTTCTTTGCCTCAGACACCTTATTGAGAGAAGCATTAAAGTTTGAGAGTTCCAGAATCATGTCTTGAAGTTTCTTCTTTTTAGTAGATCGAGTGCGCTTGCCTGGGCCAACATCATCCTCTTCATCTTTGTCATCCTCGATCTTCATGGTTCGAGACCCAGCATCCAATTCCAACTTGATGGTGTTGAAGCAATCCAACACATAACCCATAAAAGGTTATTATCCTTCATATAATTTTTCAGAGTGTTTTCCAGGATATCCAAGTTGTCCTATAGATCCTTCATGTTATTCTTCTCCTCTTTATCCTTTCATCCATTAATCCCCGCCGACCTGTATCCAAATTCCTATGAAGAAGATAAACTTTAGCAGAGAGGGATCATAAACTAAGATTGGGGATTTTTATATCCTTGAAGACCCATTTTAGAAGCAAAACAAATACATCGACACCGCCTTTGTAGTTTGGAGGACACCGAAAGGGGGATCAATCTTATTGTCCATGTCTTCTTGAAGGAGTTGAACATTCCATTCCTAGATGCCAACTGTTCTCATAAAGGGAATATTCCTTGAGCTGGAAGGGAAATTACCCTTCTCAACAGTATCCAAACCTAGAGTCTCATTATCCACCTTCCTCTCCGACTGCACGTCCATTACAATATTTTGTTATGTCATGTCATGTCTGGAGCATAATTTTGTTATGTCATTAGGGTTGAGATAATTTAAGTATAGATCTATATGCATTTGGTGTTGAATTCTCAGTGTGTTTAGGTACTAATTTTGTGAGTTTGAGTACAAATTTTAGATTCAAGAGCCTTTTGTGCATTCATTGAGAATCTAATTTTCCACTGAACTAGTTGGTGTTAGCTATGAGATGATTTCTTGCGATGATGGATAACTAGGTTTGATTGATTTCTTTATGTTTTACAATATCAATTTGTCTTACATGTTTGCATGATGAGTATGACTCTGTCATTTGATGAATTTTGAGAAATCTTACATTATTGTTTCCTTTGATGATAACAGTGATATTATGACTTGTGGGAATCACATTTTTTATAATCTATAGTTTGGTGATCAAATCTAGTCTTTTGTATGCAAGTATAATTTTATTCCTTGTTGATGTCCTTAAGAATTAATTTTTTCCTAGTTATTTATTATTCCTTTTTACCCTCTACCTTTTGATCTTTCTTATTGAAATATGATGTTAGAATAATTGTTATCATTAGTTTTAGTATAGAATATGTTTTTAATTGTAGGTTGTATATTTCTAAATATTCTAAAAATTCAAAAAAAAAAGTGAAGTATTATTTTCATATCATAATCTCAAAAAACATGAAAAGGCCTACCATTTGAAGTTATACATTATCTTCAGTGACATATCCAATGTAGTTGTGACCCAACCATCTAGAACCTTTGGAGTAGTTAATCTTGCTCTTTCAAGAGAGAGGTTTGATCTCCATATCCATTTTGTTAGGTCATGTCAACAACACAATCAAAAAAATGTTATTGTGGACACATATATAGAGACACATACATACATACATACATGTATGTATGTATGTATGTATGTATGTGTATATATATGTCTCTATATAAGTGTGTGTATGTGTAAACGCACACGCAGATATAGATACATATATGTACACGTGTGTGTGTGTGTGTATATATATATATATATATATATATTATATATATATATAGACACACACACACACACACACACACACACACACACGTGCGCGCGTGTGTGTGTGTGTGCACGGTCACATATATAAATACGTAGAGGGTTTAAACTGATTATTCTAGACTTAAAGACTATAATATCATGCAAGTAGGACTAAAATAAGATTGAATAGGGCAATCTAAACATTTAAATATAGGAAAGTTGCAAATATGGTAATAAGTAGACAACCTAAGAGATTTTATGAACTTTAAACTTGACCCAACCTACTAAATAGTTTATGTAGACCCTCCTAATAATTCTCCCTTTCTAGAACTAATCCAAAATTAGAAGTGACAAAAAGAGTTTCTAGAAAAGCTCTTTCTAAAATCATCTTTGTGCTTGACTTCCTTATTTTTTAGTTTTTTTTAATTTTTTTTTGTTTGTATGATAATGTTTATTTGATTGGTTATATAGAGTGGGGCAAATTTGTTTACATTTAGATGATAACATTTACTTCTTGTGAAGTACCCTCTTGTTCATAAAAACCCTTTTCTGATTCCTAATATCTTTCGCAACCTCACCTCTATAGAACTCCAACTTCCAGGCTAAAAATCATGAAAATTAATAATAATTTCATGAGAACAAATCCTAGCCTTTGAAGGAAAAAACTCTACACGTAATATATTTTCAACTATTTAGATCTGTTCTTTACGCTTGTTTATCTACACATTGATTTCGGCATAGTAGCCTTTAAAATAAGCAAAAAACATACAAGCAAACTCTGGGTATGTGCACCAAGATGGGGGACCAAAAAGGTGCCAAACTTTTTTTTGGTCCCCAAAAATCCATAAGGCATACACCCTATAGGGCGCATGCCCTATGGCTTTGATTGCCCGAGCCTAAGGCTTGGGAAATCAAAACCAATAGGGCGTGTGCCCTTTAGGGAATACGCCCTATGTAACATTATGAAAAATTCTTAAGGGAGGGAGAAAGAAAGCCCAACAGGCCCTGCCAGACCAATTTCAGCACTAGTCCAATACATAAAATGTAACATTTAAGTATGAGTTACATACTCTTCCTTTCTTATACTTAAGTTACATTTTATGTATATACTTCCAGGATGTTTGAGAGTGGTTTCAGCTTCATAGGAGTTAAGATAAAGATTCTATATTTTGAGGGGTTTTAGAAAATTTCAGACTTAGGCAAATTTCAGGAATCAGCACATTGTTTTGAACATGATTCTCAGTGGACTATTGATTATAATATTAAGCCCTTGACTTGATTAAGGACACTCTTTAAGGTTCTTAGTGGTTGTAACGTATCATATTGGGTCCTAAGTGGTCCTAGGTCCCCTTAGGACCCATTACGACCCCTTAGGACACATTAGGGCCTCTTAAGACCCCTTAGAACATAGTAATCATCGTAGGACACACTAATGGGATCTAATGTGTACTAGTGTCTTATAAGGGGTTGTAATGGGTACTAAGTGGTCCTAGGAACCCTTAGGACCCATTACGACCCCTTAAGACCCATTAGGACACATTATGCCTCATTAGGACCCCTTAGAACACATTAATAGTCATAGGACCCATGAGAGAGAGAGAGAGAG
>MU228435.1:101027-126271 GCA_018584345.1 Thuja plicata | reverse complement strand
GCTTCTCAATTCATAGATTAAGAGCATTTTCTCATAGACTAGTTGCAGATTTCATAAGATTAATGGCAATTCTTCTCATCTTGCATTCTTAAAATCCTCCATGTTAGCAATGGTCAGGTTGTTGGCTTTCATTTTGAAGGTAAAACTCAACATCCACAACTAATTAGGAGGCAATAGGTCGCCTCAATAGAATTTGCAGAACAAACAATTCATGTTTGTCTTTGTGAATTGAGCGATTGTGTAAAGACTATGTTGTGTTTGTGTTGAATTCAGAGGTCTACATTCAGCATATAACAGCACCAACTCATAGATAGTTGGTCCCTGCTGTACATTTACACAAACATTATGTATATTTGATGAACATGTAGCTGTTCAAAAGAAAGAGTAAGTTATTATTGTGTTTAGGGGTGGAGTTGTTCGAAATTTCTTCTCCAGTATATAGGAACTTTTGTTCATTTCAAATCATATTAAATGTGATCAGTAGTAAAAACTAGCTGGGCAGATTAATCCTGATTATAACGAAAGTGAATTTGGAAGAGATTCAACATGATAGATGGTGTAAACATCATTGTTTATATCCCTTTCTTTAAGAGGACTCTGATCTTTGAGAATGCATAAAGAATGTTTAGAGGAATCTGCTGAACCCTTGAATTCATTTATGCCTAGAATATTATCCTTTCATGACCTTCCTCTTTCTGGTTCATTGTACACTTGCTCATTCTGATCAGACGAGTGCTGTAGATGTGTAACTTGACCAACACGACATTTATAGCCATGGTTGGTGCATTTGGTTCCCTTTTTGGCGACTTTCTTGCTCAAATGTGTATTTCAGTAGTTTTTTATTTCATCATCCGTCCGTCCCGGCATTCTTCTCTCAATCGGCGACCACCGCGTCATAATTCCTGATGATTAGGTCTAAGAATAATACAAATAATATTTGAGCTCGACTGGAAATTTAAATCAACTAAACTATTCTAGTATAAAAGGAGTAAACAGCAGCGAACAAGTAAATGAATCAAAAAATATACCGATTATCTAACAATCCTTTCAGTCTCTTAATTGTTCTTCATCGATACAGATATGACCTCCTCTGTCCCAAGCTTGCAATTTTTTCTCGTTATCTGGAAACCTGAAAATAGAACTAACCATTTAACAAATAAAATGTACCTATCTTATACAGCCAATATGATCTTTAACCACAAATTACTTAACAAAATTAGATCATTCAAAGTTACCGGTGTGCTTGAATAGAATTCTATGAAGTGTGATCAATTCATCATACCACTCGGGTGTCTAATTCACCCACTAACAAAAACATAAGAAGTTATGTAACTTCACCTACAGGATGGTATAGATCCAGCAAGTTAAATCAGGTGGAGGAGTGGTCACAAATTACTTCAATCTTTATTTGCAACTCCTTAGCAAAGATATGCAAACATAATGTTGTTCCAACATGAATATGGTTTTTTAGAATTTGTAACCTCGTCTTGAATTTTTTTTACTCTTAGACTGCCTTATTTATAGCTATTCAAGAGTTAAAACCATGCGTATAGCTACCTGTCGATGATCTGCCCAACTACCAGTCTGATAAAACTTTAATCATTTCTCTGCTCCCCATTTCCTCTATAGTTTTCATTCTTGTCCAATCATGTTTGTGAAATTTCGTTTTTATGTAATGGAAAAGCTATAAATTATTCCTTAGTTCATAAGTGTATCTCCTTTAATTTCTCACCATAATAATTTTTTGCTTTAACTACCATTCATCACTAGCTACGACTCCTTTACTGAACAGAGAAAACAATATTCGTCTTTCTTCATAATAATTTCACCTCGCACGTTAGGAAAAATATAGGATGTTATTATTGCTTGGGTGAACCTATTACACCATAGAAACGTTAAAACGATCCCGGTTTCAATAGTATTATTGGTTTCATTTATCCCGCTGATTTTTTTAAGTCAGGAGCATAGAATTAACAATAATTCTTAGCAATCCTGAAATAATTACGGTATGCTGTTATAATGAGGAATATTTTCTAACAATGGTATGCATTGTGAGCACGTTGATAATAATTATCTCTAAAGAAAATTGGTCACTCACATGAAATTGATTGGAATATAATCAGATATCAATATATAGTGATCATTATCATTTTTAAAATAGTTTTTAATAGTTAAAGATATTTTAGTAATTTAGTTACGAAAAAATAAATTCCAAAAAATGATCATTGTTTTGATCAAGTTTTCTGTTTTGATTAGTAGTTGTACTAATTATTTTAGATTTATTAATAAAAAGTGTCATTTTAGTCAGGTTCATATAATGGTTTAGAATTTTATGATAAGATCATGTTTAATCTATTTTACATGCATTATGTATAATCAATTGAATATTCTTTAAAATAATTTGTAAATTTAAGGTAATATAGAGACTATTGCATTATTATTCTAAGTTATTTGTAAAGAATATGTTTTATATTAATTTTAAGCCTACCATTAAATAAATTTAAAATTAACTTGTAAATCATTTTATGATGTAATCTCACAATAATAGTTTACAAACTTGGTGCATCCTATATTTTGAATTTTTCGAGCAAACTTGCTTAAATATAACCCATCTAATCTTAAATCACATTGCAATAGAGTCTCAACCACACATATCAAAATGCTCACAAAAAAATATTTTTACTTTATATTTTGGGGGTCAAATGAATTCATTTAAAATTTATATTTTTGTAAGTATGTAATCCTTATTATAAGTCTTCCAAGAAGTCTAATTTTGAATATAATTGATTTGATTAATATATTTATACGTTCTTCATAAAAACTGCAGTTTTATTTGTTATATGACTACAAAATAAAGTTATGCATGATAACATACTCCTCTATACAAATCATAATTACATTGGCTTTAAAAATTTAATTAAAAACTATGTGCTACAAAAAATAATGAAAAATGCCATACACTAGTTATTAATGTTGACAAATACATATTTTAAAAACTATAACTTTATAATTTACATAGAGAAATGTTATCCATAATGATATATCACTTTACAAAAAAGTTGATTATTATAAAAAAATATATCTATTAAAATTTATGTTAAAATCAACACAATTTATTTCTAATTTAAAAAAAATACACAATATTTAACTCACAAGTCTATAGTTTTCTTCATCTTCAAATTCTTAATGATTTAGCTAATATAAGTATTCGAAAGTGAAGACATACAAAATGTTGATTTTAATATCATGTTGACAAAAAGGTGTAACCCATTATCTTCATCTAATCAAATGAAGATGAATTGAAATTTTTTAGACTACATTATAAAATTTAGTATAACTTTTATATGGGCTAATATGTTGTTTTTTGAATTGTATGAAAATTGTTATAACTACTTATTAAAAGTATAAACATTTGTTCAACTACTTAAAAGATTAAAAATTATATTTGTATAAAGATATCTTAATTGTTCTAGACAAATGATCTCTATTGTCTAATAGAGCTAACATGTCTAGAGAGCATCTATTATAAATGTTTTGTATCCAATAACCCATAGATCATATACCTTCTTACATATTCCCATGGTTTATTTTACATTTTATCAATATTGATATACTATTGTGTCCACATTCCATTCTAGTTTCCTCTTGGCTTGAACCATCTCAAATATGGCTATCTAAAAATCACCAAAAATGAAACATATACATTCTTATAAAAGGTATATATAATTAATAGAGTTCAATTGATTATGTAAATTACATACATATATACGACTATTGCTGGCTAGTTTTTAAATTATTATTATGTTTTAGTTTACTTGAATTTTATTTATTATTTATTATATTGTATGCACCTAGATAATGTATGATATTTTAGGATATTATTTTCAATTTATTGTGTATCCTTGATTTATCCATGTGATTGTTAGTTATCTAATAGGTTAAGTTTCAATTTGAGTATCATGATACTTCTTCTAGTTATATATACTATTGCACTACCTTTCTGTAAATGATTAGTTCCCTAAATATTCTTTGTAAGGACTAAATTATAGATAAAATGATCTCACACAAACATATGCATTAAACTAGTATTAATTCCCTCTTCTAAATAATATTACACAAATAAATGGGTTTGAATACTATCATAAGAAAGATCCAAGTCATACTAAATTCATTCTCATTGTTTAATGCCCATGAGTGAGATTAATTTTTTTTGTCTATGCATGAATGAATAGGGATAAACAAGGATAAACTAAATAATATTAAAATAATATAGAAAGTATAAATTATAAATATATAATAAAGGTATACAGTTAATAAAGATATAGAGAGGAACTTAGTTATTTAAATTGAAGGAGAACTTTTTCGACATTGCTACCAGGTGCCCTAGAGGAATATATCCAAAGCTAAGGAAGGTGATATTAAATTTATTTGGGAGATCATCTATATCCATCCACCAAAAATATAGCTCAAAGTGGAAATACAAGGGTGTTAGATACTCTATTATAATTGTATTCACTAGTTCAAAATTATTCATAACTTGAGACAATCTCCTCTGCATTCTTATACTACATTTTTTGTTTGGTCCAAACTTGTACACATGAAAAATGGGAAGGAAGGGTTTTGTTCTATTGAAGTTGGCCAAATTCAAAATTTGTGTTTGTTTTTTGACCTGGACACAATATCTATAATTAGAGAAATGAGTGTGTATCCTAGGGTGTACATAGGAAAAATAGTAATGACATGCCAAAATGAAATGATAATACTTTTTGCATAAAACCCTTTCTTGGAGTCTCACAAAAAAGTGATCCTGTAAGGGTCTTTAGAAAAATCATGGATATGATGATTTAATAAGCTAATAATAATTAAAATAAAAAAAATTAAATTATAATTGAATGTAGATTGTTGACAAACTAATTCATCTTAATTTCTCCATGTTGAATTGGAGAAGAATTTGGATTAAACACTTCTAGCTCTATGAATGATAGATGTTCTTTATATATGGATGACAAGGTTAATTTTTGTATAATAAGATATCATAAAATAGTCAAGTGCAAAGATTGTGATTAGATTTAAAAATTTAAAGGCTAACACTCGCAGTAGTCACAAATTTGGCATATTTTAGCTAGAATGAGGTCTTTGGTGCCCTATTCCTGACAAAATCATCTATCCAAAAGGGAAAATGAGTGTCAAGGTTTGCGATATTAGATCTAATCCTAATTTTACAATGATTAAGTTGAAGTATTAACTATGAATATTTAAGGTATAATAAATCACAAATAGTCGTAAAATGACATAAGGTAAACAACACTACACTAGGTTGCAAATACAATGTTAAGTTTTTAAGCTATACAATGAGTTGTACACTATAATACTTGAACTTTGATATTTTTTAAAGGAAGTACTTTTTTTAAATGGATATTATATGTGTGAAATATTTCACTAGTCTTGTACATGATATTAAAACAACCTTATTAAAATAACTAGATAACATGTGACCTTTAAATATTTAATTTTATGCTATTACAAATAATATTATTTAAAAAAAAGTGGTAGTCTTTAACATATATAAATTCAATCTCTTAAGGATGAGATTCAAATGTTGATTTATTACTTATTCGAAACAAAATAATATAGAAAGAATATAAGAAACTAAGAATCAACATCAGTTTAATTTGATTTCGGTATTTAGAGATCATTTCATTTAAATTTTTGGAGACATATGCTTTTAGTAATTTTTATGTGTAAGTTGGATG
Organism: Thuja plicata; assembly: GCA_018584345.1. Lineage (NCBI taxonomy): Eukaryota > Viridiplantae > Streptophyta > Pinopsida > Cupressales > Cupressaceae > Thuja > Thuja plicata. The sequence goes on along the minus strand of MU228435.1, from coordinate 120,518 downwards.
TTTTAGAATTATTTAAATGATAAATAATAAAACCAATAAAATTAAGGTCTCTTAGGAAAAATAAATAAATAAAGGATTATACAACAATGGAGGAATTCCAAATTGACTGGTAGTAATAGTAAAATAAACTTAGTATACATATTATTCATGGTGTTTAATTCATGACATTGATATTTAAAACTTGCACCTCATATTGACAATAGAAAAATCAAAACCACTCACTTGCTATAGAAAAATGTACTTTATAGGAAAATTGTTGAATATGCCCAAAGACTCGGGGGTAGGTGAATAGGATTTTAACTATATTGATATTTTTTATTTGATTTTAAAACATAAAAAATTTGATTAGAAAAAATTAAAGACAAATCAAACAAAGCACAAGAGAACATAAAATTTATATTGAAAACTCAAAGAGGAGAAATACCACGATGATGGTTTCTCATAATATATGAAAATTATTACGATATACATCACTAGTAGTCTTGTAGAAAAGATTAACTATCTCAAAGAAACATAACGAAAAGACCTAATGTCGATGCTCACTATCTATGTGTAGGATATATTAAATTAAATTATTATGTATAAGTATTCATCATACAATTTCAAAAATTCTTCTTACTTTTGACATGGTGTCTCTTATCAATAGGAAAAATAATTGAGAGGGGTTGGTGAATCAATTATTCACAAAAATCTTTAAAAACATTCAATGTGCAACGTAACTTACAAACCATGAAAATGATAATGACTGTTATATAAATATTAAATTTTGTTCTATCGGTAACCACATCAAGAAATCCCAACAAATCTAAAGATGAATGTGTTGAAGCACCAACAGAAAGAACACTATAATTTACGTGGAAAACCAGGCTAAGAAAACCGGAGACAAGCTAATTCTCACAAAATGAAACACTGGTTAAGGTGATTTTTACAAAGGCTCATTGATGGTTTTCTCATTGCAGATTTCTCACTATATTTGGCTCACTGTAGATCAGGCTAAGTGTCCTTGTACAAAAAGACATGTTTAATAGACAAAATATGAACTGATAAGATTGCATCTGAATATGCATGAAACAACTCAACAATCAAGCCCATTTCCCAAATCTAATTGTAGATCCAATTGATGATCTTATGTTTGTCTACCACTATCTCATCTAGTACAAATTTTTATGCAAATGTCCTTCTAGGTCTCTCAATAATCTAGTTCAGCTTGCGCACATCACCATCAAGAACTCACTCAAAGACTGTTTCTTCAGCTTGCTTATCTTTTTCCACACGCAATCTCATACTATAGATACAATAGGTATTTCTTTATTTATATAGACATCTGATCATACACATGCAAGCCACACTAAACGTGAGTTGGCCTTAAATAAACAAAAAAGATACTATAATTATATTTATTGGACTACTACTGATCCTAAATCTAGGATGTACTTAAGAAAGATTTACAACACGGTACACTATCAACCAAATATAGGTTATACTTAAAATGTTTACAATACTTATTAAATTTACCAGAACTATAGGAGCACTACAACTAAGAGCATGTATTGATCATCAAACCTTCTGAACTTACCAATAGATGAAACTAGATACAACATGTCTAGAATGGGATACCTAAAGATAACTAATGAACTACAAAAAATTTTAGATATCAGGGACACTTGGAAGAATGTTGTAGGTATAGTATTCAATAATAATCAAGAAAAGACACAATGCACCATTGATTACTAAAAGAAAACAAGTGCACCAAATCATATAATTGTTTAGAAGAACCATGTACACATGTCATAAAGCACCAAAATTTTGTGAACAAAATTTCTCCTACATATAGCCAAAACCATAGATCCTGATAACGACAACTATCCAAATAATACAAAAATTGCTAACAACCACCAATATTACCAGGTAGTCAATATCAAGTTTTTGACATCAATGACAATAATGCCAGCAACATTTGAATCTAAAAATACCCCCATCTAAATTAGTAACAAAATAACAAAAAAATAGATCATCCAAAAAGTCCCAAATATTCAAAACCAAAAACTCACCTTGAGTAGATACGTCATTAATGTTTTTGATTACCACTTTCTCTCCCCATTTTTTCCACAATAGAAAATGGCCAAAAACTTTAGCATATAAACCTCAAATAAATATAATAGACTTGACTATTACAACTTTTTTATACCTTTCCTTTAAGATTGGAATCTCTTTCTTCCACACAACAATAACAACACCCAAGTGTGCACATTGACTATCATGTTCAACCAGAAAATCAAAAGGTGAAATCCAGTCCATAGACTAAATCTTCCACTCAAAATCCTATACTTTAGAAAGAATAACAGAAATACCCTCCAACCAAACTTCAATTATGTCCTTCATGAACCAAAATGTTTTCACCAAGTCTTCTCTCTACCTATGTAAATGCAACATTTATCCTTGCAACTGCCCAACTTTTATTCTCAGTTTTTCTTACTTGTCCTTAAAATAATAATATGACATTCCTAGCTCATTCAAATTTGTCTTAATAGCTTGAATTATTCCTTGGAAATTTTCTACAGTAGTAGGCCACTGAAGACAATACCTATATATATCTACCATTTCTTTCACACAATTTTTTTTCATCAATAACTCTAGTAAGTTTCTGCTTCGCATGAGTATATTTCTTCTCAATATATTACTTGAAATTTCTTCTATCGTCTCCACTTGGAAATAATCTCTCCTCAATATTGATGACTAAATAAACTGGTAATATATCACACCTACTAGAAATAATATTATTGTTACTGATCAAGTGATTAACGAACAAATACTCAATCTCTGTTCTACTCACCAATGAGAAGCTAATCCACATAACATCAATTCTGTCAAATGCCCCATCTTCTAGCAATGACTACAACATATCAAAATCTGTAGAATCAGATTTTGATGGATAAATCATATCTACCTTTTCATTTTCCTTCTTTTCTCCTTCTTTCATTTCTTCAAACTCTTCTTCTTCAACCTTATCCTTTTCTTATTCACTTTCTTAAATAGTACAAATTTATTTTCCTTTCTTACTCAACTTTCTCCTTTTCAATTTCAGAGAGGAACCACCAATAACTTCCAATCTATTCTTACTTGAGGAGGATCCCTCCTCACCATGAATTTTCAGTACAATACCAACAACCATCAATCCTGAACTAACAACCATCTACAAAGATATGAATTATGTCTTACACACATTTGCACATTTCTTTGACAACCCTGGAAATTCCTAAAATCTGCTTACCGATAGGGACTCCACTCAATATTCTCCTCACCAAGTAATGAACTCATGAAATAAAATTATAAAAATTGTCACCAAAGAACCCAATATAAATGCATAACCTTCATTTAAAGCCATCTTCATAATCTCAAGAAATTTATCTAGCAACATCTTACAGAGATTAAACTGAACATTTTCTCTAACCATCTTATGAGCAATCTAAACAAACACAACTAAAGTGGCACCATTGCAATTGCAAAATTGAATTTGATATGAAATTCCATAGGAAACCTACCTCACCATTTGATTAACAAGAGTATTTATCTAGAATGCATGTTGTTCTTGAGAAATGGTGGTCAATTTATTCACCTCTTCATAGCTAATTTATTTTTTTCCCTAGATCATCTCCAATTCTATACAACCCTATAATATATTTAATTACTTTCTCTATCTCCTAATAGGGCTTGTCCAACATAAGGTTTCCATCTAGAAACTGACTCAGTAAAAACACAATGAACTCCTTATTGTAGCACTAGGGGATTTCTCCCCATATATCCAAGCCATGATTTCATATTATTTTTTAATTATTTCATGGAAAAAATACTCTCCATCCTGATTCTACTATGACCAAATTTCTCAAATTTTCCCTTCTTCAACAATCAAGCAATACCACCAATACCTTAGTATGATGGTTTTGACATCAATGAAAACCAATACCAATAAGAAATCAATAGGTTCAATAATCTCCCACTTTGGAATTTATAGAAAAGCACCAAAACAAAATGAGCTCCTAATCAAAAAACTTTGCAACAAAAAAATCTCCTTGAGTAGATGTATGATTTTTGTTTTCCCCTTTCTCTACCCCTTTTTTCCACAATGACAAAGGGCCAAAAAAGGTATAGCAAAGAAAGTCAAAGAAATAAAATAACTTTATCTAAAAATGCTTTATTTTAACTCTCCTTCAAAATTGGAAGTTCCTTCTTTGACTCAGCAATGAAAGCCCCCATCCCGGCACATAGACTGTTACACTCCACCAATTTATCAAAAGATTTCTTCCAGCCTAGAGAATGAAACTGCCAATCATAAACCTCTATGGTAGAAAATATACTAGTAGAATTCTCTAATCATACCTCAAATAGGTCCCTCACCAACCAATTTTTTTTTATCAGGTCTTCTCTTTGTCACTAAAATAACACCCATTCTAACTGATTTTCTATTCTTATTCTCTTCTTTCCATCTTGATCCTCAAAGATATCATAAGTCTTTCAAAACTCATTCAACTCTTTCTCAATCACTTCACTCTGACCTTTGAAATTGTCTACAACAATAGGCCACCAAAGATAGTACTTGTATATGTCAGTAATATCCTTCATACATCCTTATATTTCACCAATAATCCTTAAAAGTATCTATGTTCCACTATCACCTTTGTTCATTATAGATTTCTCCACTATATGATAATATGCACCAATTTGCAACAACTCAATTTTAACACTCATCACAAGTTCAACTAGTTGCATACCAGACACACTGGATACCCTGACCCTTTTACTAATCAAATGATAAGTCAACAATTTTATCACCAATTTTGTTTCCATTGATGAACAATCGGTCCATAAACTATTAGTCTGTTTATACTCATCATTCTCCAACAAAGTTTTTACCATATCAGAATCAACACACTTAGATTATCTTATAGAAAGAACAAATTTCTCTACTTCCATCCCTTCTACTATACTCTCTTAATTTCTTCTTGAGCGGATGGATCATGAGAAAATTTATGTAAATTTGGTCAGTAACTACATTGAATGGCAAGGTGGAAATGATTTATGGATAAAATTAAAAAATCAATTACAAAAATTCGAAGGCATTCCTTTATAAGTAAGAAAAAGTTTCAAGGAAAACTTAAAATCCATTTTTTCCCTCTTACCTAGTCAGTCCCTTTTTTCCCAGCTAAATAGAGATAAATAGATTTAGAAACATAATGTTTGATGCCACTTTTGAGTTAGATCCTCTTATAGAGATTTGGAAGTCAAGGAAGACAAAAACTAGATGTGGAATTAGATTTGGATACCTAATATAATTTGTAAGATCAATTGCTTCTAGTGGATCACTGGCCATGGAAAAGTTCTGAAGGTTGATAACTTGAATAGAAGAGGCTTCTCTCTAGTGAGAAAGTGCCTTCTCTATTACTCTGATTGTGAAAGTATTGACCATCTATTTTTATTTTCCCCCTGTGTTAGGGAGGTTTGGGACTGGGTGTTTTCCTCGATCAATGCTACATGGGCAATGCAAGATTGTATGAGAATATTCATTGACTAATGGAGCTACTACCTCTTCAACCACCCTATTATTAGAAACCTTTTAGCCCAAATTCCTCATTTTCTCATATGGAACAAATTGAAGGAATGAAATTATATAATATTCATGGATCAATAAAGAACCAATATTGTTCTATTCCAAATTATCAAAAAAAAACTTAAGGAAAATATCAATGCTACTACCTTTGGGAAAGGAAAAAATCATCCCTAGTCTCCAAGAGTTGAGAGTTAAACATAATTGTGAAATACAATAGAACCTCCTAAATATTAAATGGACCCAGATAATGAGGAGAAGACTAACCAGATGAATCCCCCTACATGAAGGATGGATCAAATGCAATGTGGAAGGTTGTTCTAAAGGTAACAGTGGGAATTGTTTTTTTGGTGGTGTAATTAGTGATTTTAAGGGGACTCTTATTGAAGTTTTTTTCGTAAAAACCTAGGTATTAGATCAAATAAAAGGATTGAAGATTTTTCAACTTGGCATGGTATAAAATACCTAAAAGAGCTGAAATTTTATAATATAATCTTCAACGGAGACTCAAAGATAATAATGGACTACTTAAAAGGAAGTTCTAGTTATCTTTGGTATCTTCTAGGTATTCTAGAGGATAGTAAGAAAATTCTATAAAACTTTAAGAATTATGAAATTAGGCACACTTTCAGGGAGGGAAAAAAAATTGTTGACCTTATGGCTAACTTAGGCCTTAATTATCAAGATTGGTTCTATATTAAATTTGAGCAGTGCCCCAAGAAGATAAAATAAATCCTTGCTAATGAGAGAAGAGATGAGATTGTCAACTTTTTTAATGATGAGGTTCCTATTTAGAATTAATTCTTGGGTGTTTTTTTCTTTTGCGTGGATCTCTGGAGACAGTATGATGAGTTCTAAATAGTATATTTATAAGCCTAACTATAATATGAGAGCTATGAAGAATTATATTGGCATATATATGAATGATTATTCTGAGAGAAATATAAAAGGTGGAGATAACCCTAGCAAGTGGGAGCCCTCATTGGTTTTCATTAAAAGAAAATAAATTATTAAAATCATTCAAATTATGATGGGTAAGGCTAAAGACATTTTTGGCCAAACCCGTTCAAAGTATGATAGCATGGAGCATGTTCCTATATAGAAACCAAGTAGGCCTTACAACCCAAAAGATAAGCTAAGTCATAATAATTATAACATTATTTATGAAAAATTTGTTGGTATTTTCATTAATGACAATTTTAAAGACACCCTTGGGGGGTGTTGTCTTTTAAATATTTTTCAAAATCATCTCAATATATTTCACAGAAACCAAAGATGTTAGGTAATGATCTGACAGGTTATAATATCAAGCCTATTTGTTTATCCAAAGGCTAAATTTTAATGTGGTTAATAATTTTTGTAATTTTTCTGGTAAGAGGAGGAAAATGGATTTTTTATTTTATTCCATTTCTAGCAATAGTAGGCCTCTTATGTCAGCTTCAAATCTCTAGCTTAATCTCTCAAAAGTGAAGGTGATGGGTGGGCCTCTTAAGAGCTCAGAACCTAAGGATTGTATAGAATTTTTGTAGGACAACAAATTATGGTACATTTTTAGTAGAACTGGGATGACATCATACTTCCAAGCGATGAGGGAATACAACAACACTTTGCTCATGAATTTTTGCAACTCATGGGATGAAGGAAATGTCACTATTAGAAGCATCAAAATCTGTGCGACTCTGGAGTTGATTGTTGAAGCCACATGGTAAAAATAAGAAGGTGATAAGGTCAAGAATTTTTTTTATATGGATTACAAGCTTTATATGAAGAAATTTTATAAGAAAGGGGAAAAAATAGTTGTGGCTACCAATGAAAAAGCGTATGATAGATATTTTTACCCATGCCCATATGCTATGGTTTATTTTTATTTGATGAATCATTTCACCCTTGAATTTTTTTACACTATCTTCCATGGGTACATACCACTTTCCTATCCTCAATTATATTAGGGATGGCCAAAGGATAAATGTGTCATTTTTTCTGTTCTTATCTTTGAGTAGCAGCATTGTTAATGGTGTGTCCCCTCCACTTCACCACGGTCTCATATATGTCATTTATCAATACGAGTTTGATAAATCCCCATTCAATAGTCACATCCTTTCATATCCCTAGCATGAACAAAAATGAAATATGAAGCCAGAGAAAAGTATTGTCAAAATTGAACTTATTGAAAATGATCCCTTTCTCGAAAATTCCAACCCTAGCATAATGAAAAAGGGGAAAACCCTTAATTATTCTACTGAAAAAATCCCTCTTGAATTTACCCTACTTAACACTATACATAATAAAATGAAGGCCCTTGTTAGTAAAATGAGTCCCTCAAAAGAGAGAAAAATGAGTAAAAAAGTAAAGAAGATGAGCCCTTTTAATGATGTTGATAATGAGGAAGAGGGTGGTGAGGTAAATGATAATATTGAGGAGTAGAAACATAAGGTTAGCTCTAGAGAAACAAGGTCATCCCACTTGACCAATAAAGAAAAGAAAGAGAAACAAGTTATGGAAGAAGCGGCTCCTGAAATAGACTTTGAATACAAAATTGAAGAAGAGGAATCCACAAAGAATACTAAGGATGAGGATTTCATAGAAGAAGAGTTCAAAGAGGAAGAAAAAGACAATTCAATTGATATCATGATGAATTTAGATAAATTATAAGAAACACTGAATATGTTCTATGATTCCCTTGTTCATGCTACTGCTGACATTCTGGAGAAAACTCCTCCTTCCCCTGTCGTAGGCAATAATAATGAAACCCCTAATATACACGACCAAATTAAAATCCTACAAAAGATAAGCACAACTATTGAGGTCTCAACTATCCATTCTTTCATTACCAAGGAACATTTTAGCACTGATATATCCTCTCTTTTCAATTTTATTGACGACCTCATGAAAAAGTTGACTTTTGCAATTGTGATGTGGGTTTCAACAAGAAGTTGAGTCCACTTTTTGGCCAGAAAGTGGAACTCTTTTCCCTATTTTTCAAAATTCATCCCAATTGATCAAAAAATTTGGAGCAATAAAAGATTGAATCTTAAGAAAAGTGAGTAATATGAAATGTAGTACTCAAAGTCTAGTTTGCCAATGTGTAATTTATATTAAAACCCAGATAATAAAAATTAGATTTCACTAGGTGTTTCCAAAAATAACTATTTAAAAATCACCTTTTTGGGACCTTCGATGCCTATGTACGACAACCATAATTTGACCTAAATGATTTATTTATTTTTTAATCCTTTTGGAATATCAATTTTAAGACACTCAAGATTTCTGAGCATATTTTTTTGTAACTTTTACTGAATATATTTTTTTCTACTATTTTTTTATTGGGTGTAATTTTTATTTTGAAAACCTCTTGTGTACGGCAAGCATAAGTTGACCTAAACTCATCATTTTTTTTATTTTTTTTTTCAAAGTGAAAATATATGTCTGTAGATTGATTTTCTATAATTTGTTTATTCAAAAAATATGAAAATAAATTAGTGTTATAAAAAATAAGGAGACCTGTTATTTCACGCTTATTGAGTTTTTTTATTTGAAATTATTTAAAAATTAAAAAAATAGTCTAATTTAAAAATAAACCATGTCTTTATAATATATATAATCATATGTAAAATGGGTTTTAATTTGGTGGAAAATTTCTTTAGAAAATATCTTTTTCCAAAAGTGGGTTTTGCGCACAAAATATTCCTCTAGAAGTGGACTCAACTTCCTGCACTCACCCATGCATAAAAGAAGATTAAGGAAGACACAAAAAAAAGAAAAAGGAGGAGCATCATAGCAAGAGAGAAGCACAAGAAGAAAACATTGAAGATTGGGAGAAAAAGCTTCACAATCTGTCTAAGGACTGAGAGAGGGGCTCTTAATTCAATGATAATTAAGATATTTTCTCTAGTCCTTTTTTATGTTGCTTTATTCTGTTATTATGATAGTTTTAGACACTTGCTTATTATTTTGGTTGTCACAGCATAGTTGGTGTTATTTGAACAATTTATACTTCATTAGAAGAAGCTTTGTTTGTTATGATTGTACTTTGAATAAAATACACTCTTATAGATGCATTAGGATGATAGTTTATAATATTGATAATGTTGCTAGTAGTAGTTCTAGGATGATACTTGAAACTGATAGTTACAGTTTTTGATTAATTTTTATTTTGGGGGGTTTTTGTTTTGTTTCAACTGTAATGTCCCAAACTAGTGGGTTGTGTGCTATTTCTTAATGTTCTCTATGTTGTAATTAAGATCTGAACCCTCTCCCTAATAACTTAATTGAAAAAATTTAATGAATATATTAACATAATGATAAATACAGAAGTGACTTTTAATTTAACTTTTAATTTAACTTTTCATTAACATCATTAATACAGTTTTATTATGTACATTCTCTAGGGTTCCCATGAAATCACTAATTAATTACCAACAACAACAATAACAACAACACTAATGATTTAAATAAGGACATAATTGAGTGAATTAAGTTTCATTTATTTTCGACCAAGATCCAAATGTTCCTAGTTCCTTCATATGTAATAATGAAAAGTACATGTATTATAAAGTAACAAAGTATACATTGAAACATCTAATACTTTGGTGTTAATTAAATGATTCTAATAACTATTACATCAATATCATCCATATGTTTACTTCTTCTCTTTACATGTTATATGAATCATAGTATGAATGATAAATACAAGTTATAGATATACATTCTCATCTCTCCTCACATGAGTATCCAATACATCAAATAATAATACATCTCATGGTACAAATATATAGTTGTCTCTAAGAAGTATATATGGAAATAGAAACAATAAACCCTCCAAAAGCTTATATGCAAACATCAGACCTGAATGGTAGAAGAATCACCACCACTTGACCACATAGAACCTAGAGGCCCACTTCATAATGCTAAGGAGATAGAAACTAGGCCTCACACACACAAAAATTCAAAACAAGTGGGTACAAGGATGACAATAAAAGAGTTAATGGAAGTAACAATAAAGAGCATGCAACTAAAAAATACGAAAGGAAACCATAATATCTATGGTGAAAAACTAGGACACATACCTAGAAATATCATCACATAGTTCTTCCCCTTTGATTACCCTGGACAGACACTAGACCCCGACCTCCAAGTCTCTTAGGTTACCCTAGATGGTCTCTGGACCTAGAACCCAATGTAAGAGCTTATGTGGAACTAGATAATCCTTTCATGTGGACAAGGAAATATGATCATACCATCTCAATACATCCTACAGATAGATAGGCATCATCTCCCACTCTCATTCTTAGCGTGCACTAGCACTCAAGGCATGGGTGATGCACTAATCATTATATTGTTTTAATGTGTTTCCAAATTAATTTTAATTAGATTATCACTTAATTATACAACCCATAGTAGGTTACCCTAGATGGCCACTTTAGGGCCCCAAACCCTATTGTTAGCCACTTCTCAAAAGTTATCAAAGCTAACCTCCCCTAATGCTCCAAACAAGAAACCAAAAGAGATTTAGAAAATTCAACAACCACAAAAGGTTTCTTGTAAATTCATCAAATCATGTAACTACAAAAGGAATATTTGGAGAATTATAAATGAATCTCAAATGAACATCAGAATCTCAATTGTCCAACCCCTATATGGGCATAAAAGTAGGTCTTTGAATATAATACATGACATTAATCATATAGGAAAATCTATCAATTTCATAGCATAGGCTAATTAAAAATTTATATGGTTGAAATATTACAAGTTTAAGGATATCATCAGGATCCAACTCATCGATGGATTCAAATTTCAATATATAGTCAAACATTAGCCAAAAATACCATCACTCAGATTCAAAAAAAAAAGTTAGAATAGAAGGGACGGGGTCACCAAATTGAAAAATAAGTCCTAACACAATTTGTAATAATCATTTCCCAAGGTCAAGACAAAATGACGACCAAGGACCCAATTCAATACATATCACGACTTCCAAAATGTACTTGTCAAAAAAGGTTAAGCATCATTATTATCAAGGATGAGAATAAAAACCACATACAATATGGCCCTCAAAACAATGGTCATAAAAAAAATATTAAAAAAAAACCTAAGCCTCTGGTATGACCAATCCCGACAATCCAACCTTGAAAATCCATATACAAATAACCAATAAAGATTTCATCAAAAAAATTGATTGTGTGTTAAAATGTTGACACACTTCTATGAGTCATTATATTCAATATTACTCAAGAATAAGGTCTCAAATGGTGACACATAGCTCCCTGTTCATGGAGTGTAAGGGTTTGTAATGAAGGCCCTCAGTTTAGACCTAGTTTATGCCCATGCAAGTACACCATGAAAAGAAATATTCAAAGAGGAAGAGCAAGAATTCTAGCCTCCATGATCACGAAATATGAATGCAAATGAAAATCAAAAAATATCCTATATGATAACAATGCATAAAAGGAAACTAATCTATATGATAACAATGCATGAAAGGAAATATGAAAGCTAATAAATGAAAGAAATATGCAAGAGTAATCTATTGAAAGGAAATATAAATCTAAATTATCATGAATCTACTCTAAATGGATTGCCCTAGATGCATGAGAAGAAGAAAAGAAGAAGATAAGTTGCATGGTTCAAGCTCAAATGCTCAAACTCTCCTCCAAAATTGCTCTCCAAACCTGCAACATAACATTAGCATAAAAGTGTATCACTTGATTGTCCAAATGAGGAGAGGTTTCCTTTTAAAGAGAAATGGATGGTAGAGATTAAGAGGTAAAAATAAATGAGCAATGGTGGAGATCGAATCTTGGCTGATCCATGTGCTCATATCTTCAAAAGGAAAAATCAAAGGCTATGATTAAGAGGTAAAAAACCCACCACTTAGGAATATGTGTAGAGAAAAGGAATTTTTATTTAATTTATTTCCTTTTTTCATCACAAAGAGGGATTTAAGCAGGGATTTTATTTAATTAAAAGAGAGATTTTTTTTAATTAAATAAGATTATTTTATTTAATTAAAAGGGAAATTTTAATTAAATAAGATAATTTTATTTAATTAAGAGAGATTTTAATTAAATAAGATAAGATTATTTAATTAAAAGGAGATTTTAATTAAATAAGATTATTTTATTTAATAAAAAAGAATTGTTTTCTTTTAATTAAATAAGATAATTGATGAAATGATCAAACCTAAGGAAATATTGAAATAATTGAATTAATTACGATTTGATCAAGGAAATGGATTTGAATTAAAATGTTGCAAAGCATTGATTTAGGAATTTGATAAATTGATTCTATCATTTGATAAATTGAAGAATGGGGGCCCGTAGTCTAGGCGACCATTTTAGGGTGCATACAATTCCCCCTCTTTGACTAATGTATGATCTTTATAGGAATACATGTAGTCAAAGAATGTGGTTGAAGTGTGAGATCAATTTGGGATCACAAAACAACCCAGACGTGTGATCGACGGACAGGAACACATTAGGACAGAGATAAGATGATTGAAAAAGACAAGGTCAACACCCCTGTAAATAGGTAATTGACATGTCCAATATAAGAATCTCAAGCAAGGTTGCCCCAAGCGGAGAAAATGATGGGATTGATAAAGCTGAATCAAGGATTGAAGTTTGATAGGTACCGCCCCCTCATGATCGAAATTGAAATGAGATAAAGGAAAAACAACAAATTGATAAATTTGATCAAATCAAACTAAAGATAAGGTTCTTGATGTAAAATAAGAGATATAAAGATCATAGAACCAAGGTAGATCATCAAGCATGAAAGATTATTCCACAAGGTTGAATTAGAAAAAAAGGAGTGGGGTGAAAGTGAATGGAAGATAGAAGTTTAGAAGAGGTGGAAAGAAATGGAGAGAAGAAAAAGAATTTGCCTCAAAATCAATCAAATGTTTGAAATAGAAAATTTTGATTGTGATCATGAAAGAAGATAAGGAAATGAAGATCAAAACATGACCACAGTTGATTAAAAGTCCACACCAAAGATGAAGGAAAAACCTCTCAAACTCATAATGCATCCTAAAAATGCAAACTAACATGAAGTCTAACAATGCAAGCTATATGAAAATGCAAAGGTATACTTGCAATACAGAAACTGTAACACAGGACTTTATGTTCATCATTCATTAGAGAATGTTAAGGAACTTGTTTTCATCATTGGGCCATTATTAACGGACATCAAAAAATCACAAAATCATCACTAGTCACAAGCACAAATATGAAGATATGAATGTGATTTATATCAGATTGGAATGTGGAAATATTCTAACATGAGAATCAAAGACATAAAGGTTAAGAGGACTTCGATGTTAGCTTACCCAATTTAATGTAGTAAAACCATGCTCGCATCAAGGCATAGATGCCAGGATGACTAGTAGAATGGATGTGCAAAAATAGTCAAGAATGAAGCCTCAAATCTCCTAAGTGTTTCAAGGGAACAATAAGAGACACTCAAGAGCTTCAAGACCACACCCACAAGAAGAAAGAAAATAAAAACATGCCCCATGCTCCGAGTCCTATAGCTATGCATCCCGGAGAGACTTATAAGACAAGGACACTCAACAAAAATTAATAACAGTCAGCACACAAAGACAAAGATCATGACATAGCTCAAGCATTTAGGGTTGTGTTTAAAAATTTAAGTGCGTTAACTGATGCTAAGTTTTGAGGATAAGGATTGAATGCTAATTGCAAGCAAGTAAGATCACATGACAAAACTGGGTAAGACCAAACTGATAAGTGCTGAAAAATAATCGATGTCAGGGGTTGTATTGAAAAATACAGTTAGGGTGGTGTTGAAAAACACCGTTTGTGAGATTTCCTAAAGACTAACGCAGTTATGCCCCCTAGACAAAGACAAAGACCAATTCCAGACTAAGGCAAAAAGGACAAGGTAGGATGGAGAAAGGCTAAGTTTTGAGGACACGCGCTAAGAAATAGGGGTGAAAAGGCATCAAGTAATGCATGTTTCAAGGTTTTCACCACTTGGATTTTATTACAATTTTTTTCTACCAAGGCGTCTATTTCCAGGTTTTCACCAAGGCACTTTTTCTATTTTTTTAAATTTTTTGTATTTTTAAAATTTATATATTTATTTGAGACACATCAAAGCGCCTATTGCTAGTTTTTCACTAAGATGATCATTTTTTTAGGACATTTTCTAATTTTTAGAATTTTTGACAATATATCTTTTTTTTGGATTTTTTCAGGATCAATAATTATGTACAAAGGATTCCCCAAACATAATGGGCATCATGGATAGAACTTCTTCAGGTGCAAGACATTGATATGATCAGGGAGCTATTATCCCTCTGCTGTAGATAGTAAATAAGCACCTAATCCAAAAATTGTTGTAATGATGTAAGGTCCAAGCCAATTACGTTCAAATTTTCCATTTTGATCTCTATGCTATTGATTCTTAGGATTTTCACGTACAACAATATCTCCCACTTGGAATTCTCTAGGGAGAACCTTTTTGTTGAATGCTTTGGACATACGCTTTTGATAAACCCTCATATGGTCAAATGATGCTTGACATTTTTCATCTAGAAGTTCTAACTCTTGAAGTTTCATGGCGCGGTAGTCTTCATCTGTAACTAGACCTTTGAGGGAAACTCTAACTAAAGGAATCTCAACCACTAAAGGTAACACTGCTTCAACGCCATATTTAAGGGAAAAAGGAGTAGCCCTAGTAGGAGTACAAATACTCATTCTATAGGGCCACAAAGCTGGATTTATCTGTAAGTGCAAATCTTTACCATTCTTACAGACTATTCTATGTAAGATTTTAAGAATGGTTTTGTTGGATGCCTCTTCTTGACCATTTCCTTGTTGGAAGTAAATGGAGGACCAATGTTGTTTAATCTTGAATTTCTTGTAGAGTTGTTTAAGGTCCTTATTTTTGAACTGGTCTCCATTGTTAGTGATAATCTCAAAAGGAACTCCATATCAAAAGATGATATGGTTCAGAATGAATAGAGAGACTATCTTGCCTAAGGTAATAGAAAGTGAGACAACTTCTACCCATTTAGTAAAGTAATCAGTAGAAGTGATAATAAACTTGTATCCTCTTGATGAGTTGGGATGAATTTTCCCAACAAGATCAAAGGCTCAGCATTGAACTGGCTAATAAGATATAGAAGGAAAGAGCTCCCCGTCTAGAGCATGTATCAGGTTACTATGTTTTTGACACTTTTCACATGACTTTGCAAAAGTTACTGCATCAATCTGCATCGTAGGCCAACAGTACCCCACACTAAGAAACCTTCGGTCCATGGAAAGATGATTGGAAAGTCCCCCATAGATGCTCTCGTGGATGTAAACTAACACTTGGTCAGATTCTTCCTTTTCTAAGCATCTAAGAAGTGTTTCATCCAGACTCCTCCTATACAAATCACCAGAGATAAGGGAATGGAGAGAGGCATTTCAGGTGAGGTTTCTGCATTTAGATCAGTTAAAGGTTTCAGGTATAATGTCATCATGAAGGTATGAGTAAATGGCACCATAATGGAATGAGTCACGATCAACAAGGGTACAAATGACATGGCTTTCTTGGGAGTCATAGATAGGGTGATGTAGCTCTTCCACTAGGAATTCAAATTTGGATTTGTGTTGCACCAAGTGAAGGAGTGAAGCAAGTGTAGCCATAGCATCAGCTACTTTGTTCTCTACTCTAGGGATTTTCTAAAACATGACAAATGTGAAGTATCATTTCAAGGAATCAACCATTTTCTTGTAAGGTACCAATTTATCATTTTTTATTTGATATTCATCATTAACTTGGTTTATTATCAGCTGTGAATCCCCATAGATGTGTAGCTCTATGATTCTCCATTCTATGGCCATCTTAAGTCTATTTGTTAAAGCTTCATATTCAGCAATGTTTTTTGTACATGGGAACAATAACTTGTAAGACTTAGGAATCATGTACCCATGAGGAGAAACAAACAACATTTTCAATATTTTCACTGAAGATCTATCTTGAAAGTATCTAGGGAGATGATCAAGTACCTCATCCTTAGGTACCTTAGAGAGGTTTTCACCGTTGGATATGTCATTTATTTTTACTTTTTTTGGTTCTAACACCGCCACACAATGGTTTTCGACATCTGAACTCCTATTCTTTTGATATTATTTTATTTTTATTTGATGACTCAGGTACTTGACGTCTGGCTCTGTCATGCTGGTAGTCGATTCACTGGTGGAAGAGACTACATGTTCAATGGCATTTAGGTAATAGGCTATCTCATAATCATTTTGAAATGTTAAGAGCTCAGGTTCTTGATAGCATTGAGACCAATCAATCAGGTCAGGATGAACAAGAGGCAAGTCAACGATTGGTTCAAGGTTATAAATGTGAATGATATTATTGCTGGTGACCGAAGAGTCAGAGTCTATCAAGTATCCTTCTAAGCTACCCAAATTAGGATTTGTCTTAATAAGTGAAGAATCATCCACTAAGGCAACATGTGGGTTGAAATCCTCTAATCCTACACGTGACTCATCAGCTATCTCAGGTTGAGAACTATAAGTGTGGATGACATCAACATCCATGTCAACTATGGAAGGTTATGAGAAGGAGTCCCAATCATACTCATATGAACTTGTGTCTGAACTGTGACTAGGATGTTTACACCATGAGGGTTTAGGACATCTTGATGTGGAAGGTCTAGTGTCATCAAGAGTAGCACCTTCTCTTTCCACTAAACGAACATGATTCTTTTGTTGACATTCTTGGAAAGGATCTTCTATATCTGATTCTTGTTCTAAAGTTGCAATTGACGCATGAGTGACCAGAATATGGGTATGTGCAAGATCATGGGGGGCCAAAAAGTGGCGATGTGAAAAAATCCACTTTTCACTCATCCAAAAGTGCATGAAAATGTTTGTTAACTTTTTAGTAGGCCTGGGTGTCAGTACACCTGGGAAAACATGACACCAAAGCACAAGCCTAATTGGGTACATGATTTTTTTAGGTACATGATATTTTTGGGTACCTGAAAATATCGGATACCCAAACAAATTGGGTACCCAAAACCTGTGGCATCAATAAAAACTCGGGAGGCGCTTTCCTCATTTGTCTCATCATTTTGGGTTTGGAAAATGGCTTGAAATATCCTATACACGATTGGTTTAAATGGGGTTTTGTATTGATTTTTTTAATAATATATGAAATTGATTTGAAATTTATATTTGTATATTATTTAATCAGGCATGGCTGACAATAATGAAGATAATAACCCTCCCCAGCCAAATAATGATCCCCAAAACAATCCAAAACTGCTTCCAAACCCTCAATCTTTAGAGGATTTGATACAAGAGAATTTGAACACTATACAAGGTTTCAAAAACACGTATCAGAATATACCTACGTTAGCTCGTATGCTTGCCACCCTAAATACCATTGTTGAAAATATTGACACCCTTACACAGCAACATAATGCTGCTCTTCATTGGCGTGATGATATGCAAACCCAATTTGATGACACGCTTGACCATGATGGGATTGTTTCCCTTAATATAACTAAGGAAGATATAGCCTCCCTTATTGTTAATCCTAAAACTGGATCAAAAGTTGACCCCAAAAACTCCAAATTATCAATAGAATGGTGCACAAATGAAGCAACGCGCACACACTGTTGGGATCGCTGGTAGATGGTTTTTGATAAACCACCCCATAGTAATTTGGAGCTCCCTTTCTATTTCATAAAAAAATTGTATGCTGAGTTTGTGCTTGGTCACAATGTTAATTATTGGAGCATGAGGCCCAACATGGGCGTAGGCAGAGGAGCTCCTCAGACTAGGCCATTTTCCTAGCATAGAAATGCCACTACCTTTGACCCCCTCACTGATGTCGCACCCCCTCCTCCAATGCAACATCCCGATATCATTTCAGAGGCTACCTCATAGAGTATTAGGGCCATTCACATGCTGAGTGATTAGTTGATCACGCAGACCAGGTCATTGTTGCCTCCTGGTGTGGATGATGTTGGCGCATTGACACCTGACAGTAGTTCTCATGTATGTGTGCCCCATACTTGCATTATGTGCAATAATTTGTGCCTCGGACCGCTTACTGATGTTGATACATATCAGTATGTTATTGATGAGGAGGACACAAGAGACGCAGCTACAGAGGCTGCAACACCTCATGGAGCATCTATGTCTCATGAGAGTGCTGAGGAGGGGTACATAGAGCCATGGAGTCCTTTTGATATGGTAAGAGTAAACATTATAAATAAATTTGTCACATGACTTATTTAATTTAAAAATAATTTAATTATTTAGATTAGTTTTAATGACTGCATGCACTTATGTATATATATTTAGTCCATTTATGTTCAGTCAATGACAGAGGAGGAGTTGAGGCAGGTGGATGACTCCACACTTTCGGCCATTTCATTTGGCCTTGACACCCATATGGTATATTATAAATTATGTACCCATTAGTTTTTTTTTATATCATTTGGTGTACATGCTGAAATATCTATCAATTAGGGCAATAAAATTCATACATTTACTAATATAATGTCATCTTATTGTACTCTTACAGGTCTCAACTGATGTTAGTGGGGGGCACGAGGGGGTTCCTTCCTCATGCGTCAACAAAGGAAAGGTAATTAATTGTTTAAGATTAATTATGCATGCATATGTATTTTACTTGTGTATAGTAATAAATATTTTACATGCACTTTATTGTATAGGGTGTGGCTCATGACGATGTCTCGACACAGGTTCGTGAGCCTGGGCTCACAAGCATCTTGATTCGGGGTGATAGCCTGATTGTAAATAGATTTGTACATATTGTTATTTGTATTTTGTAGCCAGGGTTGTTATGATGAAGTACATTTATATATAATTGACTATCTTTTTTACTCTCAT